>CM067217.1:25719013-26085243 GCA_034190945.1 Octodonta nipae
AATTGTACAAACTTATTATATTGAAAATTATTATAAAAGCTTTATTTGGTATTAAAATATTTAATATTATATATAGCAATGTCCTATGTAACCTGCCTTTCATATTCGTTTTTCATTTCTCCTCTTCTTCCTGTTCTTAGCCGTTTGAGATCAGGTTGTGCCTGATGTTTTTCTGATTTCATAGTCTCATATTTTATCGGGATGCTTCCTTGGTCTTTTAACATCCCTCAGATACCATAGAATGATTTTTGTTGTCTATCTATTATCCTGATGTTATTGTTATTAACCGGATCTTATTTCTTCTCCATTCTATTCTTTTTCCTAATCATACATCTCTTCATACAGCTTTATGCAACTTAAACTATTTGTGTAATACTTATCTATTTTGAAAATCCGGGTTTCAGAACCATATATCGTTCAAGAACTTGAAGATTATTGAGTTTCATCCAATTCCAAATATCATTCAAGCAAGTTTGACCCTTCTGTTTATTTGCAAATCTAAAATGCTTCATTGCGTACTTATCTACTAATTCATCAAACTTGATTGTTGCTTGGCACCGACTTCAAAAATATACTAGATTGGTAGGTAATTAATTTGTACAGAATGAGCACCTTTTAAAGTTTACATTTTTTACTTCCTGGGTAGGTACCTTACAATATTGAATGTGTTATTTATTTGCTAGAGTTGTATTTTGATATAATTATTTTTAGCTTTTTAGTTATAGATAGAAGTCGGTTATATTTTTTTTAAAATGTTTTATTTTCAACTTTTTAGTTTTTTTTGAACTCAGGTAGTTTTTATTCTTTATTCTTTATTGGTTATTTTGTATGTATAACCTTAATAGACAGAACCAGGTAACATAGAAAGCCTCAACATTACACAATGATACCTTATCATTTAAATTGACAGGTAAATCTTTACGAACAAAATGTACTAGTACGCGTTGACTTAATAAGCCCAAAATATATTTATGCCTTATGGACTACGCCATGTAACCTTTTTTCAACTTTTTTTGACAACCTTATATAACTAGATAATTCCACTCCAACCTATGTACCAACCAGCCTGTACATACGACTGCCCACGGACAAGCATAAATTTGTTAGCTTCCTTCTGTAAACTATAGGACGGAGTAGAAGCCATCCTATATTTACGGGGTCAAATCCGTCCTATATTTCAACCATAGTATATAACCCCTTGTGGGCTACCCCATAAATTATTTCCTTTTTAACATTTTATGTTATCGCCCTGTGTAACATTATTTCCTCTCCACACTTTATGCAACTTCTTATGGGCTATAAAAGAAATTATTTTTTAATCACACTGTATAAATATAATTCAACTCCAGCATATATTTCAACCATCCTGTATATGATTTGCTTATGTCCACATCACATAACAGTTTTTTAATCACCCTATATAATTTTAATTTCACATTTTTTTCAACATTTTTATACCACCAAACGTCTAGTCCACCCTATATTCCAACCATCCTGTATATACGGCTGCCTACGGACCACTATCATTCTAGTCCGTCCTATATTTCAATTTTCATATAAATGCAACTCCTTCTGCCACTTTACTTTGTGATTTTGTTTGCTATAATTAAACACCCTGTCTATAGGCCACCAGGTACCAGTTTAAAGTTTGACATGTGTTGTCACTGAATTTTCTATTAGGCCGGGAGAATTTGACAACCAAAAGTACCGTCTTCGCAAAATGGAAAATTTTGCATTTAAATAGGTATTTGCCTGGTATACAAACAAAACGAGCTTGGTACTCATTGATTTAAGGAGTCGAAAATACTATGCTTTACTATCTATATGATTGCGATGTACATAGAAAATTTTCAAATTCGCAATTAAAACTTCCAGTGCCTAAAATTACCGCACTATTACGTTGGAATTAAAATATTTATGAGGAAATGTCTGTTATGTCATTTCGATGAAATTTTTGATAAGAATTTTGGAATTTTCGGCGATTATATGCAAAACTGCAAGTTGCAAGTTGCAGAAAAGTATATGAGATCACTTAAGGATCTTCCTTAATAGATTAAACGTTAAAAAACTATACACATCCATAAAGAGTTTTCGAAAAATCGACTAAAATATTAGGGATATTGGTCGATTTCCATGCACGCATGTGTTCATTCACAAATTTTATCACTTTACCAATAGAATTCTTTTCCAAAATTTGAAGTTTCACCAATCCAGATATATATTCTATTAAACAAGACCACATTCATTCAAAACGGTGCACCACAGGAGAAGAAATCAGGTAACATACATACAAAAAAAAGCGAAAAAATACGCGACGAATTGATAACCTCCTCCTTTTTGGAAGTCGGTTAAAAATGGACATAAATATATTAAACTTCATGTAGGTATGTCAGTTTTCATACGGTATACATCTTCATTGAGTGGTGGAGCCGTCGAATGGTTTCAAGAATCGGAGCCCTGTTATCTGCTGTTGCAGTTCCTGTGAATTTTTGGCAATTAAGACCAATATTGTCCGCAAATGTCAGACGTTTGAGATATTCGTCGTTTGTTAAATTCTTTGTTGTTCTAATCTAACTTTCGAAAGAACTTACTAAGTACTATGTCTCTATGAAATTTTTTCGTGAGATGGCGTCACTTGTTTCTGACTGTAAAATATTCGGTAGCTGATCATTGCCTTCGGTAATATGGTGTCGAAAGATTTCTCGAACTCTAAGGAGACAAAGAGTAAATTAACAACAATTAAGTTAGAGTTGTCAATAAGAGGAGTTAATATGACACATGAAATTGATACATTTTTTACACAGAAACAGTGACAGATATGAGCAAAATGCAAGAAATAAAAAAGATTGCAAATTCATAAGAGATTCATTTATATTTTTTGTCAATTGTCAGGGACGTACTGAAAAAAAGTTATAGGGGCAGAAAGTACACGTCACTCCAGAAAAAGTACCACCCTGTACATTTTCATTATCGTTTCTGTGATCTTATTATGAAGACTTCACAGAGGGATTAATTCTCCCAAATTGAACTAAATATCTCGAAAACTTTAGTAGTCAGAAGAAAAAAACTGGAAAAATCAGAAGATTTCAACACCTTGTATATCAGTAATGAAGGGTTTGCGGACATATGTTTATAGGAACTTTTCGTCATAAAATGACTTGAGGAAGCAAATCTTGAAATCTCTCTCACTTATTTATTTACGCCCTGTATATATAGGTGGTAAAGTACTGTGTTAAAATTAAAAAGTTTTATAAAATAATTGCCAAACTAGCTTAGAATGGAATTTTGCTTCAAAAATGTTTAGTTTATTGTACGTGATAAGACACCATTTTTATCCTATTATGATCTTTTGATTTCTCCTTGTTTATTGATCTTTTATTGTTCATCACGCTTGTGATTGTAGCTTCATCTATTTATTTCAATTTTTGATATAGTACATACACACCCAAAGATATTGGAAGTTTTGTTGTTTTTTTAGTGTTCCGTATATATAATATACGGATACCCTTATAATATCACTTCACATCACAGCAATTTTCTTCTAAACTACTGGACGGAAAAAATTGAAATTTGGTCTCAATGTGTAGTTTGGTGACCCGATGAGGAGTACATAAATGAAAAAATTTTGATTCTAGGGGTACTTCTGGGGGGAAAAACTAAAAAAATTGACCGTTCCCCCCATATCTCCGAAACTATAAGAAGTAAAATTTTGAAAAAATAGAGATATAGGGCGTTACCTGAATTTTACCGGAAAAATAAGGGGAGACCTGTACTGATAATTTTGGGGGGCAAATTGGAGAATTAAATGAAAAATGTTAAATTAAAATTGTTTCTAACACATCATGTAATATATCAAATGAAAGGGCTCATTATGGCGACACAAATATATTTTTTTTTCATATTTTTAAAATAAATTATTTTAAAGATATTGACAAAAATATTTAAAAAATTACCCATTCCCCCTACCTTATCTCCGAAACTATAAGTCGTAAAATTTTGAAAAAAGAGGTGTAGAGCCTCATCTAAATTTTGCTGAAAAAATAAGGATAAACCTCTAATATTAATTTTGGGGGGCAAATTACAAGATTTAAATGAAAAATATAAAATTAAAATTGTTTCTAACACATCATGTAATATATCAAATGAAAGGGCTCAGTATGGTGAAAACAAATATATTTTTTTCATATTTTTAGAATAAATTATTTTAAATATATTGACAAAAATATTTAAAAAATTACCTATTCCCCCTACCTTATCTCTGAAACAATAAGCCGTAAAATTTTGAAAAAAAATAGGGATATAGAACCTCACCTGAACTGTACTGGAAAAATAAGGAGAAACCCCTAATATTAATTTTAGGGGGCAAATTACAGCATTAAGTGGAAAACATAAAATTAAAATTATTTCTAACGCATGATGTAATATATCAAATCAAAGGGCTCATTATGACGAATAGAAATATATTTTTTTTATATTTTTAAAATGAAGATTTTAAAATATATTAACAAAAATAATTAAAAAATTACCCATTCCCCTTTTATTCCTCAAAGTATTAGACCTAATTTTTTTTGCAGGAAAAATACGAAGAAATCCTTAATATTAATATTGGGGGCCAAATTATAGAATTAAACGGAAAATAAAAAAATGCATCAAATGAAAGGGCTCATTATGGGGAACACAAATATATATTTTTCATATTTTTTAAAATAATTGTTTAAAAGATATTAACAAAAAGATATAAAAAATTCTCATTTCCCGCTTTATTTTCGAAACCATACTACCTAAAATTTTGCAAATAATTATGGGTACTGAAGCTCACTTCAAATTTATAAGAAAAATTAGTAGAAAACCCCTATAGTAATTTTAGAGACATATTATAGAATTAAATGGATAATAAAAGAATCAGTTTTCAATCGTCTCATGTAATATATCCAATAAAAGGCTTACTACATGAATTACAAATATATTATATTTTTAAATAATTTGTTTGAAAGATGTTAACAAAAATATTCAACATCGACTTAATTCCGACTTTAGAAACTATAGTATTTTTAAATAATTTGTCTAACAGATTTAATAATTTATTATGTAAAACTTGACCTATTTTCCCCTTTATCTTTCAATCTACAGAGCCTCAAAATTCAGACAGTAGATTATAAAAGGCATTCCTGAAATTTTGGTTGCCAAATTAGCAAATTATAAAATCAAGCAAATCATGAAGCAGATCAAATTAAAAGTCTATGCGTGGAAAATTTTTGTATATTTTTTATAAATTTAAAACGCTTCTTTTAAAAGATATTAGGGTAAATATAAGAAAATGCACTTATTCCCTGTTTGTTTGAAACTGGAAATCAAATAATAAATATTGTCAAATATTTTAATTTTACATCTTAGAATTGTGCCTTTTTATCCATTGTTTCTTAATCATTGACAACGGGGTCTGACCTAGACCCCGAAACGTTTGTAATTTACAGCAATTTTGTTATCTGTTTCCCAAGAAGTACTTAGACATTGAAAAATATGCCACAAATATCATTCAGAAAACAACTGGAAAATTAGAATCTTGAAGGTGGAACTAACCCTTAGTATGCGAGTCCAACTCGCACTTGACCAAATTCTTTTATCATTTGTGTTATTTGCGACATTCACTTATTGTGGGAAAATCTCATATTTGTGAATGTTAAAAGCTCTCCTTTTATGCCGTGCTTTTTAAAAAAAATCTATTTAACACATATTTTTTGTGGAAGTGTTTTATAATTTCAAATGAACTTTGATATGATGGTAGCGGTGATCTTCATGAAACTGAAGAAAAGCACGGGGGCATTCTATACGGGTAATTATGTATGAAACAACTTAGCTATGGCTTTGTGTTAAATCGTTGTTTTTTATGATGTGGGTTTCTCCAAATTCCTCACAACATTTTTCAAACAAAAGGATAATAGAATTATGCAATCAAACTTCGTATTTATGTCCTTGTACTTTGTGTACAGTGTACGCGTCACCCTCAGAAGTACAGAACAAATGGAGCGATAATAAACGACATTCTCCAAACTCATGATATATTATTTGTTTTTTCGTCAGCGATGTCTAGGAAGTGTGCAAGTCAGGAGCAGTCCGAACATTCATGAATAGCGAATTTGTGGAACAATGCTGTCAAAGCAAAGTTGCTTTTTTATGTATATAGTGCGTCCGGAAAGTAATTTTAAGGAATATGCCGGGCACAGGTCGTTTTTTTTAATACTTCTTCCAGATAATATAGTAATACACAGTCTGAACAACCTGCTAGTGATGACTTTTTTAATACACTTTTTTCCAAACAACCCTTGCTGAAAAAAACTTCTATCATTGTTGTTTCAAGTTGGTACAAGGTGGACGCAAATACGTACATTTTCTGAATGTCATTTGAGACATTTAATTTATAATATGTTTTTTAGGGAATACCTTTATATAGGGATGATCACAACGTAAAACTCAAATTAAAAGGGTCTGTCTTAATTCAGTTAAATGAGGACGATTGCATGGCTGCTACTTCTGTAGAATTCAATCTGATAATTAATTATGAAATTAGTAATGGTATCCTATGTTTTTTCTTATGACGTTAATGGGATCACTGAAACAACAGAATGCTTTAATCACATTTTGGCGATTGCACTCTCTTATAATAAAGTCGGCCCTAAGAGCGCAACATATAAATTCAAACAGACGAGGATACTACCAGAACAATCGAGTGTAACAGGGATAAGGCATAAATGCGGTCATACAGAACACTAGTATGTTATTGTTATCGTAAATTTTTGGTACGAATATTTTTAACAATATATTAGAATATACCCCTAATATAGAAAACCGAGAAGGTCAAATTGAACCCTTAGTATGCAAGTCTTGCCCGCACTTGGCCAAATTATTTAATTTTTAAGAAGTTTGTCACAATTTTGCCACTAATTCAAGTATCTCACCTTCAGGTAGGGGCTAATTTACTTGTCATTGAATAATGTTATCATTACAGTTGCAATAAAATGTCGATCAGATCAACAAATAGAATAACACATAAATAGCTTTAAAGAAAATCACCAACTTCAATGCATAGTAACAATAATGACACTAATAAAACATTTAAAAAAAATTATATAAACAACTTCTACCTATAACTAAAATGCTAAAAATAATTATAACAAAATACAACTGTAGCAAATAAATAACACATTCAATTTTGTTAGGTACCTACCCAGGAAATAAAAAATGTAAACATTAAAAGGTTCTCATTCTGTACAAATTAATTACCTACCAATCTAGTATATTTTGAAGCCGGTGCTAAGCAAATTTAAAATCCTTCATTGCGTAATTATCGACTAATTCATAAAACTTGATTGTTGCTTGGCACCGACTTCAAAAATATACTAGATTGGTAGGTAATTAATTTGTACAGAGTGAGCACCTTTTACTGTTTACATTTTTTACTCCCTGGGTAGGCACCTAACAACATTGAATGTGTTATTTATTTGCTATAGTTGTATTTTGTTATAATTATTTTTAGCTTTTTAGTTTTCATTCTTTATTTTTTATTTTGTATGTATAACCTTAATAGACAGAACCAGGTAATACCAAAAGCCTCAACCTTACACAATGATACTTTCTCATTTAAATTGACAGGTAAATCTTTACGAACAAAATGTTCTAGTACGCGTTGACTTAATAAGCCCAAAATATATTTATGCCTTATGGACTACGCCATGTAACCTTTTTTCAACTTTTTTTGACAACCCTGTCTATGAACGCACCAAACAGCAGTTTAAAGTTTGACATGTGTTGTCACTGAATTTTCTATTAGGCCGGGAGAATCTGACAACCAAAAGCACCGTCTTCGCAAAATGGAAAAATTTGCATTTAAATAGGTATTTTCCTGGTATACAAACAAAAGGAGCTTGGCACTCATTGATTTAAGGAGCTGAAAATACTATGATTTACTACCTATATGCGTAAGATGTAAAGTTACCGCACTATTACGTTGGAATTAAAATATTTATGAGGAAATGTCCGTTATGTTATTTCGATAAAACTTTTGATCAGAATTTTGGAATTTTCGGCGATTTTCTGCAAAACTGCAAGTTGCACGTCGTAGAAAAGTATATGAGATCACCTAAGGATCTTCCTTAATAGATTTAACGTTAAAAACCTATACACATCCATAAGGAGTTATCGAAAAATCGACTAAAATATTAGGGATATTGGTCGATTTCCATGCACGCATGTATTCATTCACAAATTTTATCACTTTACCAATAGAATTCTTTTCCAAAATTTGAAGTTTCACCAATCAGGATATATACTCTATTAAACAAGACCATATTCATTCAAAACGGTGCATCACATGAGAAGAAATCAGGTAACATACATACAAAAAAAAAAACGCGACGAATTGATAACCTCCTCCTTTTAGGAAGTCGGTTAAAAACTTGAAATAAAATATAAAGTGATTGACAACAACTCCCAAATTTTAGTTGAAACGACTCCAAACACAGATAAGAATCACACAATATTCAAAACACTATTTATATACAGGAATACTGGTTGATCATTTTGTAGACATCTCTTTCTGTCAGGAAGAGTTTCTGTACGGACAGCCAGTAATCTGGGCAATTTTACGAAATTGCCTTACTACAGTTTGTTCTCCATTTACAATTTCCAAATACTTTTCTGTTATAGGAAAAAATCGGAGGCGACAAAACTAATAAGAGACAAAATAATTCAAGACCTCCTTAACAATCTTTTACAAATTTCTTAACCTAGGGAGTTCTTCTTTGTCTTTTTCCAGTAGAGTCGTATCGTCTGTATATGTTACATGTAGCACAAATTAAAAAAAAAATGAAACGCAGTGTAAAAAAATATGGGTCACCCTGCTAAGGGGTTGAAATTAATTACAGTGAAAACAAAAAATGACGTTTTTTAAATATTTCTTATAATATTCCGTAAACATTCTTTTTGATTGGTCACCCTTTATAATCTCCAGTTAGATGCTTTTCTTATCATTACAAAGTTAAAAATTCTACTACCCGTAAATAAATTTTATTTATTTATCCGACAACTTAAACATTGGCATACTTAGGAGAATTTATATGCTTTCGACTTCTCACTAGATAAAAGTGACAATTTTGATAAAAAATATTTGGCGTAAATTATAATCGCAAATTTATAAGTAACAACAACAAATAATTTTAGACGCATATGTTTATTGCTGTACTTCATAATGCAAACAAATGGTGGAAATATAGAGATAATTTTGTTACATTTAACATGCATTATAAATAAATATGCTGCAATAAATTATTGATAGCGTGTTAAATATTTTTTATTGCTGATAATCGCAAATACAAATACTCGAATTATATTATTAAACAAACTGACGCGAAGAGTAACTAAAAATGATAATAGTTTTTTTTTCGGTTTTCGCCTAATTATAATACAATTTTAAAACATTTTTATCGTTTTATGAAATATGATATTGATATTTCTAAGTTCTAATTCAATATGTTTTCGTGTTCTGGGCTGCGTTTACCATATTGGACTTTTTAGTTTGAATTTTTGACGACAATTTCAGAGTGGTGTTCAAGATGTTGGTTCTTCTATAGTTTCAGATTATTTTCTACCATCTTTTGAATAGCGGAATTAGAATGCTTCTCCCCCATTCTTTGGGCACTTTCTGGTGTTTATGAATTTTCTTAATGAACTGTTTTAATTGTTCTGCCATGCTGTCCCACAGTATTTCAGTAGCTCAATTGCTATTACACCCTTGCATGTATCCTTTCTGTTGTTTCAATTTCCTTTGTGCTTCCTAACTTCCCGTATGCTTACTCTGTGAAATATCCAGGTGTTTTTGTTTTTGATTTGTTTTACATCTATTACTTTTCTTAATTCTTGTATCTGTCCTCTTATGAATCTCCAATCCTTTTCTAATTCATAGAATTCATGCTCCATATCTCTTAAGAAGTGTTTCTTATGGTTACTTTTGGTCATTCTGACAAGCTTTTGGGATTCATTGTGAATTCTCTTTTAATTTACCGACTTCCAAAAAGGAGGAGGTTATCAATTCGTCGGCATTTTTTTATGTATGCTCAGTGATTATTCAAAAATGACTTGGGCAATTTTGATGATTTAAACGGCATTGCATAAAAAAATGTTACAGAAAGTTACAATATAATTTTTTATAACGTGAAATTTCCAAAAGTCAGAAAAAACAGTAATTAAAGGACTACACTTAAGTGAATTTTAATGAATCTACACTGTTTTTTCTAAAACAGAGTAATCAATATGAATATTTTAAATTGTATTCTACAAAGAGATGTTCCAGCTTGATTCCGTATACTTTTCTATATAGTAACACACACCGTTTTTCTGAAAATCGAAAAGATAGTAATAATCAATGTAAATGTTTTCTTTTTACGGGGCTTAAGTCGAGTAAAATGTATGGAAAAGAAAAATTGTTATGTGAGCGATCTTTTTTTAAATTACAGTTATACATGTGGGTTCAAACATCTTACAAACAAATGTGATATTGGGTGGTACATAAGCAGATGCATATATATGATGCTTAAAACATAAGGTGGAATAGAATTAAAGTTATACAGGGTGGTTAAAAAAATGTTGTATTGGGTGGCACATAAGTTGTTGACGCAACTAGGTGGTTGAAATAAGACTGAAGTAAAACTATACTTATACAGACTGGTACAAAAAACGTTAAAATAATTTTTAAATAAGCATGTGCGGTAAGGATATTTGAGTTATAAGGCGGAGGGTTCAAAAAATGTTAGACGCAGTTGCATATACAGGATGATGGAAATATAAGGTGGAGTGGACTATATTTATACAGGGTTGTTAAAAAATGTTATATAGTGTGGAACATATGTGGCGAAGTAAAATTATAGGTATACAGGGTGATTTAAACAATGGAAAAATAGAAACAGTCAATAGTGTAGAGAGGATTAATACTTATACGGGGCGGTTGCAACATCGTGTGCGGTTGAATCATAGTAGTACATGATGGTTCAGAAAATGATAAACAAATAATTGATATTGGGTGACCAATATACACAAACATATTAAGAGTGGTTGCGATATAGGGTGAATTAGAGTTACATTTAGAGAAAGTGATCTAAATAATAAAACGAATAAAACAATTAAATATTATGTGGGAAATATCCAAAAAATATACAAATTAGAGAGAGTGAGAAAGAGACAGAGAGGGAGAGAGAGGGAGAAGAATATATGTAAAAAAATAGTGATTGATTGCACACGGTTTCTAAAGGGTTTTTATTTCATGTCAGTTGAAGTCGGTTCTTTTTTTAAGTATAAATTATATTTATATAATTCCGGTGTCTTGTTTATCATGTATTTCAAATACGTCGTTTCTTTTCTTTCTTGCATTTTTCATTCACTTCTTTAGATAGCCGTGGTGTTTCCTTTAAATGTTTTTCCTATTTACTGTTTTCTCGCCAAGGGCTTCCTTTACAGTGTTTAAGATACTCACCCTGATTTTTAGCCAGCTTTCCTAAACTCCACCAATAATTCGGTTGGTATTAATTGCTGTCATTAGTGTCTTGTAGAGTTTATTGCTATTACGTCTATAATTTTGGAACGGTGTATTTCGCTATTGCTTAGTATAAAGTCGATCATGGATCACTTATGTGCCTCTCTATGTGCGCCAAACGTGCTTTTTATGCGTAATTTGTTTGTGCTGCAAGGGTTTGTAAAACATACCCATTTTCGTTTCTGATATTTTCGTTGAACCGTTGTTTTATTCTTGGAATAATGTTACCAATTTCATCATTGAAGTTATGCAGAATAGTGATATATTCATTTATAGATTAAAAAAACTGAATAATGAAAGAAAATACCAAACGTTTCAAAATCAATTCTGACTTCGTTTGTATATATTCATTTATAGATGTTTCGTTTATCGTTGTCTGTAGGTTTTCAAAGAATCCTTCTGTAACATTTTCCTCTATTATTTTCCGGTACGTATACTGATTTCTTCCCAGTTTCATTCTGATTGCTACAATTGTCTCCAAAATATATATATTTGTAGACCCTTCAACCTCGTTAACCAAACCCCTTTGGATGAACGTGGTAACTACTTCCTTGGCATTTATCTCTTTTCGTACGACACTGTATGTCATGAGGTAGATGCTTGAATTATGAGGCCTTTCCCATTTTTTTCTCATTTATTGAATAGCACATATATCTTTGCATACGTTGATTCTGTAGTGAGTTCCTATTTTCTTTTGTTTAGGGATTTGATGCTCAAGGTCTTAATATTGTAATGTTTATATTTTCACACTCAGTCTAACTTACTATAATTTATTTACACCGATTTTATTTTAACACAACTATATACATTTGTAAACGCGAGATGTAAGAGCGACATCTACTAAAAAACTAGTAGAAATGTATCAAATACATAAAGAAGTGTTCGAGAGGACACTCAGTTGTGGGAAGCGCAACTGATGAAGGTTGCCTAACCAGAAACAATATGTATTATATATATTGTCTTGCGTACAAAATAATGACTCCTCGAAGAGAGTATACAACTATATTTATCTTGAACACCAGTTGTTTACTAGACGGCAATCGAATACTGAATGAATCCTTTCGTGGGCTTGCCTTATATACTCACAATACCCAGAACTAGATGTTTACATTTAATATTGTTTTGGTAAACCATAGATGCTATAGTAAGTAAGTATAGTTAAAAAGTAACTGGTTACATTTCAAAACGAATGAGAAACTGGAATAATTTTGCAAGACGTCACACGTCGAACTGATAACATTACAAAGTGGTTGGCGAATTGGAAAATTGATTACCTACTTGTGCGTAAAGAAATTAATCACTTTTCGAAAATCTAAAAATTTTTAATTAAGATTCCAAAAGCTCTGTAGGGCATATCATTGAACGTAGTTGAGCTTTAACGCTGCTAGGCGGCGATAAGTATTGGAAATTTTGTAGGAGCCAATCGCATAGATAATACCTTTGTTGCGGCAAATATTGGATAGTCTTGAGCCTCATAACATTGTTTGTGAAGGGTTTGCGTTCGAGATAAGAGATCAATTTGCATGTTTGAGATCGTATTGGGTTTGAGCTTAGGGGCGTCTGGATTCGTTAGTGGTCAGATGAGGCGTTCAGTTTCCATATGTATCGAAAGGATTTCAGTTTTTGAAAATCAAAAATAAATATAGAAATAACTCAGCAGAGGACTAAAACAACTCATTTTTGTTAGACCCTTTTAAATGTAGTATGATTTAACTATTTAACCTGTTTTAGGATTTTTCATTTACATTCATATTTACATAGAAAATGAATTTATCCGTTACTTTAGGACCTTATTGTATATATAAAGTTTTATTTCGATTTGACAATTAGAAATAACTTCCAAAATCTGATTACACAGTTAATAAGTGTTAATAAAAACGTTCAACACTTCAATTTTTAAATTTATGCGTGTATCTAAAGGTACAAAAGTTTTGAAATTCCGATAAACCTCTTCATGTTAGAGCCACGCCCCCATTTTTTTAAATAGCGAAGTGAGTCAGTCAGTAGGAGCTTAAAATTAACGATTTTTGTAAAAAATAATAATTACATTATCATCATTTAAAACATAACCCTAGCTATTTTCTGAACCATTTTACCTGTAATATTTTGCTTCCGATACCTTGATGATTATTACTATTTTGTTAAAACTGCTGTCAAAAAATAAAACAGTAGCCAAAAATGCTTTGTTATCAATTTCTTTTAATGTGTGAAGGAAGGCAAATCTCTTATCACATTAATTTCTGCAATTTACCATATACAGGGTGAGTTTTTTTTGATGATCAGTATGGGGATCTCGGAAACTAGCGGAGATAGAGCAATGGTTAAATTGGGAAAGATTTGCAGTTTTACTGGCCCAATTTAATGACACTTTCGAATTTTTGTAAAAAGTCATCGCTTACTAGATATTTTGAAAAAACGAAATTCTGTCGATTTAGTCAAATCCCTCTAGCTTCTTTGTTTTTGATTTTATAAAAAAAGTATAAATATCAAAATTGAAGGGAATTGTATCCCGAATATGATTGTCATGTCCTCGTTTGCGTGACAGGTCACGTTTTCGACATATGACACAAACCAATCTTTTTTTGGATAGAAACCATAGTAGGCTATGACCTCAAAAAATCGGATATTTTTAGAGCTTTTCAACGATATAATACTCGATATAGTTATTCATAAAATAACGGAGTTATGGATGCTTTTCTCTCATATTTTCACTTTTAATGCAGTTAGCTATGAAATAGATTGATTTATTAATAACTATTCCAAAAAATAAAAGATTTTTTTATTAGGTATATCAGATATAATGAAAAAACTAAATAAGTAGGTACTTACTAAAAACTTAAGAAATTAAAGTACATAATAATGATTACACTTTATATTCGAAAAGTCTACCATTGTTATTTAGACAAAAATTGCATCTTTTTAAGATTGACATTACCGCCTATCAATTTCTTCAATTGCTTGTAATACCGCCTCCCTTAGGTCACCAACTGTTTCATACTTTCTTTTGTATACTTTGTTTTTTAGCGCACCCCATAAATAGAACTCCATAACTGACAAACCGGGAGACCGGTTCGCATGGGCCATTTCTTCCTATCCAAGAGTTTGGATAGATATTATCTAACTGTTGTCTTACTAACAACAAGTTAAGAGCAGGTGCTCCATCATGTTGGAACCACTCAGTTTCTAAACGAGTTCTCAAATTCAAATTATGCAACATGTCTTGAACAGTGTATTGCAAGAAATGCATGTAGCGCCCTCCAGTAAGTGATTCGTCATAGATAAAAGGCCCCAGAATAGTAGACCCTAAGATACCACACCAAACATTAAAAACAAATTTTTTCTGGGGTCGTCTTTGTTCTTCTGTCTGTTTCTTTTACATACTTTGTTTTTTAGCGCACCCTATAAATAGAAGTCTATAACTGCCAAATCGGGAGACCGGGGTGGCCATTCGTGTGGGCCATTTCTTCCTATCCAAGAGTTTGGATAGATATTATTTAAGTGTTGTCTTACTAATAACGAGTAATGAGCTGGTGCTCCATTATGTCGGAACTACTCAATTTCTAAACGAGTTATCCAATTCAAATTATGCAACATGTCTTGAAAAGTGTATTGCAAGAAATGCAAGTAGCGCTCTCCAGTAAGTGATTCGTCATAGATAAAAGGCTCCAGAATAGTAGACCCTATGATACCACACCAAACATTAAAACCAAATTTTATTTGGGGTCGTCTTTGTTTTACATGGAAAGCGTTTTCTTTAGCCCAGATATGCTCATTGTGTCTATTGAACATACCGCAGTTAGTAAATCTAGTTTCGTCTGACCATAACACCTTTATTGGAAATTGTGGATTGTTAAGGCACATGTCTCTAAACCATGTACAAAACAAAATACGTCGATGTTCGTCACCAGCATGCAAAGTTTGAGAAACTAAAAGTTTGTACGGGTGGAACTTTTGCGCTTTCAGTACCTTAACTACAGTTCGTTGAGATGTGCCAGCTTCTGCCGCAAGTTGATGTAGATAGATTTTCATTTACCATTGCCAAAACATTTATGTGCTGCTTCCTTAATTTGATTACGTTTCCTTGGTAGTTTAGTAAAAGATCCATATCTGCGTAAACTATCGTAAAGTCTCTTAAATGTACATAGAGCAGGTTGACGACGATTAAAATATCTATGAAAGTATTCCTCAGCGGCACGAACTGAATTTTTAATTTTTTAATTTGGCATATGATATAACATTCCACCATATTCAGTTTTTCTTCGTTAGAATATTCCATTTTATCACGAAAACTTTCAATTCAGCACTACTAATGGAATTACTCTCAAATGAGGAAACGTCGAAGTGAAAATAATCTTTTTCATGGCTACCTACGTTAAAAGTGAAAATAAGAGAGAAAAGCATCCATAACTCCGTTATTCTTATCAATAACTATATCGAATATTATATCGTTGAAAAGCTCTAAAAATGTCCGATTTTTTGAGGTCAGAGCCAACTATGGTTTCCATTCAAAAAAAGATAAGTTTGTGTCATATCTCGAAAACGAGAACTGTCACGCAAACGAGGACATGCCAATAATATTCGGGTTACAATTCCCTTCAATT
This sequence comes from Octodonta nipae, assembly GCA_034190945.1. NCBI lineage: Eukaryota > Metazoa > Arthropoda > Insecta > Coleoptera > Chrysomelidae > Octodonta > Octodonta nipae. The sequence continues at coordinate 25,735,196 of CM067217.1, forward strand.
TTGATATTTACACTTTTTTATAAAATAAAAACAAAGGAGCTAGAGGGATTTGACTAAATCGACAGAATTTCGTTTTTTCAAAATATCTAGTAAGCCATGACTTTTTACAAAAATCCGAAAGTGTCATTAAATTGGGCCAGTAAAACTGCAAATCTTTCCCAATTTAACCATTGCTCTATCTCCGCTAGTTTCCGAGAGCCCCATACTGGTCATGAAAAAAAAACTCACCCTGTATATATTGCTGGACAAATATTTGGAGATACTGTAGACATAACGATATTATATACTACTAATTCCAACCCTGATGCCACTATATTCCTTGCGCTGATTCATACTGATGTGAAGACACAATTTTTGATTGTCAGCAAAAGTTCAGTATAGAAATTGGTGCTTGTGTATGAGTTGAACGCAGACCAGCAAGTAACATGTGTGGCTTCTTAATTTTGGCTATTGTGACTTAAAGCATGCGAAATCTATGCTCCACACTTTTGAGCCTTTCCGATTGCAGGAGCATTTCATTTCCTCTGCCAGTTCGCTTGTTGTGTTACTCGAAATTCCTTGCAAAAATTGGTTTAATGGGTCCAGGAGTATAGCAAACTTGATATTCCAAATTTATGGAGTTCTTGGAAAATTCTGTATAATTCAACAATACCAAACGGTTCGGGTTCTAGGTCAGATCCCTTAGTACAATTTAAAAATAAAATGCTGGACAATATTAATTGCTGAAATACACAGAATTATCAACAAGCAAGGTGTTATTCCCAAGAACACTATCAACATAAAATACTGATATTCCATTTTACTGATACGAAAATTAATAGAACTTTACATAAATTAATAGTACAAAAAAATAAAAATTCAAGTACAACAAAACATTATCTTGCGAATGATTACAAACATTATTCCAAAATCATTTAATTATATACGGAATATTAAAATAAAAAAAACGGAACTGCATTGCTAAAGAAAATCGGACTGCGACATATAAGTACATAGTGAATACTGACACAAATAAAGCAACGTGGACAAGCGTCGCTCAAAAAAGGGAAACTAAAACGCGAAAGGCTACGCTGTGAAAAATTGATTGATGATAATGGTAATTGTCGCTGCAGCGAAGTTTTCACAAAAGCAACATATTTGAAAATGAAAAATCAATAAATCGTAAAAAAGAAAGCACTTATTTTAATTGAAAACATTACTTTTTGGTGAAATTGAATTGGAAATACATTATATTACTCACTCAAACGTGTCTACTCAGCAGAAAGTCTTTTCAGCTGGGCTATATTTATTCATAATTCCTGACAGTAAATGGCTCGACAAATTCGACACTGTTATACACATTTCCGATAATTTGGTATTAAAACATAACTTGCTGCTGGAAAGTGTGACCGATTTAATTCAGCTATACTGACGGATAAGGGGCATTAACAATCAATCGCTGGTATAGTGTAAAACCCAAAATAAATTTCAAAATGCCATGGAACAGAATACATTAGCTATAGATAAATGGAATATATCATCGTGAAACAAATCATGAATTTATCAGAATTAGGTACTTTCATAATTGAAATATATGTCTTGAGTGAAACTAAGAGGAATAAAACATTAAAAAAATATATAACCGACTTCCACCTATAACTAAAAAGCTAAAAATAATTATACCAAAATACAACTCTAGCAAATAAATAACGCATTCAGTGTTGTTAGGTACCTACCCAGGAAGTAAAAAATGTAAACATTAAAAGGTGCTCATTCTGTACAAATTAATTACCTACCAATCTAGTATATATTTGAAGTCGGTGCCAAGCAACAATCAAGTTTGATGATGTAGTAGATAAGTACGCAAAGAAGGATTTTAGATTTGCTTGGCACCGACTTCAAAAATATACTAGATTGGTAGGTAATTAATTTGTACAGAATGAGCACCTTTTAATGTTAACATTTTTTACTTCCTGGGTAGGTACCTAACAACATTAAATGTGTTATTTATTTGTTAGAGTTGTATTTTGGTATAATTATTTTTAGCTTTTTAGTTATACGTGGAAGTCGGTTATATATATTTTTTAAATGTTTTATTTTCAACTTTTTAGTTTTTTTGAACTCAGGTAGTTTAATAGACAGGACCAGGTAACATCGAAAGCCTCAACATTACACAATGATACATTTCATTTAAATTGACAGGTAAATGTTTACGAATAAAATGTACTAGTACGCGTTGACTTAATAAGCCCAAAATATAACCATGTAACCTTTTTTCAACTTTTTTTGACAACTCCGTATAACTATATATAATTCCACTCCACTCTATGTACCAACCATCCTGTACATACGGCTGCCCATGAACAGCATAAATTTGTTAGCTGCCTGCTGTAAACTATAGGACGGAGTAGAATCCATCCCATATATACGGAGTCTAATCCGTTCTATATTTTAACCATAGTATATAACTCCTTGTGGTCTACCCCATAAATTATTATTTCATTTTTCACATTTTATGTTATCGCCCTGTTTAACATTAATTCCTCTCCACACTTTATGCGACTTCTTATGTGCTATAAAATAAATAATTTTTTAATCACACTATATAAATATAATTTAACTTCAGCATATATTTCAACCATCCTGCATATGATTTGTTTACGTCCATATCATATAACAGTTATTTAATCACCCTATATAACTCTAATTTCACATTTTTTCCACCATTTTTATACCACCAATCGTCCACTCCACCCTATATGCCATACATCCTGTCTAAACAGTTAAACGGCCTAACTTATATTTCAATCATCATATAAATGCAACTCCTTCTGTCACTTTACTTTGTGATTTTGTTTGCTATAACTAAACATCCTGTGTATAAACCCACAAATAGCAGTTTAGATTGACTTGACATGTGTTGTCACTGAATTTTCTATTAGGCCGGGAGAATGTGACAACCAAAAGCACCGTCTTCGCAAAATGGAAAAGTTTTAATTTAAATAGGTATTTGCCGGGTATACAAACAAAACGAGCTTGGTATTCATTGATTTAAGGAGTCGAGAAGACTATGCTTTACTACTTATATGCTTGAGATGTACATAGAAAATTTTCAAATTGGCAATTAAAACTTCTAGTTTCTATATTTATGAGGAAATGTCCGTTATGTCATTTCGATGAAATTTTTGATAAGAATTTTGGAATTTTCGGAGATTTTCTGCAAAACTGCAAGTTGCACGTCACAGAAAAGTATATGAGATCACCTAGGGATCTTCCTTAATAGATTAAAAGTTAAAAAACTATACACATCTATAAGGAGTTTTCGAAAAATCGACCAATATGTTAGGGATATTGGTCGATTTCCATGCACGTATGTGTTCATTCACAAATTTCTTCACTTTACCAATAGAATTCTTTTCTAAAATTTGAAGTTTCACCAATCTGGATATATACTCTATTAAACAAGACCATATTCATTCAAAATAGTGTCTCATATATGTAAAATATATTAAGTAAGATAATGGACAGAATGAATAAAACAAAAGCTGTTCACTGAATGGAGTTGGCCGTTACTTAGAGAAAGTTGAAAATTAATGCACAGTATTACTGAATTCCACTTTATTTAGACGCACTTATACCAATTGTTTCGTTACTTTATAGCTTCTTCTGACAATAATGTGAGTTTACAAAGAGTAAGACATATATAGTATCGTACATGTAAATACTATATACATTGTTATGAAATTTACCTAAGGCGGCCCTGGTTTCATTCCAATACGACATCGATCGCTGGGAGGATAAAAAATTTAATCTCGAAATAGCTCGGCAACTGTAGAATTGCTGGATTGTTCGAGAGGATTCGATGTTGATTTTAAAAGAAGGGGCCCATGATTCCAGCAGTTAGTGCGGCGAAGAGCCCATGTTGTATTATTATTGTGATATTCGAATCAGCTTAAGTACATATTTGATGTAAATAAAAGTTCTTGAAAATTAGTTTTTAAATTTTAATTGAACCCACGGAGTATATAACAATATCTTACTCTTTGTAAATCCACATTATTGTCAGAAGAAGCTATAAAGTAGCGAAACAATTGTTACAAGTGCGTCTAATAAAGTGGAATTCAGTAATACTGTGTATTAATTTAACTGATACTCATAAACTTAAACTAGAAAATTTTAGTTGAAACTAGAAGAATAACCTACCTTTTGTTCTATTTTCTTTTCGGTTCATATTGGTTTTTATTTGAGTATTCCGTATCTGGTATATTTTATCCAGTGCGAACTCAGATTTGCTAAAAAGAGAAAAACGTGTTTGTAAAAATCGTAACTGCCAACAATTAAAATACTTAATTATGAAACCACTGAAACAAAAATTACAAAATACGAAGAAGAAGAAAAAAATACATAGACGACGGTAATCGAAAATTAAACAATAATACTGTAAGATTGCGTATGAAATTAAATGTTATTCACAGCGATCAGATGGATCCAGTTTTCAATAAAATACTGGAGCTTCGACATCAGCACTGGTTCCAGTCAAAGGAATTATAGAAATGCAATTACCAAAAGTGTACATTTCAGTAAATATTTCACGCCGACTTCCCGCTCCACTTTATTGTCCATTTTCGAAACCAAACAAAAAAATTAAATTAGTAGAAATGGAAACTGAAGAGACCGAAAATTTAAGCACAAGAGAGCTACACAGATTGGTGCATTTGGAATAGTTGAAACTATCTCGGATCAAGATGGATATAGAACAGTTGTTAATAGACAAGCCACGACAAACTTAACCAGAAAGTTACCATAACTGCAGTTTAGATTTAGACGATAATGAGATGCACTGCACTGAATTAAAGTTAATATGCATACCAAATTTGTTTTATACATACCAATTTAATTCAATTAAAGGTTGTCGTATAAGCACAAAGTTTTGTACGCTAACACCAGACCTTTCTTTTTTCACGCAACGCACGTTTCAACAGCGAGGCTGTCAACATCAAGGAGTAAACCAAAATTCCACAAACAGTTTTGGAAGTGACAAATAGTTTTACATATTTTTTCTATTGTAAAAAAAAAACAAAAACGCAAGATATTATATTTTTCTGCAACAACTAAATACTTATTGGAGATCGGTAGAAGATTAAAAATAGATTTAGCTAATTATAAACAGTCTTATTTATTTTCTAATTAACTTGATAATATAATTATTTAATTGTTGCTAAAAATGAATTCTCGCATTTTAGTTAAGAAAATTTTGTGATGTTTTTTTAAAAATTTTACAATGTTATTGACGGGTTGACCTAACAAAGCTGCTTTGCTCATGAGGAAACGAAGGCTATTTAAAAACTGTTAGAAATAAATAGTACTAGAAATATTAGAAGAATTATGAAGTCCACAGATCCACCATCATCGGTTTACTAAGATATGCTATAATTAGCAAATGAATCTGATGAACACGTTGCTTAATTCGTGAGTCCCATAAATCAGATGAGTTTCAAGGTCCAATATCAATGAATTTAAGATGGGAACTTGGATTATACGGATCAGAATAAGTCAGGTTGCAGCATTTTGACTTTTCATACTGCAAGTATAGCCAATTTGACTGAAAGCCAATTTCCGTAAGCATTTGGTAGGGTTTAAATTGGTAAATAAATATCAAAAACATATTTTTCAGGATATTGTTACGAGAATTCATCAGACAGCTGGTGCAATCGGCCCTCAACCAATTCATGGAAGGGACATTATTCCGATAAATTCGTGGAACCCGAAATGCTTGTCTCTCAACCGGCGGACGCTGCCGTTACTGGGAATTCCTTTAAAGCTTCCAGAACGTGATGGAATTTCCCGATGGTTCGTGGACGTACCAGATAATTCCAAGATAAATGTATAAATATAAAGCAGCTGGCGATAGGAGTTTTCAGTTTTCGTCGGACGTTTATACAGTTAAGATAAAATGTAAATAGTAGTTTCTGTGAATATAAATTTGTGTAAAAGTAGTGGAAATAAATTAGAGTGAGTTAGACTGTGTTTTTAAATAAATCCAAGAACTGAACTGAACCCGAGTGTGAAAATAAAAACACTACAGTGGTGTCAGGTGTGCGGTGTATTTGTGGAACTTTAGAAGTGAAAAATAAATAGACGGACAATGTTTAAAACAGTGAATTTGGACCAATTGAAAGTGACTGACTTAAAAAAAGAACTTGAAGAAAGGGATTTAGAAATTAGTGGGAAGAAAAGTGAATTAATACAACGGCTGCGAGATGCCCTAATAAATGAAGGTAACGATCCCGATACTTATTTGTTTGAAGTTTCTGGTAATGGAGACATGAGTATGCTATTAAAACAAATGGAAAATTTAAAAGACACCTTACAAGACAATTCTAAGTCTTTAGAGGACAAATTTCTAGAAAATTCTAAAAACTTAAAAGAGGCGTTAGAAGACAAATTAGCAGAAAATTCTAAATCCCTAGAAGAAAATTTGAAAAGCATGGTACAGAAAAACTCAGAAATGCTGGAAGAGAAAATATTAGAAAATGAAACGCGGATAGAAGAGCTGAGACAGATAATGGAGAGTGAGATCGGCAAAATAAAAGAACAGGTTGTCACAATACAAAGGGGAGAAACTCAATCAAAAACCGTAAGCAGAAATAGTCCAGAAGTAGTGGATTCAAAAATTGGCCTCGAAGGAGCGAGACACAAAATGAAACCTCCACAATTTGATGGTAAATCGTCATGGACTAATTATAGGCGCCAATTCGAGGCTGCAGCAAAGTTAAACGGATGGTCGGCAGAGGAGAAGGCAATAGCATTAACCCTAGCCTTAAGAGGGGATGCTACAGATATCTTACAAACGTTGAATACCTCGGAGCAAGAAGACTACGAACAACTGGTCAAACATTTAGAACTGAGGTATGGGCAAACCCATTTGGAGCACGTTTACCACTCCCAATTGAAAAATCGCCACCAGAAATCAAATGAATCCCTCCAAGAGTTTGAAGCTGATATTGCCCGTCTGGTTCGCCTTGCCTATCCAGCCACACCGGAAAATGTTATAGAAAGGTTAGCAGTCCAAGCGTTTTTGGATGGACTTCGAGACCAAGAAGCCAGACAAGCATTGATACTAGCTCGACCGACTCAATTAGTGGATGCACTGACTCGAGCTCTGGAATTTGAGGCTGCGAAAAATACCTGTAGAGGTCAGGGCAGAGAAAGAGAATTAGAGGATGGCGGAAATGTTGAAGTCGCTGTAAGGAAGATAATAGAAGAAGTCCTTACCGGAAAAAGACTAGTGAGATGTCGGAAGTGTCGTAAGGTAGGACATGTCCAGAGTCGTTGCAAGGAGAGCAACGGAGCCCAGACTTCCTCGGCGGGAAAACTAAAGAAGGCCTATGTGAAGGGACCATCGTCGACCTGTAACAAACAAGTGTCAACTACCAACGCATATGTCGCTTCGCTACGCAACCACGTTAACAGTGTCTTCGTAGATGGCCTTATTAATAGGAGGCAATTTGCAATGCTGCTGGATACTGGTGCGACGAAAACAGTAATAAGGCCCAACATTGTTTTAGAGACAATGATAAAACCAACAAAATGGCAACTGCGAACAGCGACAGGAGAAGCAGCGAAGGTCCATGGTGAAATAGAGGTTGAAATGACCTTGGGAAACACAACCTTCCTACATCGGGCATTATTGGCAGACATCGAAGACGAAGTCATCATTGGAATGGATGTCATGAGCTCCAAGGGATTCCAGTTAAACTTCAAAGATGGAATTCTGCGAGTGAATGACGAAGAAGTGGTGCTTCATGGGAAAGATGACATAATGCTTCGAGCCATCTTAGCAGAGGATGTCAATGTTCCGGAAAGAACTGAAATCATTGTAGATGCTTGCTTAGATGGGAAAGCTAAAGCTGGAACGGTAATGATGTTTGATCCCGAACTTAATGACGGAAATGTAGGCAGAGGAGTCGCACTGGGGAAGACTCTGTTTCGTGCCAGGGAGATTGTTCCAGTAAGAGTAATGAACCTGAATCATTACTCGGTTGTGCTAAAGAAAGGAACAACTTTGGGCCATTGTTCAACAGTGTCCTCTGTAGTCAGAAGCACACAGCATGCAGAAATACCACCAGGTAAACTGTCTGAGGAACTGGAAAGACTTATCACCGATTCATCTAAGAATTTGAAACCAAACCAGAGAGCAAAATTGAGGGACATCGTTAGAAACTACCAGGATATCTTCGATGTAGGGAATGGCAAAAGAGGACGAACTGATCTGGTGAAACACAAAATTAATACTGGGGACGCTCAACCTATTCGACAGTCGGCGAGAAGACTACCTCTAGCTAAAAGAGAAGAAGCCGACAGGATAGTCCGCGAGATGGAGGAAGAAGGTGTTATTGAACCATCCAATAGCCCTTGGGCTTCTCCAGTTGTGTTGATTAAAAAGAAAGATGGTTCGACCCGATTTTGCGTGGACTATCGGCAATTAAACCACGCTACAAAGAAAGACAGCTATCCCCTTCCAAGAATAGACGATACCCTAGACACGTTGGCTGGATCGAAGATGTTTTCCACCCTGGACTTGAAGAGCGGTTATTGGCAGGTGGAACTTGCTAAAGAAGACCGAGAAAAGACTGCTTTTACCATCGGCTCAGGACTTTATCAATTCACGGTGATGCCGTTTGGACTGTGTAATGCTCCAGCAACGTTTGAAAGATTGATGGAAACAGTGTTAAAAGGGCTTTCATGGAAAACGTGTCTGGTGTATCTTGACGACATTATCGTGGTTGGAAAATCTTTTGAAGACCACGTGAGGAACCTGGAGGAGGTATTTCGGCGACTTCGAAGTTCCGGACTAAAGTTAAGCCCGAAGAAGTGTCAGCTGTTCCAAGAAGAGGTACAATATCTTGGACATGTAGTTTCCGCACAAGGAGTAGCTGTTGACAAACAGAAAATCAAAGCTGTCCAGGAATGGCCGATACCTAAAGATATCCACCAGTTAAGAAGTTTCCTGGGGTTATGCACGTACTATCGTCGGTACGTAGCCGGATTTGCCAACATCGCCAAGCCACTTACTAGACTGACAGAAGGGAAGGTGCAGTACCAATGGGATGAGGAATGTCAACGATCATTCGATACATTAAAAAGAGCTTTGACGAGTGCTCCCATATTAAGTTATCCTTTGCCAGATGGAAACTTCGTATTGGATACCGACGCAAGCAATGTCGGAATTGGTGCTGTGCTTTCGCAGATCCAGGAGGGCCAGGAGAGAGTGATCGGATACTTCAGCAAGACCTTGAGCAAGCCTGAACGGAATTACTGCGTTACTCGCAGAGAACTCCTGGCTGTGGTAAAGGGGGTAGAACATTTCTACAAGTACCTCTATGGTAAAAGATTCCTCCTGAGGACTGATCATGCAGCACTGAAGTGGCTTCTGCAGTTTAAAAATCCTGAAGGACAGGTGGCAAGGTGGATTGAGCGATTGCAAGAATTCGACTTCGAGACTGAACATCGAGCTGGAACAAGCCATAAGAATGCTGATGCCCTATCGAGGAGACCATGCCCTGATGATTGCAAACATTGTCAGCGAGCAGAAGAAAAAGGGGCTGTTCTCGGTAGAACTACCGCCATCGATGACCATTGGCAATCTGCGGAGATCCAAAAAGACCAGAAATTAGATCCAGATCTAAAAGAGGTTATCCGGTGGAAGGAAGAAGACCGCAAACCTACGTGGCAAGAGATTTCCCGATACTCACCAACCATAAAGTCGTACTGGGCTCAGTGGAACTCTCTCATCCTGGAGAATGGACTTCTGAAGCGCGTCCTGGAAATCCCAGAGGAAGGCAAGGACAGAAAGCAGATTGTAGTTCCCAGAAATAGGAGACCAGAGGTTTTGCGAGAACTACATGACGGTACAACTGGAGGACATCTGGGAGTAACGAAAACCCTGGGGAAGTTGAGAGAACGCTTCTATTGGGTAAACTGCCAAGTAGATGTTAAGGAGTGGTGCCGGAAATGTACGGTTTGTGCAGCAAGTAATGGGCCTCAGAAGCGACCAAAAGCTCCTATGAAGCAATATAACGTGGGCAGTCCATTCGAAAGAATAGCCATTGATGTTGCCGGTCCATTTCCTGAATCCGACTGTGGAAATAAATACATTGTGGTGGTGATGGACTATTTTAGTAAATGGGCCGAAGCGTATGCCTTGCCGAATCAAGAAGCCTTGACCGTTGCTGATGTCCTTGTCAAGGAATGGATCAGTCGTTTTGGTGTTCCCTTGGAGTTGCACTCAGACCAAGGTAGAAACTTCGAGTCTACTCTTTTCCAAGACGTCTGCAAGCTCTTGAAGATCAATAAAACACGGACGACAGCATTACACCCGCAATCCGATGGAATGGTAGAGCGGATGAATAGAACCATTAACCGCCATTTGTCAAAGGTAGTCTCTGACCACCAAAGAGACTGGGACCAGTATCTGCACTTGTTTCTAATGGCATATCGTTCGTCTGTGCACGAGTCCACGGGTCAGACCCCGGCCAGTATTATCATGGGACGAGAATTAAGACTACCATGCGATTTGAAGTTTGGATGTCCCCCAGGAGAAGAGACCGCCGATGAAGACTATGTCAGCCAGCTACGTCAAAAGATGAACGACATCCATGAACGAGTCCGGTTAAACATCGAGAATGCCAGTGCCCGAATGAAGGAAGCCTACGACATCAAAGCCGAGGGCGGAGGATTCCAAGTTGATGATCTTGTTTGGTTGTATAACCCGCAACGTCGTCGTGGATATTCGCCCAAGCTACAGAGATCTTGGGAGGGGCCGTACCAAATTGTGAAGAAAATCAACGATGTTGTCTACAGAGTAAAGAAGCTGCCTCGGGGAAAACCGAAGGTCGTACATTTCAACAGGTTAGCCCCTTATGCCGGAAGTCATGACAGCGAAGATGACCAAGCCCAAGTCCGCAGCATCCAACCACCCGATGACGAGATGACCTTCGAACAGTTTATGGCACTGTACTCTAATGGGCAGAAGGTGCAGCACGACGTGACCACAGAGGAACCCCGAGACCTGTTTGAGGTGCCCATAGAATATGCCCTGGCTCATTGTGTGGCTCGAGATCTCCGGATGTCCAGAGGAATAGCCAAGGTGTTTGCCAAGAAGTACGGCCAGTTCCAGAAGCTACGGGAACAAGATCCAGTGGTAGGGAAGGTCCTTCATCTCGAAGATAAACAACCAGTCGGTACCAGAGACATCTTTTATTTGGTAACGAAAACATTCTCGCTGGACAAGCCAACATACAGCGATCTTTGGAAGACTCTGGTAGAATTGAGGAATGTGATGATGGAGAAAAATTTGATGAAATTGGCGGTCCCAAAGATAGCCTGCGGGTTGGATGGACTGAATTGGAGGGTGGTGAGAAGTATGATGGAAACAATCTTTCGATTCAGTGGCGTCGACATCCTGGTATGCTGTCTCAGTACTCGCAGTCCAGATTCGAAGACCGTTGACTGTTATTTCCATCAAACTTCTCGTTGTCGAAATGGAGAGTCCTGCAAATATCGTCATACCAGGAACGATTCTGGGACATTCCGGGACGAAATGGCCTTAAGGAGGGGGCAATGTTACGAGAATTCATCAGACAGCTGGTGCAATCGGCCCTCAACCAATTCATGGAAGGGACATTATTCCGATAAATTCGTGGAACCCGAAATGCTTGTCTCTCAACCGGCGGACGCTGCCGTTACTGGGAATTCCTTTAAAGCTTCCAGAACGTGATGGAATTTCCCGATGGTTCGTGGACGTACCAGATAATTCCAAGATAAATGTATAAATATAAAGCAGCTGGCGATAGGAGTTTTCAGTTTTCGTCGGACGTTTATACAGTTAAGATAAAATGTAAATAGTAGTTTCTGTGAATATAAATTTGTGTAAAAGTAGTGGAAATAAATTAGAGTGAGTTAGACTGTGTTTTTAAATAAATCCAAGAACTGAACTGAACCCGAGTGTGAAAATAAAAACACTACAATATATCTATATATAAATAGGCAAAGACAAAACGGTTAGGTACCATTTTCTCCTCTGTCCCTCAACCGATTTATTTGATTTTTGTTTTGTTTAGTGGCTATTGACGACCTTCAGTGCAGAATGCTAAAATATATTTATAATATCGATTCATTCATTAAATAAAGTAAAATAAAAAAATATTAATTTACGTCCACAGTGCCGCCAGATTGCGTGGAGAGAAAATTGTAAGACGGATTGACTCGAATGAGAAATACAAACTAAATTAAACGAAAAACTAGCAAATTTTGTTTGGTTCTGAAAGTTATTCTACATTTTCATGCTATTGAGAACTCACCCACAAAAATTTATATTATATGATAATGACAATTTATTGGGTACAAGTTTTTCTAAATATAGTTTGTCAACTAAAATCAGAAATTTGTATTGCGTGGCAACTGAACAATGTACAGTATACTATTAATTTATATCGTTTCTATTTTAAGGGCTAATCGTTTCATACAATTTAACTAAGATTACAAAGCCTATGATATAAATACAAATAGTGAAATTGAAGATAAATAGTTAGATCTCACATCATGGCAATGGTTCTAATTTCACATTGTAGCAGATTGAATTTCAATTTGACATTTCTTAACAATGTTAACCGCTAGGTTGTTACCTTCTCTTCTCAATGCAATCAGAAAATTATATATCAATGTATAATTTTCAAAATTTCAATTTCAATGAACTTACAACAATGTCAACAAATAAAGGTATTATTTAACATAAGTTAACAGGTGGTGCATTGTATTTCTTAAATATTTTGATATAATCCCCCGATGAAAACTTTTACGTAAGTAAACTAACCTATTGAGAGATTATAAAGCTAATTGATACATTTCTTCTTCTTCCTATCCTTTATTGGCCTCAATCTTCCAAAGATTGTTTAGCCAGGTATACTCTGTGAAAGGGACAAGTCTTGCTCCAGGCAATTGTTCACTTTCTATTTTATTTTTCAAATATTCTTCTTAGTAATACTTTTGATTTTGGTTGTTGCACTACTATCTTTTTAGGCAATGTTTTAATTTAATATATTTATTTATATATTATTTTTAGTATTTTTTTTTACTTGTGTGAGACTTAAGAGATGGTTTCCTTGGTTGTGGTATAGGTATTTTTCCTTTGCTTTAACCTCTGTTGATGAATAACTACAATTGTATTTTATATATATTTAGAAAATTCATTAAAATTGACATGCTCTTGTCGTTTAATCCATTTAGTAATGAATAAATTGAAATTGGTGTAGGCACACCAATATTGGATAGTTCTTTATATAAATCAAATATCGGATTTCTGTTAATCGGGCATTCTAGTATGACGTGATTTAAAGTTCCAACCTGACCGCACTCGCAAAAAGGGTGATCATAAACCCCTATTCTGAATAAATGATATGGGACCAGGCAATGACCTGATCTCATACGTATTACTGTAGTTATATGTCTTCTGTTTTTGTATTCCAGCAATAAAAATTTTGGTTTATTTGGCCATTCATTGTTAATATTATAATAGAACGCACCTTTTTTCTTGACCTGGTTGTTCCATTCTTCTTTCCATGTTTTTCTTATGAACTTTTTTATTGTTGGGAGATAATTTTCTTTTGGGGTATTAATTTCTAATGGTATGTTGAGGTTTTTTCCTACGGCTGCTAGACTGTCTGCTATTTGATTTCCTGAAATACCTGCATGCCCTGGAATCCATGCCAATATTATGTTGAACCCTTTTTCTTCTGCTTTTCGGGTATTTTTTTTAATAGTGATTGTGAGACTATCCACCTTCGTGTCGAATTTGGGTTGGGCTATTTTCTGTAGTGCACTTTTTGAGTCGGATAAGATTATAACTTTCCTCCAATTTTTTTCCGTGGAAAAGTTTATAGCTATATTAATGGCTGCAAGTTCTATGTAGCAAATTTGAGATTCATCTGTTATTCTGCTTGTGAAAGAGAAGTTTTTGCCTTGGGCCACTATACCTATGCCTCTTTTGCCTGTTTTATTATCTAGTGATCCATCCGTATAGATAAAAGTATACTCCTCGTACTTGCTTTTCAGTTCTTGTATGAGTTCTATTCCCATCACTTCTGCCTTTTCGTTTTGCAGGTTTTTTACATTTATCGGTCTCACTTGTATCCCCAATGCATTCTGGAAACATATATGATTCTCCTCCTTCTTTAATTTATTAATGACCATACTATGGGCCTCCAATAGCTGGATAAGTATAGGATATTCTTTATTCTTCCAGTACTTGTTGCACGGACTACAAAGTCTTTTTACTCTTTTTACTCTCCTATAATCTTCTGGACTGGATGATTTTTTATGACGTTTATTTTTAGTAAATATTTAGCTCCCAACCATTTAGCTCTATATTGAATTGGCATTTCTCCTGCTTCAGCTAACAGAATAGTAATTGGTGTAGATCGCATACAACCTGATATTATTCTTAAACCTTGATTTTGTAGTTTCGACAGTAATTGTTGTTTTTTTTTTGTTTGGGGAGACATGATATAACAGTTGTTGTCAATGTGACTAGCCACAATCCCTTTGTATATAAGACTAAGGGTTTTGGGGTCCGAACCCCACCATGTGCCACAAACAGATTTAAGGATGTTTAGACTAGATTTGATTTTACACTCAATTTGGTTAATGTGTATATTCCATTTGAGGTTTTTATGTAGATGAGTGCCTAAGTATTTTACATCTTCCACCCATGGTATTGATTCGGATTTCCATTGCACTATAGGTTTCTTAGCATTGTTGATTCCTTTAGAGAACAGAATGCACTTGGATTTTAATGGGGACAGTGTGAAGTTAAACTCTTCCTTCCAGCTATTTAGAATATTGAGGTTTTGGTTTAACACTTCAGCCATGTACTCTAAGTTTTTTCCTTGGATAATTAGGCATATATCATCTGCATATTGTATCACCTTTATATTTTTCTGAAATGAATTGAATAGTGTTCTTGTGTAAATGTTAAAAATGATAGGACTTAATGGGGACCCCTGTGCTAGGCCTTGATTTGATATAGTTGTCCCTGATATATCTCCGCATTTAGTTTTGATGAATATCTCCCTTCCGTCTATGCAAGCGATTATCAAGTTTATTAGTTGGATTGGGGTGCCTATTGTCTTGAGTTGGTGATGTAATGTTTTAAAGCTGACTGCGTCGTATGCTGCGTGAATATCCAGGAATACTGCAATGGAGTACTCATTATTTGCGAAACCAATCTGGATTGTGGAAATTAAATAGGCCAAGCAATCTGTGCATCCCTTCCCGCTTCTGAAGCCGAACTGATGTTGGTGTAGACTGTTACTATTTTCTATCTGCCATACCAGCCTATTTTTTATTAGATTTTCTAAGGTTTTTAAGATACACGATGTTAGGGCTATAGGTCTATAACTGCTATGATGGGAAGGATTTTTTCCCGGTTTTAGTATCGCAAGAATCAATGTTTGTTTCCAAAGATCTGGGATACTTGGTTCTGTTAGCATAATGTTAAAAATATTTAATATTGTTTGTAATCCAACTATTGGAAGATTTTTAAGCATCTCATAAGAAATATCGTCAAGTCCTGGGGTTGGGTTTGTTTTATTTAGTATAAAAAATTTCAATTCATCCATTGTGAATTTGGGGTAATCACTGTCTTTATCTGGTGTATATTCATCTATTATGCTAGCACCTGATGTTCCTGAGTTTCCTTCACTTCCAGCAAATTTTTTGATAGTTCTCCAGATTTTGGGTTCCGCAAAATTTCTGTTTAATGTCGAGCAGAATTTTCTGAAATTTGCAATTCTCTTGTATTTGAATAGTTTTTTTGTTGCTGCCATACTGTTCTTAATCAAGATAAAATAATCCAATGTAGAGTTATTTTTGCACACTTTCATAGCATTTCTTCTGTTTTCCAGTGCTATTTGGCAATCATTGTCCCACCATGGAATGTTGTATGATGTATTACCCAATCCTTTGGAATATGGTATAGATAAGTCTGCTATTTCCTTTAGTTGTTTGATTAATTCCTCTCCTCCCATGTGTTCTGTCCATTTGTTGAAAGTTGTCAAACTGATTTCGAAGAATTTTTTCCAATTTGCTTTTCTGTAGTTTCTCCTTTTTCTCTGGTTAGGGTTGGTGATAGTAATGTTTTTTTGCACCGTTCACATTATCGGGAAATGATCACTGTTCCCTGGGTCGTTTAATACTTCCCAGTGACATTCCGCGGCCAGATTAGATGAGACCAGTGTTAAGTCAACTACTGATGTTGTGGCTGTATTTTGCAGTCTGGTTATGTTGCCATTATTAAGTATCACTGCATCTATGTGGTCAAGGGCTTTGTACAATTAGGTAGAGAACTCCCCCATAATGGATGGTTGCTGTTAAGATCCCCCATTAATATAAAAGGTTTGGGCAAGCTTTCAATAAATTTCTCCCAATTTTGTTGATTTATTTTATTGTCTCTAGGACAGTATATGTTGATCAGATGTATTTTTTGTACAATTAGGTATATTATCTGATATTGAATTTCCTCAGGTAGTATGTTATCCCCTGCTCCTATCAAATAATATTGTATAGAGTTGTGCAATATTATGGCAATAACCCCATAACCATCTTCCCTATTTGAAGTTATTATTTTGAAGTTTTTTATTCTTGGTTTGAACATATTATTTAACCATGTTTCTTGTAATAACAAAATGTTCGGGCTGAAGTTATTTAACAAGATTCTTATATTGTCTTTATTATTTCTGTATGATCTAATATTCCATTGAATAATTTTAAAAGTGCTCATCCCCACCTTCTCTCTCTTTTTTTTTAATTTTTTTTATTCTTTTTTTTTCTAGTCGACTATTTTTTCTAAATTTATTATTATTTAATTATATATAAAGTATTGATTAATAATTTTATTATTATTATTATTTTATTATTTTTTTTTAATTTAATTTTTTCCTTATTTAGTATTTACACCTTAACTAATTTTAATCAAAAAAAGTCTTCTATTTCAGAAATTATTTCTCCCTCCCCATATTCTAAACTATTTTGTGATTCCGAATGGTTTCTACTAGAATTATTTATGTCCTTGGTTTCAATGTGTGTTTCTTTAGCTAATATTGTACCTAATATGTTTAGAATCCGTTCCTTTTGAGAATTTGACAAGGTGGTAAACGCCTGGTTCCATGTATCATGGGCTATGACCTCACATCTGTTTGTCTTTAGTGTGTGATAGATTCCTGTAGAAGGGCTTGGCATTCTTCCATTGGGAAAAATTGAGTGTTTTTCATATTCCTTTTTATTATAGCCATTAGTAGATATCCCTAGTTTCCTTTTTCTATTTGTAACCTGGCTGTAGGTTCTAATTCCTGAAGAATTTTGAATGCATTCTATTCGTCTTTTTTCTATTGGGATTTCTTGAGCCTCTCCTCTTCCATTAAATGTGGGGAAGTTATCTTCTGTAAGGATTACACTCTCCCGTGTGGATACTTTGGGATGCACTAGGTTAGCATCATAGTACGATTTATTCATAAATGCCATAGTTTCCTTGATCGATTTTTGTCTGCAAAACTCCGGGCATTCTTTGTAAGTTGATTAATGTTCTTTGCTTTTACAATGAATACAGAAAATAAAGCATGGGGTATTTGCCTCGTGGGAACTTCCACATCTCGAACATCTCATATTACTACGACATTGTTTTGAAGTGTGTCCATATAATAAGTAGTTAGTGCATTGCATCACACGGCTGATATAAGGAATAACCTTCATAGGTAGACCATAAATCAACTTCAACTGGTAGGTTTTTGCCTGAAAATGAGAATAGAACTGTGCCCGTCGGTATGTATTTGATTTCCTGGTTATCATCAGTTGTTTTTCTATTTAATCTCTTTACATTCAGTATCTCACAGTTGACTAGAGATGCTTTGGTAAAGTCAATAAGTTCAATTTCTGAAATCGTTTTGTCCACAAATCTTACTAGATCTTTACAAGAAATGTTATTTGTAGGAATAAAAAGTACATAATCATTATTTAAGAGTTCTTGATTTTGTGGAAATGTGTTTGCCTGTTCCCTTGAGTGGAACCTATTCTATTGCGACCTTTTTTTTGATATTTTTAATACCTTCAATGCCCAGATTATGTATTTGTTTGGCAATGCCAACTATACGATAATTTCCTAATTTTTTTTGTACGTATACTTCATATGGAGGTAAGTCAAATTCCGAATAAAGATTAAATTTTTTCCTTATCCGTAACATCCGAATCAATTGTTATTGTTTGTTCTTCAGTTTTTTCCCGCGGTCTGGAGGAACTTTTTTATTTGGCGTCAATGACGCCATCCTAATTTCTACTTTGCCCTTTGAATATCAAGATTGGTTTAATACTTTATAGAATTAGATATTTATTTGTATCTACAATATGATAAGGTTTGGATAAAAATTTATCTCCTACCTTGCCTTTTTTTCTCGCTATTGCCTCTACTGTGCACTTAACAACCACACACGTCGAGAGCTCACACAAGCCAATTGATACATTTGATTTCAGATCCTCTCAAGGTGAATATGTCTTTTTATTTTATGCCATGTGCAAATGAAAATTGAATAAGTATTAGTAATATATTGCTGTTTTATTCGATATAAGGTAATCTTTTAAATTAATTTTAACGTCTAAAATATTAGCAGTCAGTCAAAAAATGTTAAATGTTCTTTTAACGAGATGTGATATGCTGTAAATATATTTTTACTTATTTATCTAAAAATATAATTCATACAATGTTTTGTTTATTTACATATATATTATTATATGTAATTGTAGCAAACTGCACTATGACTGTCTAAATTTCATTTCGGGGTTTTGGCGTCTAGAAATCGATTGCTGGGGAAAAATCGTATTACCGAGAAAGAACGAAATTGTGACAATAATTATGACAGTTGGGTTTTGAAATTACAAGAGTTTCAATACAGGATGATTTGGTGACATACTTGAGGTTGAAACTGCTCTTGAAAAAAATTCTACAAATTGATGTATAGAATCTTATAAGAATTTTATCGCTATTTAATATTTTTTAAAAGTAAAAATTGCTGCTTAGGCGATTTTTGGATGGGTAAAAAGTTATGTGTTATCATGTTCTAAATTGACTGAGATATAAGAGGTTGTATATTATAATTACACAGGGCGATTCCAGATATGTTAGAAATCATTTTGTTGGTGTGTGGCACCCAAGCAGTTGCATATATAGGGTGTTTAAAATATAGAGTAGAGTTCAATTATAACTAATAAAATAATTATATAGGGAAGCCCATTACCGGTTGAATTTATAGGGTTTTTGGAATAGAGGGCGCAACAGCATTACAGTTAAACAGGGTGGTGCAAAAAATATTATACAGAGATGCATATACAGACACAGAGGTTCCGAATCTGGATCCGTTCCGTGTAATTGCTGTTCTCCCTAAAGTCCTAGGTTAGAATGTCACGATAAAATTTTCAGGTTACTTAACCTGCCAGCTATATTGACACAATGGTCGAATTTCGACCACTGGGCGACAGCTAGTGTATATAATTGCACTATTCATTTTTTCACGATGTTCGATATTGCTAAAAAATAAAGGTTTTTCACTTCTAAGCAAAAATCATATTTTTGACAAATCTTGTATACAGTTTCAAAAAGTTATATATATTTTTTTTAATTTAAAACTATAAACTTTTTTACTTAATATTATTCGTGAAATTTTTTATTCCTTTTTATTTCAACTTAAATAGACATACCTGCATATGCAGATGAACTTGTTTGAAGTCAGTTAATTAACATTTGTTTTCATTTAATTTCATCCTAGAATTGGAATGCTGCCAATTGAGAACCTTCTCGCTTTTTGAAGTCCTTTAAAAAGCAACACAATTAGTTAAACTGCTCGTATAAAATAAAAACTCAGAGTGTGCTATTTTGCATATTAAATGTTGGATGTAGACAAATAATCATTTTAGTTGTACCATACAAAGTTTGCAAATTTTAGTCATACTGAAAAGATATTAATTAAATGCTGACTAACTCAATAAAAAAAATGATAACATTGTTACAAAGTCGACTTCATTTTTAGCGAAATTAATCACGAAAAGTTCCACTACAAAATATTTACTCACGTCTCGCTGGGCCCTTATCGACTGAACTGAAATCCTGCTCTACCTCAGCCTTTTTATACCACCATAGTCGTTCTCGATCTTTTCCAACTGATTTTGGTCTGCTAACTTGTATAATTTTTTATTTTGGAATAGTATCGAAATTCTCGATGCTTGTTTTTAATGCGGAGCCGAATTGAGTTGAATCGATAATTGAATAGTCACTGACTGAATAATTTTTAACTAACAAAACGTCAACAATGAAAGAATAACATTTGCAATACATTTTATTAACATGTAATTCGAAAAATAAATAATAATGTGTTTGGTGAGCTGTAGCTGGCTATACTCTTGAGCACTTTTAAGCATGAGATGGTCGATGTCGGCTTGTGACGCGTTGGGCACTTGAACTCTGTGGATTAGCTGTGCCAGAGTATGTGAATGATAGTGCAAAGAAAACAGTCTCCTCGCATCATATGTTCGATGGGATATAAATCCAGTGAACGGGGTGGCCACGGCAAAACATTTTTTGAAACATCTATAAGTCTAAATTAAATAAATGGTTATAAGGAAATCAAAAAGGAACCCAATGCTAAGGCGAAAAGCGATTATACAACTGGACACATTGTAACCATGAGAAAACCTGTGATGTTAATATGGACAAAGAGCGTATTACGGCTAAGAGTTTCTATGGAAGAATTTCAAATAACAATAACTTTTTTACGGAACCTGAGGATAAGCTCAATAATTGGATTGATGCTTGTAAAAGTGTAAATTAATTTTATGATATATATGGATAATAATTAACATTTTCGTTTAGGTTAAGTAATTTTTTTGATTGCAATAAGTTTTAACAATATTGGTATAGTTTTGATTCTCATTTTTACACGATGTCTCTAATAAATATGTTTTTAGATGATAGTGAGTTTATTGATTCTTATTCTTATAAGTATTTGTGAGGAAATAAAAAGTAGTGATTTTTGAATAATTAATTTAATAGTGAAGTAAAGTTTTCTTGTATGCAATAAGAAGACAACAGTGATTACTACATTTAGTTATTGCTTCAATTGGATCACACAATTAAACATATAAATATTGATATGGCAAAGAAACAACCGCTCTGTTTCACCAACACAATGCACCTATTTACAAATCGATGAAGGCCAAGGTGAAATTAAACGATTTACGATTTAAATTGCGTCCACTCTTCTACGTTCACCAGATCTGGTCCCATCTGCCTTCTATCTGTTCGCCGATCTCAAGAAATGCTCCAGTGAAAGAGATTTGGCCCAGATGATGAGATTTAGCCATAAATGAAATCAATCTTGAGGCAAAAGCCATATCGTGGAAGGTATGAAAAAAGCCCAAGGACCTTATAGAATTCGCATAGTACAGTCCTACCGTCTTTTTCAAACCATTGATCGGCGATTTGGTGGGCAGTAGCAAAACGGTCTCACAGAGATAGTTGTCTGAAGCGAATATTTTGACGCTCTGTGGGAGGACTTGTTTGACTACTTGCCCTTCGTCGTGTTACTCTACACTCCACACACAAGCATTACCGTCATTGTAGTGCAATTAACACGGCACGGCGGCCAATTTCACTATCAAACCAACATTTCTATAGGCAACAATTCTACTCTTGTTCGCATGTCTCCTTCTTTCCACGATCATCGTGTCGTGTCATTATAAACATATGACATGTCCGAGAACTCAACAGATTTCTATATATTGGCTGGTGCTGGAGGTTCCTGATTACCGCTCACCGCCGAACTGGGACGGGTCCAGCTGCAGCTGCTCGCCTATCATTTCTCTTTGATGTGGAGAGTGGTACTGGTGCTGCCATTACGATATTTGAAGCATGACAATGTGGTGAAATTTAATTACAGATATTTCGTTGGAATTTACTCAAACTTGTTAGTTTATTATGGCACAGCGGAGTGTAATCCGACAAATAACACAGTAAATTTCGATCAAACTTCTGTATTTGAAATCTCCCCACATGGTCAGGATTCACGTATCGTAATGATAGTACCAGTACCACCTCCAGACCAAATTGAGATGGAAGACAAGCAGCTACAGCTGCTGGCGGCCTGACCCGAGATTTCCGACTTTTGATTGACACATGTCAGACATTTCTACCCCAGTCAAAATCGCTAATGTGCTGATAATTTTGATATCTTCAAACTCACCGCATTACACTTAATATAAGTAGAGGGATGAGTAATAATTAAAAATATCTGTGCCCAGTAATTACCTATCAAAAACTTTCTTCACAAAATACTAAGAGATAAAACTCTGGTTTGTTAAAAAAATATGAAAAATAGAACTGAGACATTGGTATCATAGCCATGTTTCAAATACATTCAAGCAATTATCTCTTCTAGGTTTAACATTTCTAGTGTTACTGAGTATATTTCGAGTGCTGTATTTAAGAATAAATAAACCGTTTGTTGTATACCACTTGTGACGTTCATTATGACTCCATAAATTTGTTCAACTAGAAGAATCGCACCCGCATTTAAGGAATAAATGATGTAATAAATAGAGCAGAGCAAAATGCGGCTGTTCGAACATTTTTAAGAGCCATATTTCACGTTGAATATCTGCACAGACGGTGCACTTTCAGCACACCAAAACTTCGAAATTACTATAACAAAATGTTGTATGAAAGATTTATAAGAGTTGTACAGTAGTTTTTGATAAAATACGATTCGAAATACGTAATGGGCAACAACTCTACGGACGATGTTCATAGAACCATGAAACGACGGAAAAATAAAATGTTTAATGTTTTATGGACACATAATAACAAAAGGTCACGTCCAGGGGATTGTTAAATTTACGTTCGCCATTTAAGGGTTGATATAACTAGGAAATGAAAAATTTTATGGGTGGCAGTGTAAAATTGTATACCGCAATGTTTTCGTGCTCGAAAAAACTTATGGGATATTTCCGAATAGTTAAGCACACACAAAAAGAAACCTATGAGATGATATATTCACACAATGCGAATAATTGGATTCTAGTTTTTTGGTAGATGATATCTATATATAAATAGGCAAAGACAAAACGGTTAGGTACCATTTTATCCTCTGCCTCTCAAACGATTTTCTTTTTTTTTTTGTTTTGTTTAGTATCTACTGACGACCTTCAGTGCAGAATGCCAATATTAATTTATAATATTGGTTCATTCATTAAATAAAATATAATAAAAAATTCATTATTTACGTCCATACTGTCAACGCCAAACCACAGATCGTTGCGCCAAACAAATAATACTGACAGTGTCGCGAGATGGTCAAAACTCAAAACATTGAGTAATTATATATGGTGGGAGCGAGCGTTAGTTGCAGTTATATTCTTAGAGCATGTATTTCTGGAGGTAGCATGCAATACACAAATGTCGTACCAAGAGTTAAAAGAGAGGGCAATAGTGAGAGCCAGAGGCTCTCACTCGATTGGGAGATGCAGCCAATACCACATACCGCACATAGCTCTTTGAATGCAGCTCTTAATCGAGTGAAATAGCCTTTTGACCTCTATTTCTTGCCTTGGCACGATATTTGTGCATTGCTGTCTGCCGTCAGGAAGTACAAGCTCTATGATTAGATTGGTTGGCAGTGACAGGCTAACGCTCTTTCAGACCATCATGCGAAGACTATCTTGGCTAGTTCAGCATAAAGCGTTGTTAGTGTTTAGTGGTAAAATAGTCAATAGTAGATCAGTATAGATTTTTCCGACGCGTTGCAGTAACTTTCATATTAAATATTCTGTTTTTAATGTGAATGTAATTATTTGATTAACATATTATTATCACAATCTTCCCGAAGGTGTTGTGTAAAAAAGTGTCAGTTAGCGGACAATAGAGAATGTATTAAATATTGAAGTTCTCAAGGGGTTGTTGGTCATCTCTTTTCTTTAATATTTATGAACTCGCTTGAAACCGCAAATACTGAAAACTTTTAGGTTGCAAAGAACAATCTTCCAATTTTTATATCAAACATTTTGTCAGGAGCGGTTCCAGCCAAAAATTTGGCGGTCATTCATTTGTCAAAACTATTTCGATATTTGATTACATTTTTATTTTCTTTTATTTCAATAGACTTATCAATATCAGTGAACAATTTTGGTCATTACATCTAAGTCTCCGATTTCTCCCTAACTTTGGTTCTTATAAAAATATACTTTTTAAAATTTCAGGAAATACTGGGCGACCACCAGTATTTTTTATTTAACTTTTAGGTATCCACTGTGATAAAACTAATGTTGTACATTCGTTATCTTGGTGTTCCCATTTTTTTATTAATTTTGAAGCGAGAGCTTCTTAACGGGGGCCCAAATTTACACATATGAAAATAGATAAGCAAGGGAATGAATTGGATAATTGAAATTTCGTTTGTTTCGAAACCAACACCGACACCACACACTACCTTAATCTTGAAATACCCATACAATTCATTCATTGTGTAAGAAACAGAGACCAGGTAAAATACATTATGAGTGTATTCTTTTATAGAATCTCAATAATATATACGAAATAAACTAATATAACATCCAATTAATATAGAAAACCAGCACAAAATTTGCTTTTCTCATAAAAACTCCAATTCTCTCTTTGCGGTATATTAAATTACGGACTTGACATATATCAGAAGTCAGAAGTCAGCTATTAATTTCATACACCTATTGTTAATTTTTTTGCCGCATTTACAATTCATCGGATATGAGCTTCAACTTCCAATTTAATAATTCAACAAATTTTATTTGGCACTTATAGAAATTAAATTAATTATTAAATTACACATTAGGATTAATACTTAAGTCATAACAAAATAGTGACAATTATTTTAATTCTCCTGAAATTTATAAACATTAGTAATGATAACACAAGGAAATAGAAACAGAGACAGGAGATAAGAAGAGACGGGAAGTATGATTCGTAAGAAGCTTTTGCTTCCATTGTTCTGTCTCAAATGACTGCCGCTTTTTTTTAGATATATCACTCATAGCGTAAATGAACAAATTCACATTGTAGATCTGAGTGTAATTTTTTGTAAAAATCGACCATGCCCATCTTGCTATTAAGCCTCCAATTTTGAGCCTCACCCAAACTTTACAGGAAAAATTAAGCGAAATTAGTAATTATAAGTTTGGAGGACAAATTATAAAATTAAAGAAAATAAATAATTAAATTTCTACCAAGCGCATCATGTTCTAAAATAGGGTTTCAAACTGCTGCTGTGTATAGAACTCATTAGAATGAGCCAAAAAGTCCCGATTAACATGTGCCCTAAAACGCATCCTTAGGAAGTGCCGTTAAAAGAGCTCAAACAAAACCGATTTTTTTTTCTGTTAAAGAGCAGAGTGAATTTACTTGAAAACCATTGGAAATATCGATTTGGACAAACAATATTTTTTATGTAAAATTGTTAAGATTCTATAAATCTGTAGATAAAATTGTGAAATAACCTAAAATAAAAAAATACTGGCCGAAAACCCCCTTCACCAACCTAAATAGGATGTTTATAATTTGCATGTCGAAAAACGGAGTATCACATGTTATTTAACGTAAAAAGTTATGTAAGACTATACATTTTTTTCTATTTATTTTCCACCATTTTGTCAATAACATAAACAAAACCATTTTGTTTTTGCGCTTTTAAGGGCATATAACTTCCTAAGGATGCGTTTTAGGGCACATGTTAAAATAAACTTTTTGACTTATTTTAATCACTTCTATATACAGCAGAAATTTGGAACGATATTTTAGAAACACCCTGTATATATTGTGTATTTTTACAATTATATGTTTCCCCCTTTATCTCCGAAACTACAAAGTCTACAAATTTGAAAAAAGTTGAGAATATAGGGCCCATCCAAAAACCTACGGAAAAATTAAAGTGAAAAACCTCTTCTTATTTTTGTGGGACAAATATAAAATTAAATGAAAAAATAATATATTATTTGCAGGTGCTTCATGTAGTTCTTGTCAAGGTGAATTAAAGAGGTGGGTGGCGCCCATACCACAGACTTGCTTTAGCAGTGACCCAAATTTTGCATACTTCACACATTACACTGAAGAAGGCACTTAGAACCAACAATAAATAATAATTATTATTATCAATTATTCCCAATAAGTTTATTTTGCTCTGTTCCAAATTTTTTGATTGCTAATAAAAATAATTCAAGTAAATTATTGAAATTTAGAGAACTGAAATATCGAAAAGAGGTTTTTGAAAATATGTAAACCGCACTTATAAAGGAGCAGCTTATGTTTATGCAAATAATTTATCTACAGAGGACACAGTAATTTTAACACCAAATAGAAAGCTGCCCTGCTAATTAACATAAGTTAAAATAGCATAATTTTTAATTGTTATTCTCAAGCTTTTTTTTGTTTTCTTTTTAAAAATGATTGTCAAAAATCAAATAAACACTGTTACCAGTGTTAATTTTTCTTTATTTTCAATAGTGAATTTGGCAATGAATAAACGATATTCTTTATCTATTACTTTATTATTTTTAATACTTTGTTTTTATTTATTAAACTTGATTTCAATAGTTTCGTATTTTTTTACTTTTTAATTAAGTCCGTTCAGTATAACTTTATTTGGACCACCCTGTTTAACTATAATTTCTCGCTATCCTATATTCCAACCATCCAGTAAATGTAATTGCAAGGGGCTACAGTACAACATTCCTCTAACTTTTTCAACTATCATATTCAGCTGCTTATGAGTTACCCCATGTAATTATTTTTTCTAGCTTTTTCCTAACCACCCTCTATAACTATAATTTTTCTCCATTCCACTCTTTGTTTAACCCGCAACTACTTATGGTCTATCCAAGAAAATATTGTAGTTTTCAACATATTTTGAATCACCATGTATATTTATAATTATTCTACAACGCTTTATATTTCAACAATTTATTGAATTGGAAATAAACATAACAAAAATAATAAAAAATCAAATCAATAATAATATCTGAATGAATGTGATAGTATATTAAAAATAGTAAATTATGCATTGAAACATAAAACCAATATTAGAGGGATATAGAAATTGTGTACGGGTGATTCTAAACATGTAAAAGAGACATGAAAAATCAAATGCAATTTAAAGGTCAATATACGAATAGAAGTGATTAAATTGTGAAACTATACCATAAACTGGTAATTTGTAAATGATTTATTCAATTAAAACCATATTGTTAACACATTTTTGAAAACTAACAACTGTCATATTTTCAACTAAATTTATTAAAAAACAATTAGGAATTGATATGAGCATATACAAATCGTCTATTTACTAGATTTTTGTTTATTGAGTTGTTTGATGTTCTATATGATTTTTATTTTAAAGGTGAGAAACGAGTTTGACAATATAAAATAAATAAAAAGTTGTTGTTTTATTATTGACAAAAGGTCAATTTGCACATATAATAACTTACAGAACAAGTCTCAAGAGCCAGAGCTGTTTTGGTGGAAAGAAAATGGTGTGGAGTTTTTATGGACTGGATAATTTAAAAATTAAAGAATAAATATAAAATTTAAAAACACCACAAAGTAAAAGTTCCATTACAATTTTTATATATGCATGTGAAAATATAAATCGCATTTTTTGAACCATCGTGTATACTGATAATCAAATTAAAGTCGGTAATTAACATATATTTTCATAAAATCCAATCTATTTTCAAGTAATTTCATCCTAGATTTCAAATTAGGCTACTTATTATCATCTTTTAATACCGCCGCATTCCCCGTATCACATGTTAAATTAACAAAATTCTTTCAATTTTCTGCAAAACGGACCATTACAAGTCATTGAAAAAAAAATGAAAAAACATGGAACCAATCTTGAATTATTGTATTGTATTGTATCAAATAAAAAAAATTAAATAGGTTCATAGTTTACTGAGTACAAAGTTACAAAGTCTAAAAAAAATGCAACTGAATTGAGAACCCACAGAACAATACAATGAAATGAATGTTCAATGAGGTCAAAGCTACGTTCGTTACGTCACAGGAATCACGTGACTTAATAAAGTGTTTATGCGGTCTTTACTTCATTTAAAGTTAATTACAACACTATTGACAATTTTTTATTACTAAACAGCAAAATGTATGCTTGAAGAATTCATTAACATGCAAAGAACAACTAAAAATTGTAGATTACAAAAAAGCTAAGTTCCACATTTTTATTTATGCCTTAGAGCTTGCACCTTCTGGAGATAGTATGCAGTACACAAATATCGTGGTAAGACTAAAAAGAGAGAGGGCAATAGAGAGGACAACGAAATACGTTCAGCACGTTGTTCATTGGCTGCGTCCACCTATCAAGTGAAATAGCCTTTCACTGCCTCTGTTGCCCTCTATTTCTGGCCTTGCCACGATTTTGTGAATTTCAGGCTTTCTCCAGAAGGTACATGCTCTAAGATTTATGCTGCCAAATTTTATCCATAGCTGGTAGTTTAGTTCCCTGTCATGAAACATTCGTAAAGGGCTGTATTCCATGGAGATTTAGCAAAATTCTATACTAGTTGTTATTATATTATTATTAAATACAAGGCTTCAGTACACGAGTCTAATAAATTACATTAACAAGGCCACCTGTACATATTAGAAATATTTCTATGACAGAATTATGGTATATAAACAGACATGTAAAACTGCAGTTGCTACTCCTTCATAATAAAAGACGTATATCTTCTTCCCCTTTATATATAAACTCGGAATAGCGCGCTCATAAGTCATAAAAATGATAATTATCAAAGAGCCCAGTTCTGTTGCTCCTATTTAGAACGCGTTTTGCTTTTAGCGGAACTTGACTTCCGCAAACATACAAATTCCGCCTTCAAGTATTCCATTTTTGTCTGTTGTCTCATATTTTTTCAAAAAGGAAACATCAAAACCGGAAGAAGTCATATCCTCGGAGGAAAATACCTCGCAGCGTCGGTGTTGAAATTCGCTTTATCGTTTGCGCGGTGGAATTTCTTCATACAGAAAAAAAAATACACAAAAATGGGTTTCGTGGGCGTTGGCCGTAAAGAATGACTACCAGAGCGTCGGAATATTGGATTATATGAATAACAATAACGTCAAAACTCACAGAATCTTTTCGTATATATCAAACAAATGATCTTGGGGATAATATATGATATGTTTCTTGAGTAGGTGGGCAGAACGACCTATTTGTCATCTGATCCACCGTGATAAATTGTGATGCTTTATATGAAATATTAAAGCGTTTATAGTGACTGTCGAAAAACTCATAAAAAATGAGATTTCCATTTCCATTGAGGAACATTTTTTTGGTAAGTTGTCGTTGGCAGTTTGTAAACATGATTTGTATATAACATTATTTGTGTTTCATCACATAAAAGATATTTAATGCATTATAAGCAATGGACCCCTCTGTTTACATCAAAAATGGGTTGAAAGATCTTTGCCGGAAAATAGTAAACAAATGCCTACCTGTGCCAAACTAATATCAATTGTAACAAATAATACTTAAATCTAGGTATTCTACACTGACTCATTACGGAATCCCTTTGTTCAGGTTTGAATTTGAGGTTAATTTCAATTTTCGTATTATTTAGCGTGATTTTGGTGTTGAAATCAGTGATTATCTTGTGTACGTGTAAAAAAACAATGGTATTTCAGTGCTATATATGCAGGAAAATTATCTTCTCACCGGTAAAGGTCAAATCATAAACGTGTTAACCGAGTTTTACAAAAGGTCATTTAAGCAGTAAATAAAACTACATTTTACGGGAATAAATAAATGTTTTGATAATTACTGTTACAATATTACTAATTAAGCCACTAATTGTTTTGTGATTGTGCACATCTTTTAATGGATTTTAATATTTTTATATTTGTGGATTAGGTACGTAGTTGTATTATTTTGAATCTGAATAACGTGATCTTTAATTTAATGCAGATTGGACGCCACTGTTGGAGCCGGAATATTTGTAAACAAATATATTTGTAGCTCTTTCTATATTTGTCTCATGTTTCACCCCATTTTTCGTTTTGTCGTATGTGAAAGCGACGGGTCCATTTATATTAGTATTCATTGATTATAATACATAGAATTTTGAGAAGCAAAATTGTTTATATCACTACAAGAAATAGATATTGATACTAATCCTGTATTTCTCTGTTAATATATTTAATTTTCTCTAAGAATTTCGAATCCTATATAGAGATCAGATCATATTGTTACTTTTAATTTAAGATTACTAATTGGAGGAATATTCTCGAAATTATCCACCGTAAGAAAAACCAAACAAACCAATGTTTAGCAAAAAACGTATTTCTCGTGTGTACGATTTCGGATATAAAAAGAGAGAGTATGAACGGGAAGTCCACGGCAGAAGCCAGAAACAGGACAGTAGTGAAACAACTGACATATGTTTGATGTATCTCTCTTAGTCTAAGAAAAGTAATGTGTTATAGATTGTGATTTTTTGGCGTGGAAATAAAGATTTATTTTTAATGTAAAGATTGTTTTCGAACCAACAGAAAATGTATATTAGTAGTATTATGGCAACTACGAGAAGTATGGTGGCTGACCTGAACGAGAAGCTAAGTCAGATCCTGAGAAAAACAGAGAGAAAAAAAAGGGACGCAAATTCGAGAGGAAATCCAACAAAGGTTACTGCAATCTTTTGATGAGAAATTAGAGAATTGTGTAACATCATGAAAGACGAATAGCAAAATTTTGTCATTACCATGGATGATAAAACAACACAATCTAATTGATGAACTTGAAATATTTAAAAAAACGACAGGCTGATGAATTAAAAGCACATAAAAGAATTTGATGTAAATGAAATAAATGATGAAATGCAGGTCCTGAACAATTCTGTGGATACTTTTGAAACCAAAGAAGATGATATCGATTCTATCCAAAGCAAAATACAGGTTGAAAATAGGTCAGTTCAGTTCAAAACCCAGTAAAAAGTTATAATTAACAGAGTACAAATTTACATGAAGAAAATGTAACAAGACTTACAGAGAGAATATATATCAGAATATTGCGAGTACCAAATGTGTCTTTATAAAACCAATTACGACCGAGGCAGGGGTTCTCCACGAAGCAGTCCTGTCCCCGATGCTATTTTCAATCTGTACTGCAGACATAATATATATATGTATATATATATATATATATATATATATATATATATATATATACACCGTCTCCGGATGCCAATCTTTTAGATTCGAGCCAGCCGTGAGGCGGCTGCAGCAGGCCCTTGATGATTTAGCGGCATGGTGCCTTCAGTGGAAGAACAAAACTCAAGCTCTATTCATCAACGAGAAAAGCCGCACGATCGTTTCAACCGGAAACCTGACCGTCAGCGCCAGACAAATTCCATGGAAGAACGAAGTCAAATACCTTGGAGTCGTCATCGACAGGGGGTTGAGTTTCACGAGGTATGTCCAACAGAATCGTAATAATGTCCGGGTCAGACTTTACCCCTTAACAAGAAGAGGAAGCAAGTTGGGACTCTTAAACAAGCTGACTCTCATCAAGACAGTTATCTTGCCAATACTGACTTACCCTTTAATAGTATGGGGACACAACAGCAAGAGCAACAGGCAGGCTATCCTAAGGCAGGAGAACCTATGCCTACGCCCGCAGTCAACGTACCCTGGTTCGTTCGTAACACGGTGATTTTCTCAACGATTTACGACACCAACCAGTGCTTGCAGAAATGAAGAGGAGAGCTAGAGAGGCTTACGCCAAACTGGAACAGCACCCAAACCTTCACCTACGACATATTAATCGACTATGACCCCAGATTTATTGACAGATAGAAACGGCCTAAGAACCAGCTCTGCATAAGCGAAGGAGAAAATGACGAAGAAGCCTAGAGGTAGAAGACAGATAAGAGTATAAAATGAAGTACATAATATTATATTTTTCAGGAGACAACTAAAAGACCCGGGAGGAAAATCAACCAACCAAACAAAGAGAAGACGAGAAGAACACACACCCACCAAAAATCGAAGACAACATGCATATCCACAGAAAGGTAGAATACGCTATATATCATAGCAAAGAATGAGCTACGAACCACAAATGAGGCAGCTGATGTACTACCAATAGGGTAAAGCAACGGAAACAACTAAAGTCAAACTATCCTAATAATAAGACAGCCAGCGATTATGCAGAAGGAAAACTGCGTTAGACCTGAGTTAATTCTCAGGGTGTGGATGAAAAGAGAGCTGGAAGTGTCCTCAGTAATTTTCTGAAGGGCAAATCTAGATTCTGTTGTCCTATTTACAAACGACAATTTGAAGCAGTGGCAGGAATTAAAGGTTGGAATAGCCGAGCAAAGTCTACATTGCTTTAAGAGGTCCAGGATTAAAACTTGTTCAGTGCATTACAGTGGATTAACTGGGTAACTTGGAAAAGAAGATTTCCGTATTAGAAAAGAGACATCACTGTACACCAAGTGCACCTGAAGGCTGAGAGGGAAAACATAAAAAGCTGGAGAGAGTTCATAAGAGTTTGAAGACGACATTAGCTGATTTCCAGACGTATCAGAGGATGTAAATGACCAATGGGCTACACACAGTTTTGTTAGGGGTATTAGAGATGTCTAAATACAACAACACATGGGACTTAGTGGCTTAAAGAATAGTACTGAAGCTCTACGGCGTGCTTTGGAAGAAGGGGCTATCATGAGCATGTCCAAATGAATAGTACGAGCAGTTTTCGACACTCAGAAAAAATCAGAACTGTTTGCAAAAAAATGTACAGTTGTTTGATTGGTTTCATAGTTGCAAAAATCGTAAATAAAAATTAATTATACATTTTTATTGCATGAAATTAATTGCTTTTAAAAATATAATTTTCTTCCAAGAGCGTCTATAAAGATGATAAGAGTTACCTAATACTAAATACCAATTTTCACAAATTTCCATGAACTAATGTCTACTATCAGTGACTCATCCTACTTATGGTTGTCTGGCCATTTTCACCGGAAGTGAACTTCGGTATTTTAACATGTTGCTGGTGTTCGACATTTTTTTTTATTCATATATCATTCCGCATAAGTTGAAATGAAAAGTAAGCTTATGATCCCCAATTTTTAATACGTACATCATAAAATCGACGGTTTTTAGCAAGTAAAAGAAATTGTCATTATGAAGTTTCAGAAGTTAGCGAAAGATATCTTCAATAATCGTACTGCTTCTGTAGATAACTGATAAAAATACTCCATAATGGATAATAAGAAATTTTAATTTCAGCCCATATTTTTATAAATTAAATTAATGGCAATAATTGAAAAACCTCTGTTTTAAACGCTCCCGCTGTAACCGTATACTCCAAAGAAACCCCTAATTAATTCGAAAACGATGTTGGCTGTAGCTCAGATCGAAAAATAAACGTGAGTATATTTACTTTTAAAACGCTACAGGTGCTACAGTGGTCATTACGGAGATTAAATGCTGCCGTATCGAAAACACTGAAGATTAAAAATAAATTAGCAGCATTCACCGTGTTATCTTTGGCCCTAAAACCCACGAGGTGATCAAAAAATCCATTAACCTACATCTATCATCCCTATAAAAGAAGCGATACGTTTTTTTAGGATACACTCGCCTAATTGACTCGACCACAGGTCTCGATGTTTTCGTAAATAATCCCGTAAAAACTCTGCAAACAGATAACTAATCCATTTATGTGTTTCTTGCTTTTAACCGAACGGATTGGAAATAAATTAATTGAGAATCTTTGATAAAGTAATTATTTTTTTAACAGGTCTCATTTGGAGTAGTTAAATGTTTTGCTTTTACACAAATAATGCATTTATTTTTACCGTTTGTTTGGCAATATATACATTTGAATAAATCAAACGTTTCAAACCTAAAATCGACGAAATGTATTTAAATTAGAAAATGATGTTAAAAGATTTCAGTCAACCATGGTTTCCGTATTCCCAAGAACATGACTAAAAATTGTAAAATTAATTACCTATACAAACTAAATTAAAAATAACACAGTCTAGTAATTTAAAAAAAGTTAATTAAGTTATTTTTTCACCTCTAAAAGTGATTTAATATACATTTACATTTCTTTTGATTATAATAGTGCATTTTTGTTACATCAAAAAGCGTAGCTTTTATTCAATCTTCCCGTATCTGTTTCTCTATTTTTTTTCAATTTTTTCCACAGTTTTATTTTTTTTTTTCACTATTTTTTCCAAATTTGTAATTATTATTTGGACTATTTTGTTTAAGTATTATTTATTCGTCTATCATTTTTGAACCATCTTATAGAGTCTAACGTAACATATTGCAACCACACTTTATATGCAATAGTTCCTAATATTGTTTGAACCACCCTGTAAACTATAATTTGGCTTTGCTCCATATTTCATGTATTCCATACCTCATGTTCTATCCTATTAAATGTTAACGATTTTCACATTTTTGAACTACCCTAAATAACCACAATATTACTGTAACCCTACACCTACAGCTTCTTCTAACATTCTTGGACCCTATCTGCTTATGCTATATTACACTTTTTTTATAACATGTTTTGAGCCACCTTGCATGACTATAATTCTACTTCATCCTGTAACTCAACTAATCTGTATAGGCAACTGCATTTAACATTTCATGAACTCATTTGTATATATTCAGATTTTACTCCCGCTATAATGCAAATATAACAAAATACTGTAACCATAAGCAGTTAGGTTATGGTTTTTCAAACCAATTCTGTATAACTATAATTCTACTGCACCCTTGTTTCAACCATTTTGTATATGCAACTACTTTGATTATTATGCCTGTATTATACAGCGTGACAAAGTACCACGGTGAATACCGTGGATTTTTACTTGTTATTGTGCCAAGAAGTTAGAAGGTGATTTCTTAAAGTAGTTCTATATTATTTCTCAAAGGGGGAGGGGGAGGTTGGGACAGTTTTATTTACATTTTATTCATTTGTCTTTTGTCAGACTCAGCACGTTTCGCATCGTCGCCATGAAACCAGTTCATTATAAATTGTTCAGTGTCTCGTAAACTGTTAATCACCATACTTCAAATGAAATCAACACCAATTAAATATTTACCTCACCTCGAACTACCCTTAACTTAATATTGGACTATGTACATACTATATTAAATAATTACATAGCTGTGGTATATTCTCCTCTTGGAATTCCGTCACACCTCTCCTTATAAATGATTTTTGATATTGAATTTACTATGATTGACAGTAACGTTTTTCAGTGTAATTGGATTATTGTGAACCCTGTTGGCAGTAGTAGGTTTTTTGTTAACTTATCGACTATCTGAAGAAGGTATTTTATTATTTTGTTCATATTCTATTTTAATCTACATATTGAACTGAATTTCTGTCTCTATTTGTGTATTCCAAAAGGAAATTATAATAAAAATATGACAAAAACTTAATAGTCTTCTAAATATAAATAAAAAATGAATAAAAATAAGACAAACACAATAAGTATTTGTGTAGGTAAGTAGTTACGAAGTATCTACACACTAAAGAACTACAAGAAATAATCGTATATTCACAGTTGTTAGCTACCTACAACATAAATAATAAAAATAACAAACATATATTCCAGGGAGACTCTCTCAGTCCGCTGTGGTTCTGCCTTGCCATGAACCCACTCTCACACCAACTGAACTCGACTAGCTTTGGGTTCAGTCTCAAACACAACAACGTACAAGCATTAAAGATCAACCATTTGTTATACATGGACGACTTAAAGTTGATGGCAGCCACGAAACAACAGCTGCATGATATGCTTAAAATAGAAAATAGAATATCTTGGAATAAAGCAGGTTCAACGTATTGATCACCCCATCATGAAAAAAGACCTATCAATAGAGTTCTATAGAAGGGTAAGACGACTGTTGAAAATCAATCTTAACAGTAAAAATGCGTTTCGGGCTATTAACACCTACGCGTGTTCAGTGCTCAGTTACTCATTCGTATAGTTAATTGATGCAAGACTGACATTGAACAATTACGACGGAAAGTTCGAGTTCTACTAACAAAAGCTCAAAATCTCCATACAAAGAGCACTGTCGAACGTACAACTTTGCCACGGTATGAAGGAGGAAGAGGATTGACCGATATAAGCAAACTACTAGATCAAAAAATTTCTAATTTGCTTAGTTATTTCTAAAAATTCGCAGAATTTTATTTTCTAATCTTCACACAGTCATATGCCAAGTTGATGAATCAACACCACTGCGACTGACAGCACAACAAGTACAATTGCATCACCAGCCAGATCAGAAACTGTTCAATTGGAGAGAGAAGCCCCTTCATGAGACATATAAATGACGTCAACCAAGATTATGTCGACAATTCAGCGTCGAACTACTGGTTGATTTCTGGCCATATGTTCCCTGAAACGGAAGGCTTTATATTGGCAATCCAAGATCAAGTAATTCCAACTAAAAACTAACTACAGTTAAAGACCCTTTTATCAACAACGACAGATGCAGATATGGTTGCCAAACATCTGAACCAACCCAGCATATCACAAGAGATTGTCAAGCGTTCGCTGCAACTGAATACAAAGAACGACACGATGCTGTGGTAAAATACTGCAAGAGGAACTAGTTCTGAAACTTGAACTATCACGGTCGGTAAGAATACCCTACTATATATACAAACCAGAATCCGTTTTTACTAAAAATAACAACTACAAGGTGTACTGGGACCGCACGATACTGACTGATCAAACTGTTGCTCCCAATGGACCAATTAGTAGATAAAGTCTCTTGAAAAACAACCTTAATTGACTTAAGTAAGGACGACTGATATCATATTCAGAACATAGTCAGAGACAAGAATTATAAAAGAAATGTAAACAATTTATGAAAAGTTCCATATATCTACCAAACTATAGATAGAAAGATTCTAAACGTCGAATCCGTAGACCCCGAGATGATTCATAACTTCTCCAATGTGGAAAATGGGAGACAGGGCCCTCTATATAGTCCTAAAACTGCTTCTAAATAAATATTTAATAGAAGGAATGATATCCGAACAATGGAAAACCTGACGTCATACTTATAGATAGAATAGAATGGGGATAACAAAAATGTAAAATATTATATATACGTTTATTATCTGCACAAAATTACTAACTAAAATTATAAGCAATCTTCTTAGAATAAAGATAGATTCGTATCAACTAATAGAGCAAGCCGGATTATGAAAAGGTTGTAGCACTGTCGACTATTTGCACTCTTAAAATATAAATATCAAGAGGCCTTTGATATCAAAGAGACTTGGTCCTTCCTGGCAGTACTAAAAAATGTATAGATTTGCTATATACCACTATCATCTTCTAACAGGTAAGCACATTAAAATAGATGAAAATACAAAAACAGAGAGAATTTGTTTTGGTAAAGGACACTATTTCTCACAAGTTGATCACCATGGCTTGGATAATGTATTTATACAGATGGATCGGCAAAATATGGCTCTGAATGTGGATGATGTTCACTTGAGTCAATTGAGGTTCGCAGATGATATAGTACTGACCAGTAAAGATATAGAGAAAGTAAAAAACATTCCAAAAAAATATGACTCAAAATGACCCTTCATAAAACCAAAATAATGAGCAACCCGCAAAATGACAACGTCCCCCCTATCGAAGGTAAGTCTATAAATATATCTAGGTCCGACCATTCAAATTAGCAAAAAGAACAAACAGCCGAAATAAAACGAAGGATTCAACTGTCATAAGCAGCGTTTGGAAGACTAAGAGAAAAACAAGAATATACTGATGAAACTAAAACGTAAAGTATATATGACAGTTGCATCTTACCAGTATTGGAAACGAGGGCCAAGGAAGACTACAGTGCAATTAGGTGTATCCAAGGGAAAGAGTTATGCTGGGATTCACTCTCAGAGACAAGATGGTAAATAACGCCATGATCAATAGAATGAAAGTGACAGATGACATGAGTTCCATAGGGAGATTCATGTGAAAAGAGAAAACACAGAAGAATGGATCCAGAGCTTAATAAATTGGAAACCACATCAAACTAAGAGAGGCCTCAAGAGGTCACAAAAGTAATAAGTAAATGGAAACATTTGGAAGATGTCTCTGTCCAGCATTGGAGGAATCCAGTCTGAGGAACAGTACAGTTATAAGGAACCGTTAATAAGTGACTTCAATTTTTACTTGGTTAAATTAATATAAATCTTAATTTACAATCATTTATTCACTGCCTCTTGGTTATTTTTCAAAACGCCCAACCTATTTTTACTATCAGGAGCAAGAAATGGCACCAATTTAACTTTTCTCTATGTTTAGTAGCTTATTAACGGTGTATCACAGGTAGAATGTTTTTGTCTAGTAATTATTGGTTCTCGTTATATCATTACTACTTAAAACCAATGGAAAGTTTGCCAAAGATGTATCACAATCCTGCGTTTGCTGTTTAATAATGTTAATTTTGGTCAAATAGGGAGTAAAATGTGTTGAGTTTTCATGTCACTTTAGGTTCTTTCTAGTAATTTCCTTTAGTTTTTGACACACTGTATTTTGTAGTTGATACTTCTCGTGGGGAACTTCTGAGTTTAATACAGAATCGTTTAGTTTAGTAATATTCTGCGCCAGTGGTGTTTTGTTATATAGTAGGGTTTTATTTTTCAGTTCC
This sequence comes from Octodonta nipae, assembly GCA_034190945.1. NCBI lineage: Eukaryota > Metazoa > Arthropoda > Insecta > Coleoptera > Chrysomelidae > Octodonta > Octodonta nipae. The sequence goes on from CM067217.1 coordinate 25,774,014, forward strand.
TTAAACACCGACATGTTTGTGCCTAGCAAACAATTATTATTTTCCCTTGGAGGTTATACCTCAGGGAGACTATTGCAGTATTATGCGGTGTCTGTTTTAAGGTGGGTCCATTGGGATGAATTGGTTTATTATGAATTTCTATTAACTAGGAAAGATTCCCACTTAGACAAAACCAATGGAGAATTTCATTGTAATAGTTAAAAGAAGATTATGTAAAAATAATAATTATGAAGAATGTGAAATAATCCTTACTAATATTTTAAAGTTTGTTTGTTATGTCTTCACGTCAAAACTACATAACTGATTATCATGAAACTCTGTACACATATTCTTAGAGGAATAAGGCATAGGATACTTTTTGTAAAAAAAGAAAAAAATATTTTACGCAGGGTAAAAAAATATTTTGGCAGACATGATTGTTTGTTAAAAAATTTGAAAAACTCCAAGTAAAGTAGTGAATTGCTAGAATTCAAAATTACTTATTCATGTTGTAGTTAAATACATTTTAACTTTTGTTGTAGCAAATTATTTCAATAAAGCATGTTTTTAGTTTTTGAAACTTTTAAATACTGAATCACATTGATTCAGTTCTATTGGAATGTAATGATATTTGATATTTATTTAAGGGCTTCAACGCGTGCGAAGTCGCGGGGAAAAGCTAGTAGACTATATATGATAATTGTGGCATCTCTGGTTTTATTTTTCCTGAGTTCTTTGGGAATAACTACCACATAAACTTGAAAGTCTGTATATTTCTAAAGTCCAAACGTTTCAAGCTCTAAATCAGACCTCGTTTTCAATGGTACGTATACAAATTGAACAAAAAATTAAAAAATTAAAAAAATCCCTTAGTTACATTAGTTTTTTGTCAAACATTAGTATCAAATTTATTTTCGATATTTGTCATTGCGCAACCTCTTAATTTTTTATTTTTTTGTTCAATTTGTATTCATACAAAAGAATGACACCTCAAAGAGAGTATTCAATATCTCTGACAGGTGAAACTTGAAAATTTCATCGTGACATTCTAACCTAGGAATTACCGGTAACAGCAATTACTTGGAACCTCTATGTGCTAGTTTCCCCGAAAATCCTAGATGTCGGTGTTTACATCCCGTGTCTTCAAATTGTATTCATACCATTGAAATCGAGGTCTCATTTAGAGCTTGAAACGTTTGGACTTTTGAAATATACAGATTTTCCAGTTTGTGTGGTAGTTATTCCCAAAGAACTCAGAAAAAATATGCTATAAATGTTAGATATTTAAGATATAATTTTCTATCGTTGATTTCTAAACAGTGTTCAAGGCTAGGAACAAATTCACCGTGGTATTTGCAAACGCTCTTCAAAAATTGTTCCTACTCCACCAATAATTCTCTGCCCTAATCCCTGTATATTGTTGAAACGCAAACGTAAAAGTACCCGATTTCAGGTGAAAAAAATACAATGGGTTGTGATCATGTGACTAAGCGCTAAAGTTCCTACGTCTAATTCACTAACATAGAAATATTTCAAGTTGTTTTCGGAATGATAGTTGTAGCACAAAAATGTCAAGCTAGTTTTGGTTCGGACAAGCTTCTTGTGCATGTCTTTTAAGTCCCTAAAGGTTTTGATTACTGTAGTACCTTGACCAATTTCTTGTTGTTTTCTGAATGGTAGTTGTGGCGTCTCGAGTTTGTATTTTTAGAATATCTTGGGAATAACACCACAATTATGGAAGAATCTGTATATTTCAAATACTCCAAACGTTCTCTACCCCCCTGCTAGCTCTGACTTTGTGAGAATGTTATCTAGTTCAGAGCTCCAAGTAATTGAGTCGGGATTATTTGTATTAAGTGAAATAAAGTTTATAATCGATAAGTAAGTAATTTTTTATTGAATAATAAATAAAAAGGTTTTAAATTTTATTCCAAGCGTTTGTAGACGCATTATATGGAAACAAAATATCTGTGGCATAGAACACCACACAGATGTAGTTCCAAGAACGTCACAAGTAAAATAATTGAAATACAGTCCTTGAAGAATATGTAATTCTAAAACAATATCTCAGGAATGGTGGTGGCGCATAATCGTATGTTCGATTCACACTTCAAAGGAATATAAGGGACTTATATCTACGTTCTCTTTGATGTGCAAGTAATAAAATATGAACTTATACGGAACTGCCTTTTACCAAAGACTTTTTCCGCTTAGCTAAATCTGGTGGATAAAAGATATAGCAGCTTCGGTAGGTTTCCTGTGATATTCGACCAAAGAAAACAATTTAAAAGTCATTTGTGTTCTCAATGATAGCTGTGGCATCTCTAGTTTGTATTAATAGAATGTATTGTGAATAACACCACAATTATCGGACTTTCCATTGTCATTCTTAATAAATTGTATGAATATAAAAATCATTTGTTTGGATTACGTTTGGAGGTTTTCTTAAACCGCAACCCTAGGGATGTTTTGTTTGTTATTAAACAGTTTTTACTTGTGAGTGGTAGAATAGTACATTAACATCAACATGCCTTTGAACAGAAATAAGGAAGTTGCTCTACTTGTCTTTTACAATTTTGATTTCACCAATATAAAATTTTTGGCTGATTTCAAAAAATAAGGTTCCGAATTCGTCGGAATATTTTTTTATGAATGCAGCTATTTGTTGCAAGAATTTAATTTATTTTATAATTTAATTTAGGATTTTGCTGTCGAATTTCTTGAAAACTGCTTAATATCTTCAAAATCAGTCAGTAAAGTTTGCACTGCTGTTTTAAAAAAGTGTAATTAAATATCCACGAATTACGAGCTGTTTAGGTGCTCTTGATTTCCACTTTACTGGAGGTCCGTTAAGCTAGCGGGGACACTATAGCGGAATCCAAAATAACCCATACCATAATTTTTTACTAATTTTTTACTAATTTTTTACCGCCATAAAAATTTTTTACTCCGAAACCCACCCCCGTTATAGCTTCCCCGCTAGCTTAACGTTTAAGCTAGCGGAATATTTTATAACTTCAAGAAGAAAACAGCTATCGACCTAATTCCACCGCCATAATTTTTTACTCGTCAAGTACTAGAAGAAGGTTTATAGTGGATATCGCAAAAAAATACCCCCTACCCCTTACCACCCTTAAAATTTGATTTCATTAATCTAGTAGGTACTTTATAGCGGAATCAAAAATAAAGTATATCATAATTTTCTACTACTTTTTGACTAATTTTTTACCGCCATAAAAATTTTTTACTTCTAAATCTACCCCTAAACCACCTACCCTACTACCTTAACGTTTAAGCCAGCGGAATATTTTATAACTTCAAGAGGAAAACAGCTATGGACCTAATTCCAACGACATAATTTTTTACTCGTCAAGTACTAGAAGAAGGTTGATAGTGGTTATCGCAAAAAATACCCCCTACCACTTACCACCCTTAAAACTTAGTTTCATTAATGTAGTAGGTACTTTATAACGGAATCAAAAATAAAGTATATCATAATTTTCTACTACTTTTTGACTATGTTTTTACCGCCATAAAAAATTTTTACTTCTAAACCTACCCCTAAACCACCTACCCTACTACCTTAACGTTTAAGCCAGTGGAATATTTTATAACTTCAAGAGGAAAACAGCTATCGACCTAATTCCACCGCCATAATTTTTTGCTCGTCAAATACTAGAAAAAGGTTTATAGTAGATATCGCAAAAAATACCCCCTACCACTTACCACCCTTAAAATTTAGTTTCATTAATCTAGTAGGTACTTTATAACGGAATCAAAAATAAAGTATATCATAATTTTCTACTACTTTTTGACTAATTTTTTACCGTCATAAAAATTTTTTACTTTTAAACCCACCCCTAAACCACCTACCCTACTACCTTAAGGTTTAAGCCAGAGGAATATTTTATAACTTCAAGAGGAAAACAGCTATCGACTTAATTCCACCGCCATAATTTTTTACTCGTCAAGTACTAGAAGGTTTATAGTGATTATCGCAAAAAATACCCCCTACCACTTGCCACCCTTAAAACTTAGTTTCATTAATCTAGTAGGTACTTTATAACGGAATCAAAAATAAAGTATATCATAATTTTCTACTACTTTTTGACTAATTTTTTACCGCCATAAAAATTTTTTACTACTAAACCTACCCCTAAACCACCTACCCTACTACCTTAACGTTTAAGTCAGCGGAATATTTTATAACTTCAAGAGGGAAAACAGCTATCGACTTTATTCCACCGCCATAATTTTTTACTCGTCAAGTACTAGAAGAAGGTTTATAGTGGTTATCGCAAAAATACCCCCTACCACTTACCACCCTTAAAATTTAGTTTCATTAATCTAGTAGGTACTTTATAACGGAATCAATAATAAAGTATATCATAATTTTCTACTACTTTTTGACTAATTTTTTAGCGCCATAAAAATTTTTTACTTCTAAACCTACCCCTATACCACCTACCCTACTACCTTAAGGTTTTAGCCAGCGGAATATTTTATAACTTCAAGTGGAAAACAGCTATCGACTTAATTCCACCGCCATAATTTTTTACTCGTCAAGTACTAGAAGAAGGTTTATAGTGGTTATCGCAAAAAATACCCCCTACCACTTACCACCCTTAAAATCTAGTTTCATTAATTTAGTAGGTACTAGTTTTTTACCGCCATATATTTTTTTTCTAAACCTGCTCCTATACTATCTACCCCAATACAACGATACGTTAACTACAGAAGGTTCCTTAAGCCAGCTGGGACATTAAAGGGGAATCCAAAATAAATAATTGTAGGCTATTTTTTTTCTTTTATAATTTCATTAAAAAAAATTGCTATAATTTCTATAATTTTTTACTCGAGAATGATTAAAAATCACGGGTACATAATTTTGACAAAAACCATTCTCAACGGATAAAATAAAAGAGAAAAAAAATTAAAGGAGGAATAACTTCCTTAAATTTTAAAACTTATTTATTAAAACAACTATAATTCTAGAAATATTTATACATCAACCTTTACGTAAAAAGCTAATGCAGGTTGAACTAAACAGTTTCCTTCCACCGTAGTTGTCTTGCCTTGAATATCGTCGAATCGCAACCATTTACTCTGATCTCTTCTAAAAACCAGAGCTGTATAATGTTGAGATTCCATATCATAATCCACAACACCACATAATTTTAATGTTTTTTTTTCATCCTCTGGGATTCGAATATGTTTCGTAATCGAATGTAGTTTAACTTTTCGTCTTGTAGCAGAGGCCAGATTTATATCTAATACTATAATATCACCTGTAAATTTGAAACAATAAATTATTTTAATGTAACTAGGTATTTCGGTTAGAACATATTTCTAGTAATATATAGTATATATATATATATATATATATATATATATATATACTGTTCGGGAATCTTGTGTGTAACACACGAGATTCCCGAAAACCGTCAATTACATTTATATATATATATATATATATATATATATATATATATATGTTTTAGGTGGTTTCCGGGAATTCATCCGCGTAGTTGATAACTGATCCCTGCCGGGATCGATGGTAAAATGACGACGTTTCGGCAGAGTCACATCTGCCCTCTTCAGGTCGGTCCGCATAATTCTCGTAGCCTTCTGCTTTCGCTTCTAGTTACTCGAATACTGAAGCGAAAGCAGAAGGCTACGAGAATTATGCGGACCGACCTGAAGAGGGCAGATGTGACTCTGCCGAAACGTCGTCATTTTACCATCGATCCCGGCAGGGATCAGTTATCAACTACGCGGATGAATTCCCGGAAACCACCTAAAACATATATATATATATATATATATATATATATATATATATATATATATATATAAATGTAATTGACGGTTTTCGGGAATCTCGTGTGTTACACACAAGATTCCCGAACAGTATATATATATATATATATATATATATATATATATATATATATATATATATATATATACTATATATTACTAGAAATATGTTCTAACCGAAATACCTAGTTACATTAAAATAATTTATTGTTTCAAATTTACAGGTGATATTATAGTATTAGATATAAATCTGGTCTCTGCTACAAGACGAAAAGTTAAACTACATTCGATTACGAAACATATTCGAATCCCAGAGGATGAAAAAAAAAACATTAAAATTATGTGGTGTTGTGGATTATGATATGGAATCTCAACATTATACAGCTCTGGTTTTTAGAAGAGGTCAGAGTAAATGGTTGCGATTCGACGATATTCAAGGCAAGACAACTACGGTGGAAGGAAACTGTTTAGTTCAACCTGCATTAGCTTTTTACGTAAAGGTTGATGTATAAATATTTCTAGAATTATAGTTGTTTTAATAAATAAGTTTTAAAATTTAAGGAAGTTATTCCTCCTTTAATTTTTTTTCTCTTTTATTTTATCCGTTGAGAATGGTTTTTGTCAAAATTATGTACCCGTGATTTTTAATCATTCTCGAGTAAAAAATTATAGAAATTATAGCAATTTTTTTTAATGAAATTATAAAAGAAAAAAAATAGCCTACAATTATTTATTTTGGATTCCCCTTTAATGTCCCAGCTGGCTTAAGGAACCTTCTGTAGTTAACGTATCGTTGTATTGGGGTAGATAGTATAGGAGCGGGTTTAGAAAAAAAATATATGGCGGTAAAAAACTAGTACCTACTAAATTAATGAAACTAGATTTTAAGGGTGGTAAGTGGTAGGGGGTATTTTTTGCGATAACCACTATAAACCTTCTTCTAGTACTTGACGAGTAAAAAATTATGGCGGTGGAATTAAGTCGATAGCTGTTTTCCACTTGAAGTTATAAAATATTCCGCTGGCTAAAATCTTAAGGTAGTAGGGTAGGTGGTATAGGGGTAGGTTTAGAAGTAAAAAATTTTTATGGCGGTAAAAAATTAGTCAAAAAGTAGTAGAAAATTATGATATACTTTATTTTTGATTCCGTTATAAAGTACCTACTAGATTAATGAAACTAAGTTTTAAGGGTGGTAAGTGGTAGGGGGTATTTTTTGCGATAATCACTATAAACCTTCTAGTACTTGACGAGTAAAAAATTATGGCGGTGGAATTAAGTCGATAGCTGTTTTCCTCTTGAAGTTATAAAATATTCCTCTGGCTTAAACCTTAAGGCAGTAGGGTAGGTGGTTTAGGGGTGGGTTTAAAAGTAAAAAATTTTTATGACGGTAAAAAATTAGTCAAAAAGTAGTAGAAAATTATGATATACTTTATTTTTGATTCCGTTATAAAGTACCTACTAGAATAATGAAACTAAGTTTTAAGGGTGGTAAGTGGTAGGGGGTATTTTTTGCGATAATCACTATAAACCTTCTAGTACTTGACGAGTAAAAAATTATGGCGGTGGAATTAAGTCGATAGCTGTTTTCCTCTTGAAGTTATAAAATATTCCTCTGGCTTAAACCTTAAGGTAGTAGGGTAGGTGGTTTAGGGGTGGGTTTAAAAGTAAAAAATTTTTATGACGGTAAAAAATTAGTCAAAAAGTAGTAGAAAATTATGATATACTTTATTTTTGATTCCGTTATAAAGTACCTACTAGATTAATGAAACTAAATTTTAAGGGTGGTAAGTGGTAGGGGGTATTTTTTGCGATATCTACTATAAACCTTTTTCTAGTATTTGACGAGCAAAAAATTATGGCGGTGGAATTAGGTCGATAGCTGTTTTCCTCTTGAAGTTATAAAATATTCCACTGGCTTAAACGTTAAGGTAGTAGGGTAGGTGGTTAAGGGTAGGTTTAGAAGTAAAAATTTTTTATGGCGGTAAAAACATAGTCAAAAAGTAGTAGAAAATTATGATATACTTTATTTTTGATTCCGTTATAAAGTACCTACTACATTAATGAAACTAAGTTTTAAGGGTGGTAAGTGGTAGGGGGTATTTTTTGCGATAACCACTATCAACCTTCTTCTAGTACTTGACGAGTAAAAAATTATGTCGTTGGAATTAGGTCCATAGCTGTTTTCCTCTTGAAGTTATAAAATATTCCGCTGGCTTAAACGTTAAGGTAGTAGGGTAGGTGGTTTAGGGGTAGGTTTAGAAGTAAAAAATTTTTATGGCGGTAAAAAATTAGTCAAAAAGTAGTAGAAAATTATGATATACTTTATTTTTGATTCCGCTATAAAGTACCTACTAGATTAATGAAACTAAATTTTAAGGGTGGTAAGGGGTAGGGGGTATTTTTTTGCGATATCCACTATAAACCTTCTTCTAGTACTTGACGAGTAAAAAATTATGGCGGTGGAATTAGGTCGATAGCTGTTTTCTTCTTGAAGTTATAAAATATTCCGCTAGCTTAAACGTTAAGCTAGCGGGGAAGCTATAACGGGGGTGGGTTTCGGAGTAAAAAATTTTTATGGCGGTAAAAAATTAGTAAAAAATTAGTAAAAAATTATGGTATGGGTTATTTTGGATTCCGCTATAGTGTCCCCGCTAGCTTAACGGACCTCTTTACTGGATGATTGAGCTCATTTTTTAGTACGAAAAACAAAGCATAAATATTTTTCAAGTTTCGAATTGAAGCTATTTATGATCTTTTAATTTAAGTACAGCACCATAACGCTAATTACTTATCCTAGGAGTGTCTGTCAACGTCGAAAAAAATTATATATATATTTTAAATTAAGTAAGTGCTCAAATTACTGCGATTTTTGTGCTCTTCAATGATATATTGCTGGTCTGCTTTCAAAATTTCGTAAAATTAGAAAATAAACCCGTAAAGTTCTAGTTTTTTGAATTGTTGAGATCTTTCCAGTTTGAAAGTATCATAAAAACTACGATTTATGAGCTCTTCAGTAGAGTAAACAACCGTCAAAATGTTTATTTTCTTTTTTATTTCTGATTTTTGAAATTTGAAAACTACTTTCTGCGATTTTGGTCCACGATGATGTATTGCACTCAAATGGTATTTGAAAATATTGATTATGCCTTGGAACCAGATTTCTTTCACTATAGTTGTAGCCCCTAACCATTTATGCAGTACTTGAGTGACACATATAATGCTGAACCATTATTTTTCATTGAAACTGTAAAATTTGCTCCAATCAAATTTCTTCATTGTACCTATAAAATATAATAAAATAAAATTGGAATATTGGAACACACCTACAGAACAAACAGTACATTTTTTAAACACAATTTTCAAGAATGAGACTCTAAATTAAACATATAATTTCAGGACGTTATTCCCCTATATTCTATAGAAAATTATTATCTTTAGTTAACATCTTTTAGTTTCTTAAGTTGAAAATTAGTTAAATTGCTCCCTAGATATTTGAAACATTGATTTATCCGTACTATGTTTACATTGTTGGTACTTTTGGAATGCTATTAATTATTTATATATTAGATTTACTCAAAATTAATGAATAAATGGTCTAAATCAAGTCCCGTTTTCAGTGTTAATTTTTATTTATTAACAGAATGGGATTAAAAATATAAAAAAAGTTGTAACGACAGTTACATAATACACAAGTCGACAAAATACTTTTGAGAATATGAGCTGATGTAACTAAGAGTATTTACAGCTAATTTGATATACACAGAGTAGCATATAAAAAATTCTAAAGATCATTTGAAACTAACAAAGCTTCTTTCAGATCGGAAGAATTTGAAAATGATCTTTAGGAATGTGGCGCTCCCATGTATGAGTTTGCTATTATAAGAGTATAAGTCAATGACTACTAATATAAATGGAACCTGCCTGTTTACATTAAAAATAGGTTGAAAGATCTTAGCCGGAAATAGTAAACACATGCTTACCGATGCTTTCCGGTGCTAAATTCTTTCAATTGTAACAAATAATACACAATATTCTACACTGACGCTTTACAGAATCTTTACGATTCATGTGGGGATCAGACAACAGTGCACTTTACTGACAGTTCGCTTTGTTTATGTTTGGATTTGAGGTTAATTTCAATTTTCGTATTATTTAGCCTGTTTTTGCTGTTGAGATCAGTGATTATCTTTTGTGAAAAAAATAAATAAAAAGACAATGGTATTTCAGTATTATATATGCAGGAAAACGACATAATTTTTGCCGAATTATCTTCTCACCGGTAAGTGTCAGATCATAAACGTGTTAACTTAGTTTTACAAAAGATCACTTAAGCAGTAAATAAAACTGCATTTTACAATAATAAATAAATGATTTGATAATTACTGTTGCATATTAGTAATTAAGCCACTAATTGTTTTTGTTATTGTGCACATTTTTTAATGGATTTATATATCTGTGTCTCGTTCTATTTTTGTCTCATGTTTTAACCCATTTTTGGTTTGTTCGTATATGAAAGTGCCAGGTCCATTTATATTAGTAGTCATTGGTATAAGTACACTGGCCAAAAATGCGATGAAAGAACTCAGATGTTTCAGAGATCTCATTAAACTCGCAAAGGTAAACTTCGGGTCACCCTTGATTATCGGCAACCAGGAACGACAGAATTCTACAGGAATACTAGCGATGCAATCAACTTCATTTAATAAAATTAAAGCAGACTTTTTCAGCGTTAGTTTGGTACTGTGGTCTTCTTTGCGTGCGGCTATGTCCAAAGTAAATATGTACGTTATGTGCGGTGCGGGCGGTGCGTTGCATCAATGTGGCAGCTGCTACAACTATGGGCGAAAACAAACCAACTCTATGATGAGACAACACAAGATCTGAATAATAGTTCGAATTTATTTCCTAGTAAGGAAACCATGAATTCTCTTTATGCATTAGATAGTTTGCGGCTGTCACATTGACGAATCACAGCGCATATCGCGTTTGCTTTGGACATACCCTAATATGGTCAAATTATGAAAATGTATGTTACGATCACGGTTCGAAACATGTTTGTGACTGTCTTCCAAACGTTGTTTGTGGCATATTCTTGATTATTTTTATGTTTTTTTGGGCAATAACACCACAATAGAAATAAAACGACGTATATTGCAGGAATACCAAACGTTTAAAATTTTCATTTTGCAATCTACATCAATAAATATAAAGCCATTGACAACGAAGTCAGAATAGACTTTGAAACGTTTGGTATTCCTGCAATATACGTCGTTTTATTTCTATTGTGGTGTTGTATTGCCCAAAAAAACATAAAAATAAAAAAAAATAATGTTTGTGACTGTTGTATTTGAGTGTATTTTTTATAATTTTTGTGTTCATTCATTAGTACATTTAGAGATCTAATGGTTTCTCCAATATAAAATTTATTACATTACATTTTGAGTTTTGGGTGGTCTTGCTTGGTTTAATTTTTGATATAATTGATTTTACCGTATTTTGTTGTGTAGAATATTGTTTCAATTTTATATTTGAAACCCAATCTTAGTTAATACTGGAATTCCGTATTCTATTTTATACAGATTTGTTCGATCTGCTATAAAAGCGAACTTGGTCAATTAATTTGTATTATTTTTTCTTGTTTAAAACTCTATGGGATTCTGTTTTGTATAAGAGTTTTCTAAAAATATGAGAAAATACATAAATCATTCGCGTCGCAATCAGTAAAACCTTATTTTGAAGGCAGGATTTAAAAAACAGCAGAATTGCGTTGTTCCTCCTTTTTAGATGCGTTTAATTAATATTTTTTCAATTAATGGCAATATTTTTTCAATTACAGATTTTTATGTGAAATTTGGTGTCAGCGCCAGAACTAATTTAGCCTTTTAAGGGTAAAATCCTTACTCAGGTTTAGTTAAGACCATCCTTGAAGCTTAGGTTATTAAACTCAAGTAACAAGCAGGTAACATACAATATACAATTACATATTGCAATAGATTCTGTGAGTTCAAAAATTTACAAATATTCAATTTCAGTGTCTTTATTTTTAACAAAATAAGTTCAGTGTTTACAATCACAAGGAGGAATACTACAGTTGTTCACTTCCTTCGCTCTCGATTCATCACACCGCAAATTTTAAACTAAACTAAACTATTCAACTTGTACCACCGTCCTTTAAATAGCCAGTGCAGAAAATAGCAGAATTCGATGATTATTTCTGATTTGTCAGAGTAGGTATATTCAAGAACCTTATTGAAGTCGTTTTTACTTCTATCGAAATTTCTGGATAGCCGCTTTGTTGCTCTCCTTTTTTTGTTCAGCCTTTTATGTTTACCTGTAGTACAAAATTAGATATTAAACCGAATTATTAACCTTCAACTTTTTGAAGTCGGTTAAAAACAAAGTATTCAGCCTGTTAAGATCTTCATATTTGCAATATTTTTATTTGTAGGAGGATTTCATATAAATCTAATTATACAAGTTCATATAATCAAGTTATTTATCAAAGTTCTGGAATGTACTATAGCTTTTAATAGTAATTTTAAATAGAAATTCTAAAATGCTGTTTCCAATTATATCAACATGCAATAAAAATTCCAATAATAACTTCTCAAATCATATATTTCTAGAGTGCTTCGAAAAGCAATATCTAAAAGTTTAGATCTGATTTGCTTTCCTTGCGTCAGTTTTGAGATTACATAACGAGATCTGAATCCGAACGAAAAATGCGGAGATTTTTGCCTGACGTAGGTTGCAGTTAAATCCAGATAACAAGGAGGTAGCATATGCCGTATATTTAAATTGGGAGGAATTTCTATGTATAGTTCTGTCTCAGTGCTTTCATTTCTATTTTAAAACATAAAATCTTTTTTCTTGTAACCATTATGTGGCCCTACAACATATGAGATATTGGTACATGTAATTGTGATAATTTTGAAAATACATATTTTTGAAGGTGGAGATAATCACTAATAATATTTAAAAAGCCTGATACAAAATAAAATTTGTTATTTTAATAGAGTGCGAAATTTAAACTTTTGAAACATAGTATTCTAAGAATTCTGGAACTTAATAACCTGAACAAAACTCTTTATCAAACATTCTGATAGTTAAGACAGCAAAAAAATTAATCAAAAAATGGGAAAAAAAACTTTAAAAAATTGTTTCTCAACTTATGACACTTCCATACTTATCATAAAACTTTATTTATACAGGAAATAATATTTTGGTGCTGGTGTAGACAGCATACAATACAGTATATAACTGGTACAAAAATACGAATATTTCGGTTCCGACATAAATGCCCAAATGCATCCACATAAAGCAACTAGGAGCAGAGATGCTTCTCATTGCTATACGGAGTGGACCTTCAAAGCCCAAGAAGACCAGGGTCGAAAAATTCTTAACCCAAAAAAAAAAGAAAATATGATGAAACCTATTGAAAAAGGAAGAGAATACAACAACAATAAAAGGTTTCCATACTTTTGGCTCACTCTGTGTATTCATGATCGGGCCACCAAACTATATTGTCGGAGGATTTTATAAAGGTTTCCGTTCCTCAAATGTACGGAACCCAAAAACTTTTATTTACTTCATGCAGTTTGTGTTCAAACATTCCGTGGGTACAGTTTCACTGCAATAAAGCCAAATATTTATGATTTTAAGCATTGTCAAACATGACTGATATACCGACAAACGAAACTTCTTACGTCATTACTGGCAGAACTCATTGCAAAACATGAATTACCTTGTACTCAAAGAGCACATTTTTGAACACCTCACATCCAATAAATTTTAGCGTGTGCCCAACTCTGGTAAGGGTTAGTATGTTAAAGTGTCACTGGAAATGATAAAAAACCGTCATTTACGGGATCGTATATGGGTAAGTCTCGCCCTAAAGATGTTCCCCAAACACCAGCCTCTCCCAATTACCGAAACAGGCATATATAAAACTGTCCCGCCCCATATTGTTTCATTCTGTAATTCGACCACCGATGTCGAGCTTTTATTCGCACATAAATTAATCCTACATAACAAATGTTCGGTTGAAAATATTTTCGGTAGTACGAAAGAAACTCTTTAGTTGATTAATTTTTAATTTTTGTCTAGATAACAAACAACGGGTTTGGCTACTAAACTAAATTGCTTTTTAATGTCAACATGCACTCTAGTGTGTGAATTGGGATTTAGCTACGACAGTTTTATAATTTGTGGATAGTAAACAGTAATCCAGTCATTTAGTTAAAATATAAAGTATCAACTCCTTTCAACATATTAGGTATTAATTACAATAATCTCAAACAATCTATATTTTAGAGCTTAAAGCCCTTTTTGTAGTGGAAACATGCATAACTCATATAGGTTTACATTATTGTTGGCAGGGGCGTACCCAACTTTTGGTTTAAGAGGGTGTAAATCAGAAAAACATAGTCCGAGATAGGAGCATATTAGATTTTTTTTTTGCTTGGGGGGGGGGGAAGTCAGAAAATTTATAGGAAGGCTTTAGGCAATGTTTAGATGTGCAGATGGTGGAGGGGCGGGGGGCAAGTACTCCATCTTCCACCTCCCCCTTGATACGCCCATGAACGTTGGTATAATTTGACAGTTCATTTTAGAATTAACCCCAAGGTAAAAGTTTGAATTAGTATTATTAGTTATTATTTTTAACCCGCAACTACTTTTCTAAATACCAGATAGACTAGATAGACTACTTCTACCACTTGGAAATTTAATCCGTGTTGTTATTTCCCCAACAAAAGCATACAAATAAACTAGAAGGTGTCACAAACACATCAAGTCACTGAGATTCCTGCTTAGGAGCCATTATCAAGAGACAAAAGTGAAAAAGAGTTTCAGAGTCTAGATCGAAGTCGGGGCCTCAATCTGCCTACTCCCCAAGAGTCACTAGGTAACTGAATTGAATGTGAATCTGCCCTGCTTCTTTTATTTATAGTTATCTGTGGGTTAGTAGGGGATGTCAGGTGTTGAAGGGGCTGTGTTGTGATTGGTTGGGTGTTGGTGAGCGTGTATGGTTTGTTTAATCTGGCAATTACGGAGGTCAATGTTGTAGGAAGGCCAGAGCTATTATCGCGTCGGTTTAGACAGAGGCGTCTTTTCTATATTTCTACATCTTCGCGACTAGTGGATGCCCTAAGGGAATTAAGAGATATGATAGTCCTACTGTCCTTGAAGTTGATAGAGTGTCCTGTCTGGATATGTTGATGCGCGAGAGCTGAAGTCGGTTCTTTTTTTGTGAACTGACAAAGAATGTTCATATACTCGATGGTTGACGCACCTATCGGTACGACCGATGTAGCTTTGTGGGCAATCGCGACATGGAATTTCGTAAACTCCTCGATCATCGTTAGGGACTTTATCTTTAGGGCTCCCGGTTAAGTTGGGTATATTATTTTTATGTTTTCTTGGGAATAACAACACAATTGAAATATACAACTTTTTATTTCAATTGTGGTGTTATTCCCAAGAAAATATAAAAATAATCAAGAATATGCCACAAATAACATTTAGAAGACAGGTTGGCTATAGTTTGACTGGTGTTGAAGACCGTCTTTATTTGATGTCGGTGTAGAATCCGTGCTATTTTGTCAGTGATTCCTCGAATGTACGGAAGGAAGGCTTTCCGGTGTTGGTCTGTTTCTGATGGGGTTGGTGTATTCGGGGTTTTTGCGATTGACTAATTTTGCGTGCAATGTGGTCCGGATGATAACCGTTTTGTCGGAGGATTTGTTGAAAATTATTAAGTTCGTTTTGTCTATTGTCAATATCTGTTAAGCGAATAGATCTAAGAGCCAAAGATTTCATTACAGAACTCAATTGGACAGTGTGTGATGGTGTGGTTGTGCATTTAAGTATCGATTGGTATGGGTTCGTTACCTATAGACGGTATGTGAGAATCTGCCATTGCTGGTTTCTTATTGATAACTTTACGGCAATGTTTTGGCATTTTTCAGATCAATTCTAAACCAGTAAGGTTTTGATTGCAAACAGTTACTAAGGCAATTTGACCTGTCAGTCAGAATTCAAAAGAGTTGAAAGATTTTCCCGGAAATTAGTTAACAATTACTTCTATACGTCAGTGTTGAGCTTTTATTGTTTCTGTGAGAGCTGAATACAGCAAGAGCTCTTGTAAGTGGCTAAGAATCTAGAATTTAGAGAAGGGACAGGAAAATTTTACTTCATTTATGTCTTCTTTATCGTCAATCGCATTATTGCTTTTAAGTATGTGAACCATTTCCAGAAACTCTCATTTTTAAAATTGGATCCTGTTTTTAGAATTATCGTTCTTTTAAATTAAATTAAAATTTATGCTTTCTAGATATTTTATGGAGTGTTTGAATTGTTTTATTCTTTTCATCATATTGAAGATTTTTTAATCTGTTTTCCATATACTGGGATGGTTGTCTAATATATGGTGCAGTGCAATAAGTGCTTTAAATTTCATTTGTTATTCGAGGATTTTGTTTTTAAGTTACTGAAGAATTTGGATACAAGTACAATTTACGATCCAAATATTTCAGGAACGTAAAACAAACATTTTGAATAAAAAAAAGTAATATATGAAATTCAATGATTTCGATGCAACATATATTGAACTAACATCTCAGTATTTTGGAAATAAATTAAAAAGTCAATCAATATGATAGAAATAATACAACAGCCCTAAATAATGATTATCCAAAAAGCGAAAATTTCAATATAATATTTCAATATAAATCTACAAAAATTCTAACAACGAAATCCAATTTTTAAAAGGAGAATTTCTAGAAAGATCATTTGATGCCATTTAATAAGATTATGTTACAAAAAATAATTAAGAAGTAATTTAGTACTTATTGAACTTTAAAAATATCCTATTATAAATTGAGTCAATACATGTAAACACATATTATCAGAACTTCATTCACTGATTTTGTTTTCCTACACAAGTGTTAGGGATTGCTTTTTTTAAATTCAGTAGCAGTTCATCACATTGACATTCCACCTTCACCTATACCTTCTTTCCAATGCCCTAATAATTTGATGTAACCTTTCTCCATCTCACTGGCAGCAGCAAGATATTCATGGAAGTTGTTATCTCATCCAGTGTAGGTATTTAAAGGAGAAAAAACCGGTGTCCCAAGTCCTTTGAGAATAGGGTTGACAGAAAGGTAGGATAAGAAATCTAGTTTCCATATATGATAAACTGAATAGAGTTTATAAGATAAATGCCTAAGAAACACTGTAGTGAATTAATGTATCCGTCTTGTCGAAGATGGATACAATTTATTTATTAACTTTAGAATCTCTAAGTATTTAGTATTTGAGTGATTTACGTAAAAGTTTTCATCAGTATTATTCTGTCGATGTTCGATACTTCCATACATTCTGGACACTTTAATATTTATTGTTGTCATGTCATCGTTTTTGCAAAAAAGTTACGGCATAAATCAATAGAATAGAGTGTTTAATTGCAGACATTTCAAAAAACGAATAAATAAAACCTAGTTATTTATATTATTTATACTAATTTACTGTCATCGACCTAAATATTAAATTCAACATGAGCGTAAACTACTTGTTAATAGCGGGCGCCATCTGAGTTGTTTTACAATAATATATCTTTATATTATATTTTTTAAAAAAAAATAAATCAAGTTCTTTAAATATTCTGCATATCTACGGCCCAATACCTTTCGAATGAACATTTCATTACCCTTCTTTTAAAATAATGCCCAAAAAAAGGTTTGTGCTTTTTCATGTTCACATATTAATATATAAGATTTATGCATACTGATATACAATTTATCAACGCCGCGCGCCGTCCCTGACTAAAGCAACGTAAAACATTATTAATTCCAATTAAACATCAATCGCTGGAATAATAAAAAAACTGGAATGTTCGAATAGGACAAAAACTACTGATCTCAACACTGTGCAAACAAATGTAATACCCATGCAGAACGACTAAAAAATTCGATGTACGGTATATAAAGCAATATAGAATTAAAACTTTACTTAATGTAGCTTATATAGTGGTGTTGATATTTCGATGTAAATTGTTTATCGAAATCAGCAGTTGTAAATATTGAATTTTTATGTGTAAATAAAGTTTCTAGAAAGTGAAAGTGACGATCAGTTTTTAAAATTACATTTGAACCCACGGAGTTTATGGCAATTTGGTATCAGAAGTGAAGGATTAAATGAATTTAACAACGAAAATTGATTTATGGCGACAACCCGAAGTATGGAAAAAGAAAAAATGGATGAGACTACAAAAAATATTCAAACAGGTTATGGATGGACTAGACGAAAAAATAACTCAGATCCTGGAAAAACGTGACAAGAAGGAGAAACAACAAGAAGAAATACAACAAAGCTTAGTGAAATCTTTTGATGAAAATCGTAAAATTGAACTAGAGAACCTTGTAACTGATATAGATGAAAAACAACAAAATCTTGTCACTGCCATGGAAAAAAACAGAATTTAATTGAAAGATTATTCTTGAAATTAGAAGAAAAACGACAAGCTGATTAAAGAGACAAAATGTTTTTAAAATATTTGAAGAATAACAAGGCCAAACTTAAGAAAAAAGACAACTGCAATTTGAATAATTAATGCCAATAGTATCGAAAGTTAATGAAACTGTTGGCACCACTGACCGGATGAAGACACGATCTCAGTTTTATAGAATTCCTAGCCGTTACCCGCGGTTTCACCCGCGTACGGAATGTTCAAGCCTTCGCAAAAAGAAATAACAAATGGGTTATCCTATATAAAAACATTTCTAACTTGTTTGAACCACCCTACTTAACCGTAAATCCACAAATCCCGAATATATTTCACCCAAACTGCAAGTACTTATGGGACACCCTATATAACTGTTTCATTGGACATTTTTTGAATCACCTTGAATAACTGTAACTCTACTTCACCCTATATTGCAACCATCCTGTATATGCTGGTGTTTTATAACACCTAATAACTTTTCTCTCCCATATATTTCAGCTATGCAACTGCTTATGGTGTACCCTGTATAACCATTATTTTTGATATTTTTTAACCACCTAAAATTTCTCTTTACTCTATATATTAATCAACCTTTATATGAGCTTTTTCTAACATTGTGTTACAGAGTCTTAAACTATAATCTTGCTTCTCCCTATATTTCAGATATTCCATATAGTAGAATGCAACTGTTTATGGTCTACCCTATATAACAATTTGTTTTAAACTTTTTTGATCCATCGTAATGGAAATGAGTCACAAATATAAAAACATAGTTTTGCACTCTAACCCCAAACTTTTATTTAAACCCTCACCCAAACTGCAACAGCTTATTGGCCACCCTGTATAACAATTTTATTCAACAATTTTTTTAACCAAATATAAGTTTTTAAAATACTTCTAATCACACTTTATGAACTCTAATTTTACTATCACATATTGCAGATAATCATGTTCTATCCTACAAAAATAATTATCCAACTGTTTGACTATAAATCTACTCCACCCGCTATTTCAATCACCTTGTATTTGCAACTACTCATCGGCCACCCAGTATAACATTTTTTCTACCACCCTGTATAACTATATATGTATGCCAAATATATTTCACCAAAACCGCAACTGCTTATGGGGCACCTAAAATAACAATTTTGTTCAGCATGTTTTTGAATCACCTTGTATGTATTACAACTACCCTGTATACGCTACTGCTTATTGGTCAACCAATATAGCATTTTTTAAATAATTATCATAACACTTCTTCACCATATGTTTCAACTATCCTATCTTTGCAACTTATTATGAACTACGCTATTTCACATTTTTTCCTTATATTTTTTCAAGATATATAGAAGGTGTAATTTCTCTCCACACTTATTTAAACCACCCCTCATTTATAACTTTTTCTAACCTTGTTTGAATGACACTGTATAACTATAACTTTACTGCGCACCATACTTAAGGTACTCTATATATGCAAGTGCTATATAACAAAAATTTTTAGCATTTTTTATCCACCCTTTATAATTCTAACTGTAAGCCACCCTATATTTCAACAACCTTTTATATGCAACTACTTATTTGCTACCAAATATAACATTTTTGTACGACCCAGTATCCTTGGAATCCTACCCCACCCTATATTTCAACCATCCGGTAAGTGCAACAGCTTATAGATCATACCATTACTTTAAAATATTTTTAAACCCACCTGTATAGCTGTAATTGTACTCCGCTACATATTTCAACCATCCTATATAGGTAACTACTTGTGGATATAAAACAAGTTTTTAACCACAACATAAACTATAATTCCACTCCATCTTATATTTCAAACACCCTGTATAAACAACTGCTTCTAACATTTCTTTAACCTATTTCATCACTATAGTATCTTATGAACATAATTCAAAGATCCTAACTGCTTACCTAAGATATTTTTTTAAGTTTTTTTATTCACTGTATAAATATTCTATCCTTTTTCAACCACTTGATATATGGAATTATTCAATATAACTTTTTTGGACAACCCCGTATAACTAATTCCACTCCTCCTTATTTCCACCTCATCGTATATATCCAGCTGCTTAAAGGACACCAAATATAACTTTTTTAGATTTTTTAAATCCATGTAATTCTACTCCGCTCTAAGTTTCCTATGCACAGAACACCCTGTAAAATTACGCATGATATATATTGATTTTTGTTAAATCGAAACATGTTACATTTGCACATTCCGAATTTTGAATAAAAGCTAAGCTGATACCAGTATCAATATTTTGTGCGTGCGGTGGAACCAATTGAGTAATTGTATTACCCAACATGGTAGAAGTTTTTTCGCTATGTCTACCGTTTCTGCCAATTTAGAGAGATAAAATGTCTACCAGATTTTAAGTCAAACTATAAGCTTCGCAACAAAAAAAGATTCAGCAAAATCAGTTAAGTAGTTCTTACGTGATGCCCGAACAAACAAACAAACAAACAATCAAACGAGCAAACAAACAAACAAACAAACAGACAAACTTACAATTTTATAATAGTATAGATTAATTCAAGATAAGAAGATCTTTCTCGTATTATCTCATTTTAGATAATCCTAATGCCACTTTAGATTTACATATAAATCGATAAACTACTCGGGGATGTCTTAAGGTAACTATTATTAAACCTTCCCAACCAAATGTTTACACACATTCCAAAAAAGCGACGAAGTAAAAGTTTGGAATATTGTTTAAGAGCGGAAGGCGATTATTTAAATATACAATAGTAGTTTTCAACAAAACATGTTTTTATACAGATGAAGTCATTTGCGTTACAAACGGAGTAGTGCCATCAGGAAATTGTCGTTAATGGCAGTGGATAATACCCCTTGGGAGATAAACTGTAAAAGCCATTACTCTCAAAAATCAACTGAACGAGCGAATTATGGGAACTCTCAATGTTAAATAAACCATTAACGTGAAAACTATTGAGAATTTTTCAACACTGACTTCTAAGATGCCATTTACGAGCTTTCAATTAGTTAACAATTGAATTTATTTGTCCAGTTAAATGAGTGTTCAGTTCATTATGCCATAGTGGAGGCAATGGAACATTTTCCACACCGATAGATAGGCCGATAGGTAGACATCACAATTTTATACTTCTGTCTCTAAACAAACATGAACTTGGCACGGAATTAAAATATTATACTAATTTCTTGGTACTGTTAACTTTGTTAAATCATTCACTTTTTGTATTACTTAATTGCCTTTAAAGTTAAATGCAATTGTATTACTAACACACTGTTACTTCAAACATCTATTTCAAACTGGGCAGGTTTCTTGTGTCAATAATAATTTAAAAAATATTTTTTTCTTCTCGTAATGATATTTGAATAAATAAAGATAAAGCGTAGAACTTAAAGTGTTGAGGCCATTTCTAGAAATTGCCCAGAACACCAGTTGCCTTGTTATGGTTTGTTTATATGTCCTCACGAATACAACGGTGTTCTTTTTTCACTAGGAGGGGCTTGATGTTTTTGCAACTTTCAGTAGAGTTTTCCAGTTTTGTTTTTGGCAAATTTGATCACGGAGTATTGTTTATTTTAAAAAGCTTTTTATTTTGTATTTATTACCAATACGTTTAATTTTTACCGATAAACTGTAAACATAGAGTATAGTCTTTATAACATTAGAGTTGAAGGTATTATTATTTAAATTATAATTACTTCGGGTTGTTATTTTTTATTTCTTAGCTTTTTCCCAATTTGCTCAGTTGTTTTGTTCATAAAATTTCTTGGCTATTCATTTTGTTCTAAAACTTCGTTTAGGTAGGTTAATTCTTTCTCAAAAAGTTCATTTGTTAATGAAATTCCTTTGCTTAATATTATATGGACTAATTATTCTCGTTTCATGTTTAAAAAATCAATTGAATAGAAGGTTAAACACCTAATGAATATGTTGGTTGTTGTAAATACTTGCAGTAAACATATTGTTTGATCGCTCAATCAATACGTCGAAAAATATAAATTTATTTCGATTCTCTGTTTTAAGTGTAGTAAAGTTCGATAAGCTTTATTATTGTATTAAAACTATTCAGTGAAGTGAGTTAAAAAGTTGAATTTATGTTTACAATTTATATAGATTTATCTATTGGTCCATTGTTGAATGAACAACAATATGTAACCATAAAATTTAAGTAAGTTTTGAAATTGTCAGTTTATCAGCAATGTAGGAGTACCAATAAATATAACTATACAAATTCTATAAATGTATAAATAAATTACAACTTTATATGTCACTTCACACGCGAACAAAATTAAATATATTGTAGATAAATACAAAGTAAAAACTGGTTTTAAAGTAAAAATACATTAAAATACATATATTTGTGAAACATCAAAGCCTCGTCAAGTTCGGTAAAAAGAACACCAATACACCATCTCGGGAAGACATATGGACAGATCTAGATTGGCAAACCATGTAGGTAGAAGCTACTAACGGATAATAGGATACACAAAATGAACTCGACAAGAGTTAAGGAAGACATTGGGACGTCCTCTGTATAAATGAATGTGACATGGCAGACAATTTCAAAATCAATTTGTCAAAATTCTCAAATAAATTTGACAATTACGAAAAGGCAAGCATTCTCAATACTACCTAATTGTTTCAAAAAAACAATTTCCGACAATGATTCCTGAGAAGTGATTGAAACGTCACATCACATTCAATAGATAGCAATGTTGAACTAGACTCACTGACAAAGAAGGAGATGTTTAAATTTAATATTGTTTTGGTAAACGTAGATGCTATAGTAAGGAGTAAATGCTAAATTAGGTGAAGTTTGGCGAATGTTTTTTCCTGTAAACTTTTTCTATAACGTTCCCGACTTGACCATACAATGTATGGCATCACACTCCCTCTAAGGCACGCTATGAGTGCCTTTACGGGAAAATTCACTAAACCCCACATATCCTAGAAATCAAAAGTGTTTAGCTCTGTGGGAGCCCTTGCCAGGTTTTCAGGTCCGTGGTTGGAGTCGTGTCGGTAGTTTCCCATGAATTTCCTGACGGTCCGGGCTGTACCTAACAGGACGGCTTCCTGCATTTGTTTGTAAAGATGTTCATCCAGACCGAGGTATTTTATATTGTTTAATAGATGTTTTGGGACTAGTCCTGTCGTTGACATAACAATTGGTACAGTTCGTGTGTTGTTCATGTGCCACTGAGTCTTTATTTGAAATTCCAAATCTCTATATTTGGTTATTTTCTCAGCCTGCTTGATATTTATATTATTGTTGTTAGGAATTTCTATGTCAATTAAAGTTGTTTTCCGAGAGACTTTATCTATCAAAACTATATCTGGTCTATTGTGAGCAACAGTCCGATCGATTAGTATCGTGCGGTCCCAGTACAACTTGAAGTTGTTATTTTTAACCGACTTCCAAAAAGGAGGAGGTTATCAATTCGTCGCGTATTTTTTTTTCGCTTTTTTTTTGTATGTATGTTACCTGATTTCTTCTCCTGTGGTGCACCGTTTTGAATGAATATGGTCTTGTTTAATAGAGTATATATCCGGATTGGTGAAACTTCAAATTTTGGAAAAGAATTCTATTGATAAAGTGACAAAATTTGTGAATGAACACATGCGTGCATGGAAATCGACCAATATACCTAATATTTTAGTCGATTTTTCGATAACTCCTTATGGATGTATATAGTTTTGTAACGTTTAATCTATTAAGGAAGATCTTTTGGTGATCTCATATACTTTTCTGCGACGTGCAACTTGCAGTTTTGCACAAAATCGCCGAAAATTCCAAAATTCTTATCAAAAATTCCATGGATAGACATAACGGACATTTCCTCATAAATATTTTAATTCCAACGTAATAGTGCGCTAATTTTAGGCACTGGAAGTTTTAATTGCGAATTTGAAAATTTTCTATGTACATCTCATGCATATAGGTAGTAAAGCATAGTATTTTCGGCTCCTTAAATCAATGAGTACCAAGCTCGTTTTGTTTGTATACCGGGCAAATACCTATTTAAATGCAAATTGTTCCATTTTGCGAAGACGGTGGATTTTGGTTGTCACATTCTCCCAGCCTAATAGAAAATTCAGTGACAACACATGTCAAACTTTAAACTGCTATTTGGTGGGTTTATAGACAGGGTGTTTAGTTATAGCAAACAAAATCACAAAGTAAATTGGTAGAAGGAGTTGCATTTATATGAAGATTGAAATATAGGACGGACTAGAATGATAGTGGTCCGTAGCAGCCGTATATACAGGATGGTTGGAATATAGGGTGGACTGGACGTTTTGTGGTATAAAAATAGGGTGATTAAAAAACTGTTATATGATGTATCATATACAGGATGGTTGGAATATATGCTGGAGTTGAATTATATTTATACAGCGTGATTAAAAAATTATTTCTTTTATAGCCCATAAGAAGTTGCATAAATAAAAAATAGAGGATTAAAACTACCTGAGTTCAAAAAAAAAACTAAAAAGTTGAAAATAAAACATTTTAAAAAAATATATAACCGACTATTACTAAAAAGCTAAAAATAATTATAACAAAATACAACTCTAGCAAATAAATAACACATTCAATGTTGTTAGGTACCTACCCAGGAAGTAAAAAATGTAAACATTAAAAGGTGCTCATTCTGTACAAATTAATTACCTACCATTCTAGTATATTTTTGAAGTCGGTGTTAGCTTAGTGATTTTGAAGTTATCATAAGTTGTTGTTATTATATTTTTATGAAATTCTGGTCACAGCTATTTGAAAGCACCCTGAATCCAGTGGCATATTAATTTCTGAATTTTTTGTAAAATATTGTACTACGCCTTGAATATTGGAATCATTTTATTACTTGACATTCAAAAAATAATTGACGACTATCGGTTAATAACTTCCAATTTTAGAGGGGTGGTTCCATTTAAAATGGGTCACATTGCATAATAAATATAAGAATAAAAATAAATTACATTAATTTGTATTTCCAAAAATAATTATAGTTGTAACAATACAATATCATCAAGACGAAAACAATGTATTAATACTATTACAATAGAGCTTTCACATGTAATAGTATTCCTCTAAAAGGGATTTCGGAAATTACCTTCCGTCAATTTTGAATATTACAATAGTGACGCTAGCTTCACTGCATTGTGTACCAAGGTTGTGACGAAAATAGAAACAGGCCCCCTTTAGCCGTCGAAATGGCAGGATATTCTTGTTAGATATAGTCGTTCATCATTTTGTCCTATTCCTCGAAAATTAATGCGTTCGTCAGCAAAAGTTGGATCCATCAACCTCAAAGCGACGTCTTTAGTACGATGAAGGATTTCGGTCATAAGTTTCTGGGAGAAAACGGCAAGAGAGATAGGGGCGGGTGTGTGTGTATGTGTGCACATTGGATCGTTTCCGGATGGAATGTTCTGCTGGTGTCTAACGTAATGTCGGTGCGGGAATTGTTATTAATTATATTAGAGGTAAGAGAGAAAACAATGATAACGAAGTTGTTCGAGGTGAAGAAGATTCCGGAAGTGTTAATTGGGAAGTTTTAGTTGGAAGGAACAAGGAATGGCGGCGGTTTCTGGTGTCTCAATTATCATAACAGAGCCATCAATCATGTTTTCTGGAAATTTTGAGTTATTGCATTTTTGTATCAGGAACTATATCAATACATTTGGAACGTTGACATCTTTATAGAAAACTGTAATTGTGATTATATGGGATAGTTCGAAAATATACGAGTTGTTTACGGAGATCCGGCTCGAATTCAGGACCATGTGTACGAAAGGGGGCCCATTCAATCTGGCTCGAATTCAGGACCATGTTTACGGAAGAATGGTGCCCGTTCAAGTCAGCTCAAATTCTGAACCTTGAAGACGGGAATTTATGTTTGTTCTCTACGTCATTGCGGGTACATCAATGACACTATTTCAACAATAACAGTTTATTAAGCTATAATAATCACAATCAATGATCACAAACTTCTATTGAATGAGTCGTACAATATTCTGCAACAGATCACCTTCCAACAATGTACTAAAACTGCAATGGCCAACTGACGCCATTGCTTTGTATCCCAAGAAAATTCTACTTCACAAGCTTTTTGAATTTTCTGCAATTTACTTTGATGTGCTAACTAATACTGCTTTGTTCATCGGTCTACATTCCCAAAATGCTTTATGACGTGGTCGAAGCCCAATAACTAAAAAAATACCATTAAAAATACACTTATTATCTACAACTATTATTTACGACGACACCATATTTTGTTTTCGAACACGTGTTACATATATGAAATTATTCACTAGTTTCTTCAACCCCCTGGAGGAATAACTATACCTAAAAAAATCAAATGAAAAGGGATAGTGTGTGATACCGCCTTTATTAACCGACTTCCAAAAAGGAGGAGGTTACCAATTCGTCGGCAACTTTTTTTTTATGTATGACCAGTGATTATTCAAAAACGGCTTGAGGAATTTTGATGATTCAAACTGCATTATATTAAGAAACATTACAGAAAGGTAATAATTGTCTATAACGTGTGATTAACATTTTTCCAGAAAATTTTAAAAAAAAGTAATTAAGGGACTACATTTCAGTGAATTGCAATGAATCTTCACTGTTTTCTCTAAAACGGCTCAAGCAATTTGAATTTGAATTTTTAAATTGTATTGTATAAAGATATGTTCCAGCATGATTTCGTATATTTTTCTATAACGTAAAACATACAATTTTTCTCAAAATCGAAAAAATATGTGCAAACATCCAGTTTAAATGTCAAGATATGTCATGAAAGTATATCGTACAGGGTGTTTGTAATGGTTTTCTTTTTGATTCATTTGAAGTCAGGTTCTTTTAGAGACGAAGTTAAGTTACGGGGCTTATAGTCGCGTAAATTGGCAGAGGCAGAAAATATTCAATTTGTTTATTGAAACCAAAATTTGTTAAGTCCGCGATCTTTTCTATATGGTAGACGGTTGTAGGTGTGTGCGTGCGTGCATGTGATATTAGGTGGTAAATAAGTAGTTGCATACATAGGATGGTTGAAATATAAGGTGGAATTGAATTAGTTAGACAGGGTGGTTCAAAAAATATTGTATTGGGTGGCACATAAGTAGTTGCACATACAAGGTGGTTGAAATAAGAGTTGAGCAAAACTATAATTATACAGAGTGGATAGTTGCGTTATAGGACGGAGTATAATTATAGTTACACAGAAGGCTTCACAAAATGTTAGAAGCAAGTGAAGATACAGGATGGTTGAAATATAATGTGGACTAGAATTACAGTTATACAGACCGGTTAAAAAAATATATAGTTTGGAGTAAGTGTGGAGTAAAATTATTGTTATTCAGGGTGTATTAAAAATTTGTTATTTGAGCATAAGCAGCTATGATATTTGAATTATAGGACGGGGTATAATATAATTATAGACGTGGGTTCAAAAAAAAAATTAGGAGCAGTTGCATATACCGGGTGACTGAAATAAATGGTAGAGTAAAATTGTAGTCATAAAATGTGGTTCAAAAATGTGATTTTTTTTATATAAGGTAGACCATGAGCAGTTTCATAAATAGAATACTAGACATAGAAAAATAGAAACAGTCAATAGTGTAGAGAGGATTTATAGTTATACACGGTTACTTGTGCAAATCTCCAGTTCTTGTGTACCCATACAAATTCAACAGTTTTTGTGACAGTTTCTCATTTTTCTGGACCTATTAAACTGATATTTTACTTAATTTTTAATTTAACATCACAGTTTTCTAATCATTCTCTGATTGATATTTATTTTACACTTAAAATGCCAGATTGAGCTTAACATATAAAAATTTAATAGTAAATACTAATAAATATGATATGTTAAAGATGTTTGCAGTAAACGTAATATCAAAAACCTTTATGTTATTAAAATGGTTTTCCTTAGAAAAATCTAAATCAGCTCTAACTTTACCAATGCACAATGTATACATAGCTTTAAGCTGTCGGAGTTGTTACCATGCTCTATTTTAATTTCGGACTAACTCCAACCAAACTAATATTGCCAGCAACTTGTACTCTGTCACCAAAACAAGCGAACATTCAGCTAGCGCTTAATTATCAAAGTGCTTCAAGGCATGGACACGGATTCCTATAAACGCTGACAACAGTACGGAGTTCATGACGTATCAACTATTCCAGTTAATTACAAAGACATTTTGCTGCATATTTTGCACTAATTCGGAGTTTGACACTGAATTTTTCACTAAGTCATTGTTCTGTGATCTACTTTCGGGCTTCTAGTATATCTATATTTTGTTTTCATTTACCCAGTATTACATTTTGATGTTATAACAGTTTTAGAATCGTTAGCAGAAAATTTCCCATTATTTATGTCAAAATAAATATGCAAAATTTTCTAAACTTTGAGTACCATAATAAACAAACACTAGATTGGACTAAAATCAATTATATTATACATACTATCAAAAATCACATATTAAAACTTAAAAATCCATTTGTAAAATTAAAATGTGTAATGTGGCATACTCTTGATAGGTAAATGATTTGCAAATTGATCTATCTACGAGTATATGTCTTCTTGAGACGTTGTTTTGATGGTCTTTTCTCCTTAATTGGTGAACTCTTAATGTTTCACCAGTATATATGGTTCTGCACACCCAATGGTTACTATTCACAGAACTTTGAGCAGCGTTTTCGGCTTTTGTTTTGTCAAATTTGATGTTAATGTCTTGTTTGTTTTAAAAACCTTGTATTTATCTAAATGTGCATTTTTTTCGCACAGACTAGAAACATTAGGTATATATAATATTTATAATTTCCGAAGAAACTAATTTTGCAAAATTAATTTCATCTGTAAGAAGTCAACTATTGTTTCGGGCACTTTCTGAGAAGTGGCCCTTACTACAACTTGATTTTTAGGGTTCCGTATATCCAATATACGGAAACCCTTATGAACTCACTCCTGAAATCTCCATCTTGCACATCATAACAATTTCCTCCGCAACTACTTAAAGGAAAAGGTTGAAATTTGGTACCACTGTAGAATTTGGTGAGCAGGTCAGGAGGACAAGTTGTAAATGCAGAAACTTTGATTTTAGGTGTACTTCTGTGGGGAGGGGATTTACAAAAATCGCCCATTTCCCTCGTAAGGTTGCCCAATGTTTACAGGAAAAATAAGAAGAAACCTCTAATATTAATTTTTGGGACAAATTATAGAATTAAATTAAAAATTAAAATTTTTTCCAATGCATATATCAAATGAATGGGCTCATTCTAAGGAACACAACTATATTTTTTCACATATTAAAAATAATTAGTTTAAAAGATAATAGGAAGAATATATCATAATTTACACATTCCCTTCTTTATCCCCGAAACTAAAAGTTTTCAACTAAATTTAAAAGAAAAAGTAAGGAGAAACCCCTAATATTAATTATGAGGGGCAAATTACAGAATTAAATGGAAAATATAAAATTAAAATTGTTTCAAAGGCATCATGTAATATATTAAATCAAAGGGCTCATTATGCGGAATACAAGTGTGATTTTTAAATATATACAAAATAAATTGTTTAAAAGATTTTAACAAAAAATGAAAAAAAACAATTTCTCCCTTTTATTTCCAAAACTATGAGACCAAAAATTTGAAAAAAATAGGGTTATAGGACCTCACTGGAACTTTAACAAGAAAAATAAGGAGAAAACTCTAATATTGTGTCCAAAACTACTTGGAAAATTGTTGAAGAAATAACTGATAATCTAAAACATAATATAGTGAAAAATACAATTTTACAAGAAGTTTCGGTAGAGAGACCAAACCAACTAAATACCCTCTTTGCAAATGCTGCTCACGATTTATTAAAAAATAAACAAAAACGCGTAATAGACCTGCATAATATACCCATAAATAATCATGAGTTCAAATTCAATTTAACAAATGCAAATGAAATTTTTGAAGTAGTAAAGACTATAAAGAATAAAAAAAGTTCAGGATATGATGAGGTATCTAATTATGTAATAAAAAAAATAATTGATTTCATTATATACCCATTGAAGACGATTATTAACAACTCTTTTAAACATGGAATATTTCCGGACCTATTAAAGTTTGCCATCGTAATTCCCTTACATAAAAAAGGTGATATGGAATGTAACGAGAATTTTAGACCTATCAGCTTATTAACAGCTTTTTTAAAGATATTTGAGAGGATTGCTTATAATATAATATTAAAGTTTTTCAATGAGAATGACATATTTAGTAAAAATCAACATGGGTTTTTGAAGGGTCGAAGTTAAATACCGCCGTTTTTGATTTTGTGAACAAAATTTTTTATGCTCTTGAAAATCATGAAATTGCTTTAGGTATGTTTCTCGATATTTCAAAGGCATATGACAGCATCAACCATAATTATTTGTTAATGAAGATGGAGAAATACGGGATTAGAGATATAGAAAACAAATGGATAAAATCTTATTTAGAAAATCGATCTCAAGAAGTCATATTAGAGTCTAACGGAAGGCAATTTAAATTCGATGTAGTTCAAATAAAACTCGGTATTCCTCAAGGTAGCATCTTAGGTCCTTGCTTTTTAATATATATATATATATATATATATATATATATATATATATATATTAACGACCTTTGCGAAATATTAAATAATAGTAAACATGGTATTGTAAACTGTGCAGATGATACAAATCTTTTGATAAGTGCTAAATCGACAAATGAATTAGAACTAGAAACAACCGACATATATATACAAAATCAACTAATACTCAATAAAGCTAAAACAAAATTAATAAATTTTCAAAGTAAAAGTGGTAATGAAATAGAAAATATTAAAATTGATAATGTAAATAATAAAATTGAGAATAAAACAACATTTTTAGGTATCATAATAGATAAATTCTTAAGTTGGAGTGATCATATTGATGAACTAAGGAAAATACTAAATAGCGTTACTTACTGTCTCCGAGTTACAAAAAAATATCTATCGTTAAATGTAATGAAAACCATTTATATTTCATGCTTTGTTTCTAGAATAAAACTTGGTATAATTTTTTTGGGTGGAGCAACCCATACAGAGTGTCAAAAAATTTTTGTTGTACAGAAACAAATTTTCCGTTTAATGTTTAATACGAGGGTGAATCAAATATGAACCGGACTTTTCTGTTTCTCGCCCTGTAGGTAATTCGAGTGGCGTGACATCTCGATATATGTTAGGTAGGGATGTTAAGAAGAGGGAAGTTCGTCGGTTTGGCGAGGCGTAGTCGATGCGCTGTTAGTAGCATCATGTCAGAGCAAGAGGTGCATACGTCTGTTGCGCAACGTGTTTTTATCAAATTTTTGGCGCGGGGGGGCGTTAGACCGTCTGAAATTTTGCGTTGACTATCTGCACAGTTCGGCAATGAAACACTTTCAAGGACCCAAGTGTACGACTGGCACAAAAAGTTTTCAGATGGCCGAGAGACAGCACCGCGGAAAGCCAAGACCCGTCTTTCTGCAGGGAAAATTCTTGCAACAGTTTTTTGGGATTCGAAAGGCGTACTGCTGATCGATTTTCTGCACGAACGCCGTACAATTAATGCTGAGTATTACTGCGAACTACTCCAACAAGTGAAAGTGTGATTTGTTGCATGACAACGCTCGACAACATACAGCTGCATTGACTCAAGGAAAATTGAACAAAATGCATTGGGAAACCCTTGAACACCCGCCTTACAGTCCTGATTTGTCGCCATTTGACTACCACATGTTTGGGCCACTTAAAGAAGAACTGGGAGGCCACCACTTTGAGGACAACAAAGGTGTAGAAACGTTTGTGCGCAATTGGTTATCGACACGACCAGTTTCATTCTTTGAGAAAGGTATTAAAAAACTTCCGATTCGGTGGAAAAAATGTATACATAAGAGAGGAGACTATGTAGAAAAATAATATGTATTAAAATTTGTATTGATCGTACCAATAAAATTTTTAAAACAAAAGTCCGGTTCATATTTGATTCACCCTCGTATACCGATTAGGGAAACATGTAGAGACAAATTTAAAGCAAACAATATGCTTACTATATATGGATTATACATATATGAATGTTTGTTTTTGAACTCACTACCAAAACATAATTATGGCACAAGAAACTTAGATTTATATAATTTTCCATTACATCGCTTACGTCAATATGAAAAATGGCCAGTATAAAATTCTTTAACAATTTGCCAAATAGAATTAGAAATATAAACAATGAAAAAATATTTAAAAGAGAAATCTTCAAATATCTGGTTTTAAGAGAACCATACAATGTACAAGAGTATTTAAATTGGTCTACTGTAGAATAACAATACCTATACCTTAAGTTCGAAATTTCTAAATATGTATTCATATGTGTATTTAGTGTATAAGTATTTCATGTTTTTTGATGTATTTCAACTCACTGTATGTCTGTGACTGTTTGAAATAAAGCTATTATTATTAATTGAGGGGAGGGGGAGAATAAAATTATTAAACGGGAAATAAAACATTTAACTTTTTTCATACGCATCATGTAATACATACAGCAAATGAATGGACTCATTATGAGGAATACAAATACAGTTGTCTTCTAAACGTTGATTGTGGCATGTTCTTGATTATTTTTATGTTTCTTTGGGGAATAACACCACATAGAAATAAAACTACGTATATTGCAGGAATACCAAACGTTTCAAAGTCTATTCTGACTTCGTTGTCAATGGCTTTATATTTACATCAATAAATATATTTATTGATATAAATATAAAGCCATTGACAACGAAGTCAGAATAGACTTTGAAACGTTTGGTATTCCTGCAATATACGTAGTGTTATTTCAAAGTCTATTCTGACTTCGTTGTCAATGGCTTTATATTTACATCAATAAATATATTTATTGATATAAATATAAAGCCATTGACAACGAAGTCAGAATAGACTTTGAAACGTTTGGTATTCCTGCAATATACGTAGTTTTATTTCTATGTGGTGTTATTCCCCAAAGAAACATAAAAATAATACAAATACAGTGTTTTGATATTTTTAAAATAGCTTATTTAAAAGATATTAACAAAAATATTTAAAAAATAACTTATTCACTCCCTTATTTCAGAAACTATATGACTTAAAATTTTGTAAAAAATTATAAATATAGGGCCTCAGTTGAACTTTACTGATATTAAGTTTGGAGAATTAATTTTTTTTAAACGCATCCATTATGAGGAATACAGGGAGGTATATTTTTTTCATATTATTAAAATAATTTGTTAAAACGTATATAAAAAAATCGACCAATTACCTCCTACATCTGCGAAGAACCAAGCCTAAACTTTGGAAAAAATTGAGAATACAGGGCCTCATTCAAAATTTACGAGAAAAGTATAACACAAATTCTAACATTAATTTATAGACTCAATTCGAGAATAAAAATTGTTCTTTTAAGTGCACATCTAACGTATTGTATCAAATAAAAGGAATTGTCATAATAATACAAATATATTTTATTTGTGTTTTAAAATAATTTGCTTAAAGGAATTCATTATTTATTATTTAAAATTTGAATAAATCGAAAATCTTGATCTCAATTTTTGGGGCCAAATTAGAAAATGAAATAAACAATTTCATAAAAATCAAACGCATCACGTAGCAGATAAAATAACAAGACTCGTGCTGCAAAATAAAAGTGTATATTTTTTATAAATTTAAAACGCCTAGTTTAGTTTAAAATATACTGAGGTAAATATAAGAAAATCGACTCATTCCCTCCTTGTCTGATTGGAATATTAGAAAAATATATACTTTTATATAACTACAATCAAATCTCAAATATGGTGTGGAACTAGTATACCCTGGTACCCGGATTTGAGTATACCCGGATAAATGAAATGTTTACTACTTGGGTACTATTTCAGTCAGACCCGGGTACCTACTTAAAACAAAAAAAAATATATCAAAATTCTCGAAAAATTATCACCAAGAAAATAAGTGCCACCTTAAAAATAATATTAGCAAATTTGCACTACAAATAAATTAACGTGTTTTAAGGAAGGAAGTTATTTTAAATAACTGTTTCAGAGAAGGAAGTTTGTCATTTTAGTTTATTTTAGTTTGAAAGTTTATGTCAGTTATTTTTGTTGTCATATTTTTGTTATTGTACAACATAATTTATTATAGGAATAAGTCATTTTTGTTCCTAATTGGTTAACCAGAACAAGACTGCTTAACTGTGACTTTTGATAATGTACTTCACTCATTACCATAATTACATAAAACAGGAATATACAATTTTGTGTTTTTCTGCTAAAATCAGAAATATCCGGATACCCGGGTATAAAAAAAATAATACCTGATACCCGGGTATTAAAAAAAGGCGGGTACGCGAAAACCCCATGTGGAATCCTTAGTATGCAAGTCCAACTCGAACGTGACGTAATTATTTAACCCTAACAAACAATCAACATTTTATTATAGTCGAAAGTGTATAATTAATTTCTCAAAAAAAATCCATAAGTACTGAGTTCGCACACATTTTAAATAATACTAACATACAAGTCCAAACTAAAAATATCTAACTGTAACTTTTTATTACTTTTTGGCAGATGTAGAATTCTCGTTTATATGAAAACAGATAACTTCGAAATACTACATATTTTTGCTGAGAAAAAAACAATGCCCTGAACATAAACGGAATTACTCACTGACGATGCTGTAAATCCTCCTAGGAGAACAAACTGTTCATGTGAGTTTGGAACTTTTCAAAGGCTCATTTAGTTTCTGAAGACGTTTCTTTTTTACGATATAACATATAAATGTAGATTATTTGTTCTAATATCGCCAGCGTTCAGTTCGCGAAGGCGTTCCAGGCCTTTTACGAGCTTTTAACTTTCTAACGAATGTTTCCCTTCAGGCCACTTAGTGCCTTATTTTCATTTTCCTGGCTGCCGTTTGAAAAACTGCCCTCGCAAAATGGAAAAGTGCGCTGTAAGGACAGATAAACAAACATAAGTTCACTCCGATTCTCTTTTGGAGGGGAACACTTTAAAGTAAATGGCTTCTGGGAATGGTTGCCATCAGTGGAAATACGTTTTTAGCAGTCCAGGAGAATGCTGAAATATAATGGGTTATTTGACAGTGAAAGAAAAGTTCTAACAATAGAAGAACGTTACTTAACTAACAAGAGAAAATTAAAACTATTTATAGTTTTATCAAATTGTATATAAAAGAACAGACGACTGTTTTCTTTGTAGCTGAAACCTTATCGTTAACTTTTTATTATTATAAAAAATTACATTTTTATTTAGAAGATAGTTTGGAACTTTTAATAAGTGCATAATAGGTTTCCCTTCGGTTTACTGTATCATTTTTTTTTCTGACTTTCTTCGTGCTCTATAACTATGGCATATTATACAGGGTGTTGCATGACTTAACGATTTTGTATTTATTAGTTCTAGTTGACACATAAGGCCCATACTATATCAAAATTTAGCATGTCTTCTAAATGTTCTAATGATAACAAATTCAACAAAGAAATAAACAGACTTGAAAAGAAAACAACCAAAAAATGCGCATTTAAAAATACAAATCCACTGTCCAAGCGGTTTTCCTTACAAGCACTCCTTTATTCGTTATTGAATTTATTCCATTTAGTTGTTCCACACTGTGTATATAATATATATATATACTTTTGGTGTTTTGTTTAAAATACACTCTTGCGACATGATGGTCACCCTAATTTAATACATTTTGATTTTTTAATATGTATTGGATTAAACTATATTACAACATGAAATATGAATAATAGTCTTCAGATGATGTGCTGTTTAAAAAAATATCTACTTAAATAATGTTCCCATAATTTAACTGGTTATAATTTAACTGAATTCCTTTTATATTGTCAGAATATTTAATAGGTGAAATTTGTTTGAAATATAAGATAATTAAAAATTAACTTACACGTCATATATTCCTTTGCAATTATATTTAAATTAGGAATTAAATTACACATTAGGATTAATACGTTGGTCGTAACAGCTATTTTAATTCTTCTCAAATTTATATCCATTTCTAGAAAGAGAGCTAACGAGAAACGGAAGTACATTTCGGAAGAAGCTTTCGCTTACATCGTACGGTCTTAAATGACTGCCGCTCTTTTTTAGATATCAATATCCGGACTATTCTTCAAGCACCTATAATATAGTTTATTCTATTACATATTAAAACAAGTTTCTGGTTTAGATCAAACTTGAATAATGAAATATTCCTGGGCGACCAAGCGTCGCTCTGTTATTCGAGATCTTATCAAGTTTGCTATATTTAAACGTAGCTTTTCTGACATGATTACTTTTTTTATTTTTGAAACGATGAGGACACTTTATAGATGTTGATACTATAAATGTCTATCGCTAAAGAAATGCACAAATAAAGAAATTGTGTTAGTATAGAGGATCCACCTACATCATTTTAGTAAAATATTGCGCTGTGATATGATTTATAGCTCAGTATTTAACAACACACATATTTACTTTAATTTTTTTGGTATATTTATTAGCTTATATATCCGCCAGCAATTTGACGTAATGAGCTATCAACATAATGGAACCGTCAGTATCAGGTGGGATGCTATGCACTGATCAATATAAGATAAATTTTCAGCGCTCTGTTTAATATCACTAGATGTAGCAGTTGGTCATCATATCCACTCTCCAAATCAATTTTTGTATTAGAAATATATTGTTTATTAAAATTATTTTACATAGGTACATCTTTTGATGTATTTTTCGTAAACGTCTTATTTCAAGAGATTTTCCAATATGATTTTTACGATTTGGGAGGAGCATTAATTGCTTTAAATCATTATTCTACAATAATAAATACTTACGTACGCATGTATCAACTAAGTATCAGTTCAGAAAATAACTCCACGAAATAATAAGCATTTGGATACCTACCTATACAAACTATGAGAGTGATTATTATGAACAAATTAATTAACTACATGTTTAGTATAATTTTGATTTTTATACATTTGCGGACAATGCAGATTTTTAGGATTCCGTGGCATCGACTCGAGGTTGTCAAAGCTATCCTTCGAATACAAGTATTTGTGAAAATTTTTAAATAATTTACAAAAATACATTTTCCTTACAACCTAATCAAAACTATTTATATTTGTCAGGAAATTACAATTTTATAATGTCTTTTTTTGCAAAACACTCTATCAAAACAAAAAAATGAAAGAGAAAACTTTCGTATTTTCAAAAAATTCAATTTGTTTTACGTTAAGATTAGTAAATCACTAAGTATGTATGCAAAAAGTCTACCATATAAAGCAGTTATACCACCCCATAGGTATCAGATATTTGTACAACGATATTAATCAATCTACCAAAAAATGAAATACATAAATTTCAGTTGCCGCAGAATAAGGTAATCAGACTGATTTACTCAGTGGGAAAGTATTTTAGAGGAAAATGTTCAATAGATAGCTTTTAATATTTTCTAACAATTTACAGATCAATTTGATATTTCTCTTTTCTTTTATATCCTGCAAATGTTGTAAAATTCATAATTTATTTAAGAAAATGTTTTTATTATATTTGTATTTATGTTGAATAAGCGATGTATAAAATTTATTAATTTAATTGTAGAAATTTATGTTACATGTCTAAAGAATGAAATTGTTCAGTTACTTTGTATTTTTGTTACAGATGTATGGTGTAATTAGCATTTTTGTTAAATAAATCTCATTCATTCATTTATATCTCACTTATTACTACTTGTAAATATTCCTTAACAATATTAAATATCCGATAATTGTTTCCAACAGTTCGGTATAACTCGGAAGCAGGGGAGTAGCCGACACAGCTTGGAAATTGCTGTCCATTATAATTTCACAGAAAACTTCCTGCCTTCAATTGATTATCTTTCAATATTCTGGTAGACATTTACTCCCATTAGGTGTGATTAAAAAAATGTCACTTCAACTTTATCATAAATTTAAATCGTTCTAATTTGATAACGAAACCGCTGTTGAAATCTTCATGTAGTAGGTACGCTAAATGCGATTTCCATTTTTAACAGTAACAAGGGCAGACAAGATAGCTGCAACGAACTGTCAAGTGCTTAACAGCAAGTTTCCGCCGTGTGAAAAGGTTTCCGGGCAAAGGTGCTGACACCTGACATGTTAACGTAATGTGTAAGAATGAAAACTGCTCGAAGCTTACGTCTGAAAAGGCACAACGAAAAACTGTTTTAACGACGTGAAATTGTGGACGTGTTTTCTTTTTCCTTAACGATACTGATAACTACGTCCTTGTTTTATGTTTATATATTTTGTGGTGCATTTTAAGGATTATCCTTTCAAGGGAACCAGTTTGTTACAGTTTACATATTGGAAAAAAGTTCATTATGGTATGGTATATAGGACTTGAACAGTAACTGACAGTGAGTATACAATGTATTTACTAGGATCATACCGAACAGAATACAAGGTAGGGGAAGGGAGGGCAAAATGGAAAGCTTTACTTTATGGTAATACAAAAAGTGAAATACATGATCATTATCCATTAATTTAATAAGTTCTTAAAGAGAACTTATTAATTTACAAATATAAGCAATAAATATTAAAAAATCTGCAATCAAAAAGCAATGTCCAAGGTATTAAATAGAGGCATGAATAATGCCATCTTGCCCTTACGTGGAAGGCAAAATGGAAAGCGCATATGAGTAAGAAGGAAAGGAAAAGGAAATGAGGTTTTATATGTAATTAAATAGTCTCTTATTAAGTAGGTATAAAAACTTTTTTTATATAATACATGTATTTTTAAAAGACTACTATTCATACAATGTTTCCTATATTGTTATTCAGTCTATTTTCTCCAAATAATAAAGATTATTATCATGAATTGCAACTGGCACATAAAAAAACAACAATTTTGTATATCGCTACATAACTCATATGCCCAACCACAACATGATTGATATTGTACCCAATCTTCTATTGGAGGGTCCTTATATTGTTCCCACACAATAGGCAAAATACAATATCTTCATCTTTTTCTTTGCCCCTTACTTTCCCCTTTCTTTTCAAGAACTTTTTTCATTTTCTATCTGTGTCCAAATATGAAGCAAGCTGGGACAACCTGACCAATTGCCCTGCACGTACAGATCACAGTAGTGAGTTGCCCCTTTTATGCTGATCAAATAACTCCTACCTGTCTTTTAACTTTAACTGAAATTAGGAGGTCTGGACGCGCTAGTCTTGACACCAGTTTCATCCATCCGTATCTATGCTATTATAAAATTCTATGTATTTGTCTGTTTGTTTGTTTGTTCGGGCATCACGTAAGAACTACTGAACTGATTTTGCTGAATCTTTTTTTGTTGCAAATCCTATAGTTTGACTTAAAATCTGGTAGATATTTTATGTCCCTAAATCGAAAGAAACTGTAGATATAGCGAACACACTTCTACCATGTTGGATAACTCAATTACTCCATTGGTTCCACAGCAAGCACCAAATATTAGATACTTGAATTAGCTTAGCTTTTATTCAAAATTCGGAATATGCCAATGTAACATGTTTGGATTAAAAAAACCAACTGATACATCAACGGCAATTTTACAGGGTGTTCTATATATAGGAAACTTAGTGCGAAGTAGAATGAGGTGGATTTAAAAAATCTAAAAAAGTTATATTAGGTGTATGATAAGCAGCTGCATATATACAATGTGATTGAAATGAGGGGAAGTGGAATTAGTTATAAGGGGTGGTTCAAAAAAGTTATACTGAGTGGGCCATAAATAGTTGCACATACCAGGTGGTTCATAAACGGCCAGAGTAGGATTATATTTATATAGGGTGGATAACAAAATGATACATTGTTTGGCTCCTAAGTAGATGCATATAAAATATGGTTGAAATAAGGGTAGATAATTTTTGTTAGAAAAAAATGTGTTACATAAGCAGTTAGGATCTTTGAACTATGTTCTTGAGTTATTATAGTTATGAAATGGGTTGAAAAAGTGTTAGAAGAAGTTGTTTATACAGGGTGGTTGAAATATGAGAACGAGTGGGATTGTAGTTTATAGAGTGGTTAAAAAAAATATATCCACAATTAGTTGCATATAAAGGATGGTTGAAAATGCAGCGGAGTATAATTAAAGCTATACAAGTGTGTTTAATCCATTTACCGGATGGTTGAAATATGAGTGGTACAAAAATCTTATATTGGGAGGCACATACGTAGTTGCATATGAAAGGTTTTTGAAATATAGGGTGGAGCAGAATTATAATGATACGGGGTCGGTAATAAATGGTAGAACAATTTTGTTACGTAGCAGTGCATATATGGAGTACCTGAAATATGTTATAGTAAACTTATAGTTACACAGTGTCATTCAAACAATGTTAGAAAAAGTTGCAAATGAAGGGTGCTTTAAATAAAATGTGGAGAGAAAATATGAGGAAAAATAGTGAAATAATCAGTTGCACATATAGGATAATTAAAGTATAAGGTGCAGAGGTGTTATAGTTAAGTATTTAAAAAAATGTTATATTGGTGGACGAATAAGCAGCAGCGTATACAGGGTAGTTGTAATATAAGGTGATTAAAAAAATGTTGAACAAAATTGTTATATAGGGTCCCTCATAAGCAGTTGCAGTTTTGGTTAAATATATTGAGCATTGATGGATTTATAGTTCTACAAGGGGGTACAAAAAATGTTATACTGGGTGGCCGATAAGTACTTGCATATACAAGGTGGTTGAAATAGAGGGTGGAGTAGAATTGATTATAGTTAAAGAGGTTGGGTAAAAAAATTTGTAGGATAGAACATGAGCTGCTACATATATACAATATCTGAATAGTGGAAGTAAATTTATAGTTATACAGTGTGAGTAAAACAATGTTAGAAAAAGTGGTACATACGGGTTGTTGACATATCAGGTGGAGACAAATTATAATTTCTAAGGTAGTTAAATAATGGTTATATGGTAGTCCATAAGCAGTTGCATAGATAAGATAGTCAGTGGAGCAGAGTTATAGTTAAGTGTTTTAAAAATATTATATTTGGTGGCTCTTAAGCAAATGAACATACAGGGTGGTTGATGTTTGACTGATTGGCAGCAGTATATACAGGATGGTTTTAATGTAGATCGAAGTAGAGTTATACAAGGCCGTTCAAAAAAACTGATTAAAATTGTTATATAAGGTGGCCAAAAAGCAGTTGCAGTTTGGATGAGAGTTTAAATAAAGGTTTGGTGTTAGGGTGCCAAATGTGTCTTTACATTTGTGACAGACCTAGGGTTCCACAGGCATTTTCATTTGGGTGGATCAAAAAGTTTAAAAAAATTATTATATAGGGCATGAACAGTTGCACCCTACTATATGGAATACCTGAAACATGGGGCAAAGCTAGATTTTAGTTTTAGAGTGTGATTAACACAATGTCAGAAAAAGTTGCATATAAAGGGTGATTAAAATATAGTGTGGAGAGAAATTGTACTTTGCAAGATGGCCCAAAAAATATCAGAAATATTTGTTATATAGTGTACACCATAAGTAATTGCATAGCTGAAATATAGAGGGAGTAGAGTTATAAGCAGGTGTTGAAAAAGTTATATTGGGTGACAAATACACAGCAGCATATACAGGATGGTTGCACTACAGGGTGAAGTACAGTTAGTTATACAAGGAAATTAAAAAAATGTCGAATAAAATTGTTATATACGGTGGCCCATAAGCACTTGCAGTTTGGGTGAAATATATTTGGGATTGGTGGATTTATCGTTTAGTTGTGTATTTCAAAAAAATTTTATATAGGATAACTCATATGTTTCATAATTTATTTCTTTTTGTAAAGACCTGTACATTCCGTACGCGGGTGAAACCGTGGGTAACGGCTAGTTATAAATATTATCGTATTCGATTAAAAACAGCAAAACTAGATAAAGCTGTTGCTTATGGTTTTCTGTATATTAGTTGATGGTGTCTTCTCAAAAAACCTGAGAAATATTATGTTGTATTGCCACTTCATAAGCTAATTCCATTAAATTATCTTGTTAGACCATATAACAACGAGTCGCGTTCAATAGCTAAATCATAAGTTTTCGCTCAAGTTCTCTAGAGAAAAGAAAA
The DNA here is from genome assembly GCA_034190945.1 of Octodonta nipae. Lineage (NCBI taxonomy): Eukaryota > Metazoa > Arthropoda > Insecta > Coleoptera > Chrysomelidae > Octodonta > Octodonta nipae. The sequence continues at coordinate 25,816,483 of CM067217.1, forward strand.
TAGGCCAAAATCTACTTAGTTTATTTTTTATATGACACCGCAATGTCTCAATCGGAATACTATATCATTTTTGATGCTGCACTTATAGAGCTAGTTTTAGCTTCACTCATCGCTTTTTGCTTCGATTCTTAACTCCAAGAATCGCGAGTACTCTTCCTTTTATACTTAAAAACCATCTAAAATTAAAAACACTTAATTAGGAAGTAAATTCAAAAAAAATTATACGTGTAGGCAAGATCGAAAGTATTCCATCTTACCCTTAAATTCAATGTTCCATCTTGCCCAAATGGTCGTTGCTGACAATATATGAAATATCGTTAAAATACTGATCAAATAGAAATATATTGTTAAAACACAATAGTATTGATATTACTTACCTTCTAGTAACAATAACACTTTGAATATGTAATATTTTTGTAGGAAAACGCTGGGAAATAAACAGATTACGTGCACTCTAAGCTGGATAACGCCATCCAGTGCTGCCACAGCCCAAAGTATAGAAATCGGTAGAATTCAAGAGTAAATTTCGGTAGATTTCGGTAGCCATCGAAAAGTTGGTATACTACATGGTTTAAATGTGATATATAATAGAAAAGCGAGAGACATATTTGCTAGGAAAATAAATAGTATAAAATGTTCTCAAAAAAATTTATTTATAAATAAATAAATTATTAGACAATAGTATTTATTTGTTGGTTTTGAAATTTGAAATTAAATTGTTTTCAATTGGAAAATCAAAACAGCTTTTATTTCCAATATATTGTTTAGTATGTAACAACAAATATTTCGACACTATCACTAAATGTTTGAATTTGTTCCACATTTCTTAGTAAGCGCCACTCCGTGTCAAGAATTTGCAGTTGGTTCTCATCAACTACATTTGGAAAATGTACTACTACATCTAAAATGGAGGTTCTAGTTCCAGATTTAACCACTAATGGATCCAAAAAAACAAAACTTTCTATAGGATTTTTTTCTAAAGGAAATAAGCGACTAACAAATTGTGAGCAATTTTCTATATAAAAATCGAGACACCGTACCTGGAAGAAGTTAATTTGTTGTTCAGTTATATCGCTAGTGAGAATATATTTTCCTACGTTTGCTCCGAAATACATATTTTTTATTTCTAGGAAATTACTAGGATTTTTAAAATCTATTTTCTCGAAAGGAGTTTTTAAAATATACTCTCGTTTCAAAAAACAATCGTATATAGTTCGTAAAACATTACAATTTTTTTTAATACTCTAACAACCGAAATAACACCTTTTTACTGTACAAATTTGTATTACCAGATGTTAGTTTTAATAAGAATTTACTCGTTTGTAATAAAAATATTTTTTTTGGGGCCAAGCATTTTCACATCACCACTGTTTACATTTCCTATTCGTTGTTTAAGAATAATGCTTAAGTACTTTTTAGAATAGTATTATAATATTTATTAAATTTAAATTTGATTTGCAAAATTGTAACTACAGCTATTTATGAATAGTTGATAAAAAAACTCGTTTCATCCTTATTTATTTGATTTTTTTAAGTTTTTATTGATAAAATAGAAAAAAAATGGCAAATTGGTCGTTACTCTAAAAAATTCGGTAAATCTCATTTGAAATTCGGTAGATCGGTAGAATAACTTGAAAATGGAAAAAAATCGGTAGACTATATTAGACTCACCTATACAAACTCTAAGGAAAGTGCTGAGTTGAAATTAAAAATATCAAATATTACTCGCATTGGCCTTCATAAACTTCGAGAAAGCGTTCGGCACCATATTACCCAAGATAGTAATCAATATCCTGAAGAGCGGGATGTAGATAAGCCATATGAGGAAACTTTGACCAATATATACAGCCACAGTCAAAATTAGAATATTTGCAGACAGGCGAGAATTCCCCATCAGTGGACCTTTTTACGAATATTTGCGAGTAAGTGCGTCCGCCGTGTCAAAAAGGAGGTAAAATTTTTCTAAATTTAGCCCGAAACTAAGGATCTTTACACTTCTTAGCAGTGCAATTAAATGAAAAATTAATTGATATGGTTTCATTTTTACTGAAAATTATTTTCATATTCATCTAAACAATAAATCTTAAAAATAAGAATACTAATTTATTTTTGTTATTATTACTATTGTTATTCTCAGTCAATCGTCCTTTTTATGTGATTTAAACAAAATCACTTTCAAAAAAATCAAGTACTATATGAGCAACAATACGGAAATAGTAATGTCAATTTCACACCTAGAGATTACTCTGTAAGCACTGAGTAATTTCCGAAATTGTTCGCAAAGTTGCCAATAGTTATTCCTGCAAAGCCAGTTAGATTAATGGAAATGAACTCAACATGAATACATAAGTGATGTCATAATACCAGATACACTATAACTAAATTGTTCTAGAAGGAGGCATATCGGAAAAAATGTCCTAGAGAGAGGGCAATTCATACGATTTTTTGGTCCAGGCGGGGGCAAGTCAGCAAGTTTATGTAGAGGTTTAATAGCTCACTGCAGGTTTTATCAGGTCAATGTGGGGGCAACTGACCTCCCCTGCCCCCTCGAGATGCCCATGACTATAACAGTCTATGTCAAAATTGTAAATATAATTGAGAATCCAAGTGACTAACGAATGAATGTATTCCTGACTACAAAAATTATATACCTAAGGGTTGTGGGAAAATAATATGAATCGTGCAATTAAAAAAAAATTAATTCGCTAAGCGCTTTCAACTCCCGTGAGAGTCATCTTCAGAGCCAAGGTTAAAGCGATAATGAGTTCACAATATAAAATGTTCGATTTTAAAAACAATGTAAAATTTTTAAAATTTATGAGAAAAGAATTTCAGTAAAAGTGGGGTTAAACGGAACGGAATTACATGAGCGAATTAATAAAACATATTTTTTTTAATTGCACGATTCATATAATTTTCCCACAATCCCTGGAGTGTAATAACGTGCATACAGCAACCCTTAACCTATTTTTTTGTTGAGTATTGATTTGAACTACAGGGGAACATGCAAGATCCAGCTATGATAGAATTTCCATATAATTGAGGAGGAATCTTACAAAAATTCATAAGAAGCTGTAACCTGGTAAAATTGCTCAAAATACAATTATAAAAGAAATCTCAATAGTCATCATCGTTCCGGTATAGGGAAAAAGATTGACTCGAGGTTATAGGTAAAAAAAGAGTTTATTCGTGAGTGTGAGTTTTATCGCAAAATTACCACAGGCAAAAATTGTAGATCAGAAAATTCTCTACAAAAAATGTACTAAGGGCTACTGTTTTAGAGATATAACGCTTTAAAAAATTTTTAATCGTCATAAAATGCATAAGTACGCCACGTATGTACATCCCTGAAACTGTATTATATGTAAAATTAGTTTGCTATTGGTCATTGTAACTTGCCTATGTATAAGTAAAACTATGTGACAAATAAAATATTGTTGTTGAAGATGTTGATTTACTCGTCGTACTTCCTGCTAGAACTCCAACTGAACAAATTATTTATTTTTTTAAACCAGTAAAAGCTCAACATCAATCAGAAGTAGATTCATTAAAAAGTTTATCCACTTTTGGTAATTGTTAAAATCACGCAATAACTGGCTGCGATACGACATCTGCATTTTACAGATGAGGAAAAACAACAGTTTTCAAAATGTTTGAAAAACAAGATTTAGTTCAATGTGCTGAAGTTTTTAAAAACAGTAATTATACTCCACAAGACGTTATAACCAGCGAAATTCGCTTTCTTCTTGCTATGTACGAACCTCCTAAAAAAACTGCTTCTTTAAATAAGTTGCAATACGTGTGTTTCGTTAATAATACTCAAAACAAAAAACAAGTACTGTTAGCTTGTCTACCTCCAACCTCTGTAGCTGCTCATTAACATTTTTATCGGGTATATTACCAAGGTCACGTGTGGCTTGGTATTCAGCTGGACTCCAAAGACTGGGGTGGGAAGTTGGTCGACAACACATTAGAGCCAGTTCAGACTTGACTTCCACCAGAGCGCAAGGCCAGAGAAACGGTTGAACACAATATTTTGCAACTGCAAAAACGAGTGCAATGCCTAATGTTGAACCACCAACTGTAGAGGACTCCTATGATACCAACGAGGAATCGCTATTCGGGTCAAGTGAAGGAGAAGAAGAAGAACGAGAAGAAGAAGGTCAAAATGGAGAAGAAGCCAAAATATCGAAAATTATGATTCAGATAAATAAATTTAGCGACTTTTGTTGTAATTATCTCGCGTTTATTATTACCAACCCTATTAATAAATATTATTTTGCAATAGGTCCCAAACAAACAAAATCACAACAGACCCTTGGAATAGGCCTACAGGGGAAAGCACGTGAAAAATTCTAGGTACACTATCTCATAGGGGGCGTGGAAACGTGTGCAAATTATGACGATTACAAATTATTCAACTTTTTAAAGCGTTATATCTCTAAAACAGTGGCTCATAGGAACAAAAATATTAATACATTTGTTGTAGACAATTTTATGGTCTACAATTTTTGTTTAAAGCAATTTTGGGATAAAATTCACCGCTTTGCTAAAAATCGCGAAAAACTCATTTTTTTGACCTTTGACCTCGACTATTGAGATATCTTTTATAAATCTATTTTGAGCAAGTTTACCAAGTTACAGGTTTTTATGAATTTTTGTAACTTCTAATGTGTAAATTGACAAGATTATTAAGATTTAACAATTAGTTGTAATTGAATTTGTATGGTACACAAAATCTTATTGTTTTTAAGGTTTAGTTTAAGTTAAAGTTTAACTACTCTGTATCACTGCTTATTAGATCAGAAATAACATTAATCCTAATAAAAACCATTTAGAGAAGTTCTCATTTCCTCGTGGATTATTATACCATTGCCAACTATAATTCGCACAAAAACGCTGTCTTCAGCTCGAAATAAATATAAAAACCACTTTATACTTGGCACAACCTATTTTGGCCAGAGATTTATTACGGTTTATCTCCTGAAATTTTCATTTTCAGTAGTCAGCTAAAACACCTGACATAAATAAAAATAAAAGTTAGCCCGGGCGAAAATACCGTGAATTACTGCAGAGGAAAAATACCGGTTTCTCCCTTAAATTCAACGCCTAGTTCCCAGTTCACTCGAACTCGCAGAATATAAAATATCGAGCATACACCAGATATTCCTGATATATTTTATAGTTTTCCAGTTTCGGGAAAATAAAAACGAACCATTGAGAGCACGTATTTTATGGAGTTATTGAAACAACAAGATGGTGCAACTGGAGGGTTGTAAAATATTATTTACGAACTTTATGAAAGCTCCGTAAAATGAGTTTACTTTCGGTTATCGTGTACATCTGAAAAGACAAGGGTTTTCAATAAATGCATAGCATGGCTTTTATATGTTTGGTGGACGAACTTTGTATAAATACCGATAAAAAGTCTTTTCAATCAGGCATTCTGGAAATTTTCTGATATTACGTTTCGTTGACTTTTGAAGCGAAAGCTTCTTAACGGGGGCCTTCATTTACACATAGATGAGCAAGGGAATGAATTGGATAACTTGAGATTTCATTTGTTTCGAAACCGACACTACACACTGCCTCGATCTTGAAATACCCATCAAATTTAGTTCTCTGTGTAAAAAACAGGAAACAGGTAATATATTAAGAGTCTCTTCTTTCAAAGAAAATCAATAATATATAGAAAATAAACTAATATATTATACCTTAACAAAATTTGCTGTTCGTTCTAATAAAAACTCCAGTTCTCTGTATGCGATACATTAAATTAGAGACTTGACATACTTCAGACATCATAAAACTTGCAATTAAATGTATGTATTGACTAGCTTCATATTATCAAGTAAACAGTTTACATTAAGACTTCTGAATAATAATTTTATAGAAAAGCAATAATAAATAGGAAATAAACCAATATAACATCCAAGTAGTATAATATAGCTTTTCGTTGTAATAATCACTTCAATTCTCTCTTTGAGATAAGTCTCATACGTCAGAAATTAAAAATACTACCACACAAAAAGGCAACTTGGCAGTAAACTTTCATATTATCAATGAATATAGACTCAAAGAAAAATACACCTTAAGCAAAACATGTCCTTTGTTTACATCGTTTTGTTATCGTAATAAACTAAGTACTCAATAGAGGGACAGTTGTTATTATATACATGCGGAGCATTTACATTAATCAAAGACAAGTAGCCCAGTGTCTAAAGCGTACGGCTGCGAATTCTAAATTCTTGGATTCAAAACCGAGAACAAATAAACTTTTTATTTATATTATGTCATTACTGATTAATTTTATGTACTATTTTCAATTGACATAAAATGAGTAAAACTCATTTTAATATTACATAGAATGAGAACTTACAAATTTTTAAATTGTTGAATATATAGGTATATAATTTATTGTTTTTGTATAAATTTTATGTGTTTGTAGTGATTTTAGCTAAGAACAAAACGAACGTTTCTTTGACATTTTATCTTCAAATATTCATTCAGATGAACAAAACTATTTACAAACACCTACTCAATATATAAACTTTCTTTACTCTGCAGATATATTTAAGAATTAAATTAGGATTAATACTTGACTCGTAACAAAATAGTGACAATTATTTTAATTTACCTGATATTTATATCCATTACTAAGAGTGACACAAATAAAGAAAAATAGAGACAGTGAGATAACGAGAAAAGGGAAGTATTTGAAGGCGCGAGATGTAAAGACAGACATATAGGAATTTCGAGGAAACTAATACATAGAGGTTCCGAATCTGGGGCCGTTCCATGTAATTGCTGTTACCCGTAATTCCTGAGTTAGAATGTCGCGATGAAATTTTCAGGTTAACTTCACCTGTTAGAGAAAGAATGACTCCTCGAAGGGAGTATTCAATATCTCTGACAGGTCAAGTTAACCTGAAAATTTCATCGTGAAATTCTAACTTAGGAATTATGAATGTCTAAGTGCTTCTTGGGAAATAACACCACAGTTTAAAGAAAATTTCTGTATATTCCAAACGTTTCAGGGTCTAGATCAGACCCCGTTGTCAACGGTTAAGAAACTACGGATTAAAAAGGCACAATTCTAAGATATAAATCAAAATATTTGACAATGTGTATTATTTGATTTTTGACGTAACTAAGAGAATTTTATTTGTAATATACAGGGTAGCACAGAAATTTCTAAAGATCATATAATCATAAAGTTCCTTTCAAATTGGAAGAACTTGAAAGGGAGATCTTCAGAATTTTATGTGGCGCTCCTAGGTGCCAAAAATGCGACCAAAGAATTTTGTTGATTCAGTGATCCCATTAAAATCATAAGGAAAAACCTAGGAAAAACCTTATGAACTATCCCGATATTGGGTTGTTTACAAGGACGTGACAATTAGCAATTTCTTCCTTAATCATCGGCAACCAGGAACGACTGAATTCTACGGAGGTAGTAGCGATACAATCGTTTTCATTTAACAAAATTAAAGCAGACTCTTTTAGTTTTCTTTTGGTGTTGTGTTCTTCTTTGTGTAATATAACTGAATTTTGAAACTGTATTTTATGACCAAGGTCCCAAGCACGTTCACAAATTTTGGATTTTTCAAATTGTCGTTTTTTTATGTAATTTTTGTGTTCGTTTATTCGAACATTCAGAGCTCTAGAGGTTTCTCCAATATATAGAATTTATTACATTCACATGGGATTTTATAAATGCAATTTTTTGTATTTTGAGTTGTATTTTAGTGTATTTCTTGTTTTAAATGATGTTTTGATATTATATCTGTTTCGCGCTCTTTTTAGTCTTTCTCATAGACCCTGTATGTATGGTATAGTTATTGTATTAATGTGACTATCTTGGGAGTCAGTGTTGCTTGGTGAAGTTTGATGTTGGTTGTAAGGGATTGTTTTCCATTTTGTTTAACTCGTTATTAATAAGATTATTTGGGTAATGATTGGCAGAAAGTACATTTTTTAAAAACGTTTTTTCTTCATTGAATTTATTGATATTAGAACCTTATAACAAAGTCGCACCTAGGAGCGCCACATAAAATTCTTCCAATTTGAAAGGAACTTTATGGTTATATGATCTTTAGAGATTTCTGTGCTACCCTGTATATTACAAATAAAATTCTCTTAGTTACGTCAAAAATCAAATAATACACATTGTCAAATATTTTAATTTACATCTTAGAATTGTTCCTTTTTTATCCAAGTTTCTTAACCATTGACAACGGGGTCTGACCTAGACCCCGAAACGTTTGAAATATATATAGCAATTTTCTTTAAACTGTGGTGTTATTTCCCAAGAAGCACTTATACATTGAAAAATATGCCACAAGTATCATTCAGAAAACAATTAGGAATTATGGGTAACAGCAATTACATAGAAATTAGAATTCTGGCATTAAAAGATGTACGTTTGATGTTTATGAATAGGTGATAGCTCTGATGAGGTAGCTATATAGAATTATTCTATATATTCGAAATTTTATGTTAGTTTATAAACAATTTTGTTATATAACATTTTTGATAAAAGTAATAAATATACATCTCTCTAGAGGCATTTTCTATTTTTCCTAATTTTTAACACCCTGAACTTTTGATTGCGAATTTTTATATTGTAAATAGATTTTTCTCGAGAGAACTTTTTAAAAACAATATTTTTTTGTCGTAAAATGAAAATAAAATTCCTCTTATATGCGGACACACTATAGATTAAGTCTCTCCTGGTTTATAGAAAATCTATAAATTATAGCAAATAAACAAATACAACATCCAATTTACATTCAACACTACTAAAAATTGTACTTTTCGTTTTAATAAACTTTTCAATTCTCTGTTTGCGATATTTTAAATTAGAGACTTGATATGCGTCAGAAGTTAGGACACCACGTCCGTTGCTGATGTTAAAGACAAATTTATTTGGGGATTAAACTGAACAAGAGTCCAGCTGTAAGCATTAAATAATGCAATAAGTCACCAGGGTGCCACTGGTGTAGAAAGAGGATATGATATGAATTGCTAAATATAAGGCATTATTAATTTTAAGCCGCCTTTTTTTAAAGCAATAAGATATAAAATATTTATATATTTCCCTAAATATCTATGATATATTCTAAAATCTTTGGCGTGCTGTTTAAAACCCACCCTCTTGCTACATCAGCGCCACCATAATTTAAAGCGGACACTTTTTTAAAAATGTATTAGATTAAACTATACTATTTTGATTAATAGCCTGGAGATGGTTTCATAGTTAAACAATATCTACTTAAGTAGTTTCTAAATGATTGAGGAGGCAAATTTTGGATGTTCATGTGGGTTCTCACTCCTCACAATGGTTTCTGAAAAAACACAGGTAAGTAAAGTAATTGAACCTCAAAGTGTAATATCTAAGAGCAGTTTGTGGAAACTGCCCGGAACACTAGTTGCCTTTCTTATAGAAAAACTATCTCGCCGGATTAATTGTGAAACAGTAGATCTACGGATGTGTCAACTAGTTTTCCTGTATACTATGTTGGAATGTATTTTGTGTGATACTTTTCTGATGTGCCGTTTCAATTCCTTATCAGGAATCGTTGTCGAACAATGTAGTTTAAAATAATTTACACAATATTATAGCTTGACTTTTTCGGAATGTCAATTGGTTGATTAATTGACACCGACAACAATTCCTGACAAGGAATCGAAACGTCACATCAGATAAGTATCACACAAAATACATCCCAACATAGTATACAGGAAAACTAGTTGACAAATACGTAGACCTACAGTCTCACAGTTATTCCTGCGTGAGAGTTTTTCTATAAGAAGGCACCTAGTGTTTCGGGCAGTTTTCACAAACTGCTCTTTGATACTACACTTTGATTTTCAACTACTTTACTTATCTGTGTTTTTTCAGAAACCATTGTGAGAGTTAAAACCCACATGAACATCCAAAATAAATATCTACTTAAATAATATAATAAAAAATGTACTAATCTTACAAATTTTATTAGCAGTACTATGTTTAAGTAGCAGACATTAATAACAACTTGTTCTTTGTTTCAGGTATATCCAAGTTAAAATCTCGACAAACTAGTGGTAAGATTAATCTGAGTAAAAGCAAAGCTGCACCATGTTGAGTAAAAAACATTTTGCAGCTGCAGAATAATGTATGTCAATCACACTGTCGGTATGCAAAAGCACGTGTGTTGTGAATCAGAATTAATTCAGGGATAGAGCTTATTGAGTGCAATGAATAATTCTCGGAAACGAACAATGCAAGGTTTTAAAGCGTAATCCATAAATGAAAACATATATGTATAAATATCACAGATAGTTATATTTAACGACCCAATGACGTTGCAAAAACAGTAAAAATTAATAACATCTGGTTCCGTTTCTTGCTAGAAAATTAATTGGTTTTGACTAAAATCTAAAGGTTGACAACCAGTAATTTTACCAAGTTGCCCTACTCCAGTTTGTCTCTGTTCAAAATTTCATATACTTCTATTACAGAGAAAAAGTGAGCTAAGAAAATCTTAAAGAACATTCAATATCCTAGTGATATACACCAGTATACAGAACAAATTATTTAATTAATAAAACCCGTAAAAATATGGATTTATTTTGATTTTTTCTTATTTTATGAAAATTTATGAACGGATTATAAAGTTGCAAAGAATCCGAAATCCTTCTTAATAAACTGTATTGGTGTATATATTGTGAATTTATCTCTCTAATCTTGTTAGGCAGCAAACTGAATATTTGAGAATCAAGAAATGTAAAACATCTTTGAGCTCTTTTTTTTTAGTTTATTTAAATTTATATGTTATCTTCATCTGTTCTTTTGGGACAAAGTTGACATGAACAACCCATTTAAGGCGACTGTTTCAATAAATTCCCAAATATTTTACTGAGTTTGATGACATTATTTTTATTGAGTTATTATCTATTGTAATTTTAATCCTGTCATAAGTTGGTAAGTATTTCTTGTACGAAGTAAAAGGAACTATAAATGATTTGTTAACATTCATTGTTATTTTTTTGCAACTGAACCATGCCCTGATTACTTTTTTTTGCCTTTTCTTTAGCTTAATTTCAGTATCATCAGCAAAAATCTGTATCTCTCCTTTCAATTGTAAATATAATATATCATTTACATAAATATTGGACAAGGTAGGTCAGATTACTGTTGCTTATGGCACCCACTATTCTTAACATGTCACAAGTATTAACTTGGTGAGTACGCTTTAATAGTTACATTTTTATTAAAGAGTGTCGGACCCCTCGAAACCCTGTCTTATGAGTATTTTGGAGCAAATGATCATGAGCCACAGTATGACAAGCTTCCGCCAGATCTACAAAGACAGCTAACGTACTTTTTTGCCTCTATACTATAAATCTTTGATGTAAGGTTTACTATTGCACGATTTGTTGAGACATGCTTACGAAATCCAAATCGTTTTTTAGAAAAAAAACTTTTTGTAGGCATACAATTTAATATTCTTTTATTGAATAGTTTTTTGGAATTTTAGATATTACGGAATTGGGTCGGTAGTAAATTCCCAAATATTTGATTTATAATTTACGTAAGTGGGGAAGTAATTAAATGAGCAAGGTCTTTTAAGTATTTCTGAAAGAATGCCATCATAACCGGTATATTTAGCATTTTTTATGATTTTTGGATTTTTTAATCCCATAGGTATTAAGGCAAACTATAGACTCATGTATTGAATATTTCCTATGGTTCATTATTTGGCTTGATAAGTATAAAAATGACAAAATACTTCTGAAGTATCTTTGTTATCATTGGAGATATTTCTATTTTTTTAGTTTCATTTCTTGAATTTTAGATGTCTTAGTATTTGCTGGTCAACTTGTTAACACACAAATGTTTTGGGCAATTTTTATTCTTGTTTATATTCATTTAATACTACTGTTTCTTTGCAAAAGAGAATAGTTGTTCTTGTTTACTCCTGTAGTTCTTAAATGTTGATATGTTTGTGAAGTAAGATTGTTGTTTTTGTGGTGTTTTACCAATCTCTGTGGTTAACTGATTTAATAAGGGCCTCTATGGTTCTTGTGGAATTTTACTTTTTTAATTTTATAGTTGTATAGTCTACTTCTAGAATGGGTATTGAGTTATAGAGATCACGTCTTGCCTGATTCTGAAAGTCACTAGTTCACAGACAGATTCATTTTGTTACTGGGACTAATTGGGACTCCTACACCAGATCCAACAACAACCACAAGTAGTTGGTTTCTGAAAAAAGAAAGTTATTTGATTTAGCAGATAAACTTTCCATATAGAAGAAATTTTTAGAATTATTTAGTAAGGGAGTAAGGAATTAGCCAGACCGTACTCCAAATGTATTTCCACTTGAGTTTGTTTGTGAAAGCAGGTATAGTGTGAAGTGTGTAAATATTGATCAAGAAATCTCGAAAAATAAACTCATTTGCTACATATTCTGACCTACCTATTAGTAATATGATAGTGGAAAATAACAAAAGTTTTCCAAGAGCTTTTCCACTTAGTTTCGCTAAAAGTGGAAAGAGTCTGCGTCACATGATAAATGCACCTACACAAATAATGGAATGAAACATTGTTATTACTTTGCTCTAATAGATTGTGTGAGAAAACTTAAAACATTCTGCTCCGTGATAATGTAAATGAAAGTAGGTCGTCATTTCTCAAGAGAGAGATGAGAACTTTGTAAGTTGCTTCTTTGTTTCGGGACGTGTCTTTGACAATGATCAAGAGCCTCTTGACACCTACGTCGGCGGCTTTTAAGAGATTGAAACGGCAACAGCAAAGGTTAAGAATGCATTTTAAGACCTAAGTGTAAGATTGTATTCTCTAGACTTTACTGTTAATGGCGAATCACTTTTAGTGAAATATTTCTTAAATTCTTACGTTTCTGAGTTTATTCATTGATTTGTCTTACATTATTGTTGTTTAATGTTACTGTCATACACTTAACATTTCATTTCATAAATTTTGAAAAATAATAAAGAAAAATCAAATTTGTGACAATTGTTTCTACGTGCCTATTGAAAAACTATTTGATAAAAAATGTATTCTTTTAGTGTTTTTTACCAAAAAAATATTTTGAAAATTTACAACAATATGTAAAAGGTAACTCAAGAAATGTTTAAAACTATATAAGAACATTACATGAAAATTATGAAGAAGGAGGGAGCAGCCCGACCGACATAACCACCTAATGAGGCGTTACAAACAGTCGGCGTCGGTACCTACTAACTCTTCGTAATGATTGTATACCAAGTCTCGCTGACACGTATAATAGAGTATTCGACGTGGAAACGATCAACCAACGTTCGGCTCCCGCTTGATGTCATTTTTGCCACGAACGCCACGTCTTCTGTCAACCGCGATCTCTCTATGGCAACTGAAATAATCAATAATCTCATATAGTTCCATATCTGTTAGCGAATCTTTCATCCCTGTATTGTGGTAAACATCTGCAAATAAATATATTGATATGTCAAAATTTCATGGAGTTGCAAATATGCAACATAAGAATGTATGACGCATTGCTAAAATGATAAATATAATAGTTTGATGAATGTATACATAAGTGTTTAGTACAGACCTTTAGAGTTGCATTCAATCAAATGTATACACTAAATTCTTGATGCATGCATCAATTTACATAACAAAAGTACTGCGCTTCATAACATATACAAATATCACTAGTGCAGGTTGTAATTTGTTTATCTTCACGATCAAAAGGACATTTAGGCGGATGCTGCATTACACCCTTATGAAATAGTAGTTACAAATGTGCAACATTATGAATTTGGCTTCTACAACTGTTCCTTTCAAATATGCAACAAAATGAAATGAAGGGTTTTAATATGGTGATGGCATTAATATTTAGTCTTTATTGCCTATTAAAGTAAAAGACAACAAACGGAAGGTTATTAAGTGCAAGGAGGGAAGTAATTATGGATAGATAAAAAAGTAAAAATAGAAACATTGCGAAAATATATTGACAAGCTCTTCCAATATGACCAAAAAACACTCCTCTACAACATAACAATAACAGAGGTGGAAAAAGCTATCTCATCAATAAAATAAGGAAAAGATCGATGATATCAAAGGAGAGTTTTGAAGTTATTAATTTATCACTCTGCTCGAAAAGCCAAGAGCGAAAAAATGTTCAGCATATCAAACGATGCGTCTTATGAGCCACTGATTTAAAATATTCTTCAAAATTATCCATCAGGGTATATATACTGCAAAAGCAGTTTGGTTTAAAAAATTACGTGAAGCTATTAAAATAGGGGCAGGTTGAGACTCCGAGTTCGATCTAGACTTTGAAACTTATTTAATAATATTTTAGTGAGGTTTGGGGAGTAGGCACATTGACCATATCTCCTTTCTAGTTTTTCTGTTTTGTCTTTTGATAATGGCGTTTTAGTTAGATTAAATATAATAGAGATTTGAAAATCTGGGATTCGGGATTTCCAGGTATCTTTTTAGCTAAAACATTTTTTAACTGTCAACCATTTCCAATGGCAACTAGCATTTAACATTTTATACTAATAGATTAGTCTGTTTGTACTCTTTAGTTCCATTTGAATCTTTCTTGTTGCTAAATACGTAAAATGTTGAGCTATTTTGGAATTTTATTTAAAATAGCCTACTTTGTTAGTTATTAGTAATGTTGCACAGATAATTGATAGCTCGTTAAATTGTTAAAAGTCAAATTTAAAGCAGAGTCATTGATTTATTTACGCTGCCTCAACCTGTTGATACTAGTAAGTCTAAATTTTTCGCAAAAGTAAATTGTCCCAAAATTTCTAAATAATGACGTGAATTCAAAGTTCCTTCATAAATATACTAACTAAACCCAGTATTTTTAATAAACAAAAAACACTGAAACTAACCTTTTCCTGCTACCCATATCCCTGTTTGAAATTTGATTTTTTTTCAGGAACGCCCCGTATAAGTGAACAAAAGCTAAATTTGAGTCTACTAGGAGCCTTAAGTCTCAACAATAGCTGATAACATTTCCAAAATTCTATCTCACTTTTTAGTTTTTTGTTATACCCCATACTGTACCTTCAAATGAGTTAAAATTTCTGAGGCTTTAACGCTTTTACTACTTAAAAGCTTTAGGATGATCTGTTGTACAACAGCTTAGTAATGGCTGTACTCTGTACTGACCACACAACATACAATAGGTATTGGCGACAAAGCATACGCGCGTACCCGGCTGGTTCCCCACTGCCCATAAACCAAACATCTACTCCAAACAACATAATCTAGATCGAAACTGCATTCTAAGCAGAATAGCAAAGTTACCGTTTATATTTGATTTACCCTCGTACATAACGTAATTTGCTTCGAAAAAGCATTTTGAACGTCATGTCAATTCAATGACATCCTATTTTTATTCTACCGTGAGGGGAAATCAGGATCCCCCTCTACTAATATGTATGCGTTGGCGAATACCAAAATGGAGAATTTCAAATTAAATTTACAGACAATAAAACAAACCCAAAAGAATATTAATATTTGATGAGTTGTACCGAAAGATTTGACAATTAACATGTTCCATTCAGATTTACAAAAAAGTAATTTGATACAGAATGGGAGCGTTATAAACAACACTAAAAATAAAGAGCTCTCGATAATAAATTACATTTGTGAGAAAACCTTCAAAGCCATGAAGTTGAAATTTTGAAGTTATTTTCGATAGGTAAATGAAAGTTTTATCGTTTTAATTTGTTTTAGATAAGAGTTAAGAGTGATTGACAAACGCGCGTTATTTCACATTTTTCGCGAATAACTCATTTATTAATTAACCAATCCTATCGATCAACATCTCATCTAGTAGGTTCTAAAAATGCACATACAACACACTTACCTTTGATAAATTTCTATTCTGTAGCTGAGAAGTCACAAAAACTGCCAAAATTAGGGTTTTTGCTATTTTAAACACTTTGTATAATTAACTCAGAAGTAAAAATTTGTTAACAAAACTTTTTTTGTGTTATGCGGTGTACCTGTGGATTTTTTTTTGCAAAAATGGTATTAAACTAATGCTAAGTTCCCTACACTATTAATTTTTTCTCAATATAGATATGACAATTAGTACTGCCTTTGAACCTTAATACAAAAATAATAAAAAAATTTATTTGATGAGGAACTGCAAAACCAAAAAAATATTTTCATTGCTATTTTTTTCAGCTATGCGATGTTTTTTTTAGCTACCATCAGCTCCGTTTTTTTCCTTGGGGACGCCACATTAGATTTGTCCACATTAAAATAGTGCATTTCATTATTATTTCATTGATATACAACTTGTTAAAATTGGCTTTCTTAAAGGCACAAATATTTAGATCAACTTAAATATGACGTTAGTGGCCTACTCTATCGAAGTACCTGTCAAACAAAGTTAGTTAGTATACATATTTTCAAGCACAATGAGTTTCTCAATTAATTAAAATTGCCGTACGAATGGTTCGTACAGGGTGACTCATTAATAGGAAAAAACAATATATACCTTCTCTAGCTATATTTATGGTTCCCACTGTATATTATATGAAGCATACCCAAGAAATCATTACTTTAATGATATATTAATTGTGCAAAAACATCAACTTATGTTTTCAACGTTTTAATAAAAAAATATTTGTTCCAAAAGCACATGTTAGGTATTTTTTAAATACCCTGTAATCCAGCAATTAATGGCAATTGTTTTATGAAATATTTCACTAACCGAAAATAAATCACATCTATCATGCGAAATCTGATATTAAAAATGCGGTATTTTCGATTTTTAACATCCTGTATCTCGAAAACTAGTCATGGCCCATGGACTCTTTTTGTCAGAACATCAACTTCTACAACATACCAAAATTTCAAACAATTTGACGGAAGTCCATTTTTCCATAAGAAAGGTCCTTTACGTTACGCCCAACGATTTTATTTTTATGTCTGATTAATGCCCTAGATTGATTGGGAGAGATGTGTGATGAGTGGCACCTAGGACCTAGCCAATTATTTTTTAGCATTTACTACATTATTAACATCAATATTGTCTTATTTTTCAATAAAACGTTTAACTTAAAAATGTTTTTTATTTAATTTATTAGTTTTGTATTCCTTGTGAAGTAACACCCAAAAAAACTGAAATCTGCAATTTTCTATTGTTTTCGAATTCTTTGGAAGAGTTCTGAATACTTAAATTTAAAAAACGGCATTTCTTCAAGTACCAAATTACGCATATTTGTGCCCATTTAAATTGCTTCGTATATTCTGTAGTTTCGGATATCCCAACGGTGAGGATAAATTTGAATTACCCTATATACATTAGTTATATATTTTTCCTATTTGATTAATGAGTTTAAAACATCAGGGACAAAATACCAGCCAAAAATATACTTCATAATATAGTAATTAGTATGAGTAAATTGATCTGGCAAAAAGGTGCACAGTAGGTACATCAGAAACCCTGGATAAATATACTTGTGCATACCTCATATAAAATATTTCAATTGTAGAAAAGTTGCCTTAAAATTCCAAACCACTATAGTGCGCAATATTTACAATAATAAAGTTGTTTGTTGTCCCTGGGCTGCTTTAAATTCAGAGCAATATTACAAAACTTATGGGGCACTTAAGCTCCCTATCCAATAGTAATCTAGAATGAAAAACTGAACTGCCGCTTCCTTCGGTTTTCAACCACCATCAACGTAAAATAATACGTTCGGTAGAAACGTTCAGCGTTCATTCGTCGACTCCCCGGAGCGTTTTTCGTTTCAGTCGAATCGAGGTTTTCCATTTTCCTGGAAACCGCATGAGATTATTTCTGAAGCCAGACACTTTTATTGGCATAAACTCATTGAAATATATTGCGGCAAGTTTTCTCCAACGATGAACACATATTTTTAAATTTTCGACAATATTAAAATGAATGTATCAACGATCTTCGGAGCAGTGTCTCCTTAACCGTATTTTGTATAAGCATAGATTCAGCTTTTGCACGTTATTCCACGACGAAGGATAACGATAAAAGTTGTGACAAGATATTTCATCTCAGCTGTGAAGCCGAAAATAATGAATATTGTACACGCGTGACAAAAATATACCGTCACATCTTACCCGTGATCGTGCTTTATAATGTCGGAACATTCTAAAGTGCTTCAGTAAATTTTTATAAAAACCTTGTGCCAGACGTTTACAGATTCTAAATCGTATTTTTTGACTAACTCACTCGTCTGGAATATTAGAGAGGGAAAAATAATCAGAGGAGGAAATTTAATAACTCAAAAATTATATATTTAATCGACTTCCAAAAAGGAGGAGGTTATCAATTCGTGATTATTCAAAAACGGCTTGAGCAATTTTAATATTTAAATGGCATTGTATTAAGGAATATTATAGAAAGGTACCATATAATTTTCTATAACGTGAGATATGCTGTTTTTCAGAAAATCAGAAAAAACAGTAATTAAGAGACTACACTTCAGTGAATTTCAATGAATCTACACTGTTTTCTCTAAAACGGCTAAATCAATTTGAATATTTTAATTTGTATTCTAAAAATAGATGTTCCAGTTGGATTTCTTATAATTTTCAATAACGTAAAAAATACCGTTTTTCTGAAAATCGGAAAAATATGTGCAAAAAAAGTAAACTTCAATGTACATGTCAAATTTTCATCTTGAATATCTAACTTAAATGTTTAACGAGTTTCATTCTACGGGGCATGCAGTCGCCTGAAATGACACAAAATATTCCATTAGTGATCGAAAAGAAAAATTGTTATGTGAGCGATCTTTTTTATAAGATATACGGTGGTAATTGTGTATGTGCGTGCGTGCACTGAAAGTGCAAGTTATATGCGCAGTTGAAATATAAGGCGAAGTAAAATTTTAAAAATCTTACATTTAAATGTGATATTGAGTCGTATATAAGCATATATAGGATGGTTGAAAATATAAGGTGGAATAGAATTAAAGTTATATAGGGTGGTTCAAAAAAATGTTGTATTGGGTGGCATATAAGTAGTTGCCTATACAAGGCGGTTGAAATAAGAATGATTTAAAACTATAGTTATACAGAGTGGATCAAAAAAAGGTTAAAAAAATTGTTAAATTAGCATATGCAGTAAGGATATTTGAGTTATAGGACAGAGGGTTCAAAAAAATATTAGAAGCAGTTATATATACATGATTGTTGAAATATAAGGTGGAGTGGAATAATACTTATACAGGGGGTTAAAAAAATGTTATACAGTGTGGAGCATAAGTAGTATAGTTATACAGGGTGATTTAAACAATAGAAAAATAGAAACAGTCAATATTTGGAGAATATTAATACTTTGAACAGGGCGGTTGCAGCATCCTGTGGGGTTGAAATATAATTGTACAGGGTGGTTCAGAAAATCATAGACAAATTATTTATATTGGGTGATCAATACAAAGAAACATATACAGGGTGGTTGCAATATGGGGTAAATTAGAGTTACTACTCCAATACATAAAACAAATAAAAGTTAAAAATTTTGTGAAAACCAGAAAAAAAAATAATAAAAGAGAGAGAGAAGAATACGGTAAAATAATCAATAGAATTGTACCTTAAATCGGATAAAAAAAGAACATATGTTAGAAAATAGTGATTGCACAGGATTTCTAAACGGTTTTGTTGAAGTCATTTTTTTTTAAATATAATTTTTTTATTAGTAGTCACTTTATATTTTAAAAATAATTATAGTTGTGGCATCGATACTTTACTCATGAACCTGTTGAGAATAACACCAAATGCACTTGAAAATTCTGTTTATTTCCAAACGTTTCAGGGTCTAGGTTAGACCCCGTTGTCAACGGCAATAAACAACTATACGAAAAACGTAATTGTAAAATTTAAGATTTAAATGTTTGACAATATTATATGAAGTAAGTGACGTAACTAGGATTATTTACTTTTGATAATATTCAGGGTAATAAAAGAAAATTCTAAATATCATACAATAATAAAGTTTCTTTCAAATTGGAAGGATTTGAAAGATTATCTTCAGAATTTTATGTGGAGCTCCTAGTGCGACTTTGTTATGAGACAAGTAAGTAATCAAATTGTGATTTTTTCCAAGAGCATTTCATTTTACGTTATGTCTACAACGCCATTTTGCGACAAATTATTTTTTTAACAATCTATTAAGGCACCTGTACACGGGGCAAGTAGTGGCCGCCACTACAACCATCCAGTATTGGCGGTCACAAATTATCAAGCTACTAGTATTGTGTATAGGAGTACTTGCGCTCTCCACGACCATTAGCGACTTGCGGCAAGTAAAGTCAAACATGTTTAAGTTTAGTGGCCAGTGACGCAGCCAGTAACCGATCACGTGACCTACTGGCGGCCATTATTGGACGGTTCTTAAGTTTAATGTCCGCCAGTACGGTTGATTTAAATTCGTGAATCTTGTTTTAACTTATGTCCTGTTCCAAAGATATTATGAAGAACACTAAGTGGGGGCCAGATCATAAAGAAATCTTTTTGGAAACTTTCCAAAATTATGAAATTTTGTGGAATATAAGGCATGGAGATTACTCCAATAAAGTTAAGCTCAACAACTCATTAAACTACTCTCTTCGAGGTGTCATTCTTTTGTGCGCAAGACAATATATATTATATACATTCAATTGTGGGAAGCGCAACTGATGAAGGTTCCCTGACCGGAAACAATATGTATTATATATAATATATAATATGTAATATATATTGTCTTGCATACAAAGGAATGACACTTCGAAGAGAGTATTCAATATCTCTGACAGGTGAAGTAACCTGAAAATTTTATCATGACATTCTGTCCTAGGAGTTAAGGGAGAACAGCAATTACCCGGAACGGCTCCAGATTCGGAACCTCTGTGTGCTAATTCTCTCGAAAATCCTAGATGTCGGTCTTACATCTCGCGTCTTCAAACTGTTCAACAGTCATTCTTAATTGTCTCTTATATTGTAAGAGATCTGCCACAGACAATTCATAAAATAAAGTGGATGATGCTTCTAAGATTTCCCTTCAACCTACCCATTCTTTTACCCACTACGTCATTAAAAGCTTCCTTAAATTTTCTATCACTGTCACATTCCAAATTTTTTTACCAAGAAACACCCAAAGCTCTATAACCCTACCACCTCTAATGTCACCCTGGAAAATATTGGAAGTCATTAATGGCTTACTAGCCCGTAAATGTGTGGCACCTACTTCAAATCGCCAGTACTAGCCGCCACTACTGGCCCCGTGTACAGGTGCCTATATACGCACATAGTAATTATCTAATCTTTTAGCACAATAGGTCTTAGTTTAGTTTTAATATTTATCTGAGTATGTTTATTGTTCGTAAATTCAGTGTAAAAGCTTGCATTTCAGTATTCAGCATAGGAAACTTAAAAATAATAATAATTATTGACGTTTTGATAAATATGTAAATATATTTTATGTTCCTTTAAGTTTGTGAAAACATAATTAGTCACTAAATGGAAGCAATATAAATATCAAGTTAAATGTTTGGACGGTTATTCACGTCATAGAAGTGAAACATTGTGGTAAGTCTATTGATGAATGAAAAACTATAAACTTACTGTAGATACTAATTTTTTTTATTCTTAGCTGAAAAATCACTAAAACTGGAAGATTTAAAACTTTGGAATTCCAACACTTCTTAATTATTTTCATGTTTTCTTGGAAATAACACAACAATCGAAATAAAAACCTGTATATTGAAAGAAAAATCAAACGTTTCAAAGTCGATTCTGACTTCATTCTCAATGGATTTAACTATGTATTGAAATAGTTTAAAGCAATTGACAACGAAGTCAGATCTGACTTTGAAACGTTTGGTTTTTCTTTCAATATACAGCTTTTTAATTCGATTGTGGTGTTATTCCCAAGAAAACAAAAATAATCAAGAATGTGCCATAAATTACATTTAGAAGACAATTAAACACTTCTTAGTTAAGAAATATAAATTGACTGACGAGTTATACGGTATTCGTTTTTCAAGAAAAACTGTAAAATTAAATAATTCTAAATTTTCTACTCTGATACGTTATATAAGATTACGGCATTGTTACCACCTTCCTCGATATGCAAGTTACGCAACTCGCCTTTGTTCGTTCAAGTTCGTCCATTTTCGGGGGCTGATAGAAACTTAAGGTGACCGAAGCCAAATATTCGGTCGAACTTTGGAGTGGAAGTATCTGTCACTGTCTAAAGTTGTACATACACACCCATCCGCGAGCCCAGGAACTAGATTTGCCCTTCAAAAAATTTACTGATGAACACTTCCAGCCCCCTTGCCATCCTCCCCCTGTCGTCTTGTTGGGATAGCTTGGCATTGGTTTGGTTCTGTGGCTTTACCTTATTGGTACTTCAGCAATTGTCTTATTTGTGTTTCTTGGCTCATTCTTTGCTATGATAAAGAGCTAATTGTACCCTTCTGTGAGCGTGCAGGTCTCTTTGCTTGTTAGGTTGGTTCCCTGCCGGACCCCCCTTGTTGTCTCCTGAAAAATAGAATATTATATACTTAATTTTTTTTTACTTATCTGTCTTCTATCTCTGGGCTTCTTCGCCCTCTTCTCCTTCGCTAAGGCAGAACCGGTTATTAGGCCGTTTGTATCTGTCAATAAATCTGAGGTCCTAGTCGATTAGTTGTTGTAGGTGAAGATTTGGGTGTTGTTCCAGTTTAGCGTAAGCCTCTCTGGCCTCCTCTTCATTTCTGCAAGCATTAGTTGATGTCATAAATCGTTGAAAATCACCGTGTTACGAATGAACCAGGGTGCGTCGACTGTGAGGGGTAGGCATAGGTTCTCCTGCCTTTGGTGGCTGTAACTCTTGTTGTACTATTGAAGCGTACGTCAGCCTTGGCAAGATGACTGTCTTGATGAGAGTCAGCTTGTTTAAGCAATAATTTTGTTGTCACTTGACGTAGTCAAGCACGAATCAAACGCGTTATATTAGAGTTACATGCGTCCCATGCGTTTCCTTTCTTTCTCACCGCGCGTTAGGTTTGGGGTCTTACATAGTCTATATTAAGCTTACTGCTTATACTTCTACTATTCACACGAATAAAATAGGGGTTTTCAGGATTTTTCTAGCAAATTCAATCCACTTTACAACTATGGTACAACTGTCCCGTTCCATTCAAAAATTCCGTGAAAAACAAAAAATTGAAAGAGCGCCCTCTCCCGATGGCTGCTTTAATGAACATGGGATGTTCATTTTACCTTTAACCAGCAATATATCATTTATTAATGCACTTATACCCACTTTAATCAGTAATTTGGTGTATTTTTTTTCCTATACGTTCAATAACTACCTTATAGGTGAGCAAAAAAACAATTAAACATTTCGTATATATTTTTTTCAATGCATGTCCATTTCAATTAAAGTTTATTTGGAATTCATGAAACAACTTTTTTTTGCCAACCGTTGCAGAATCCAATTATTTATGCTTGAAAAGATCCGAAATACCGTAACATATTCCACACAGAATAAAAATCGTCCCAGTTTGCCGGGCCGAATGAAAACAAAGACTTGAATGAATTCGCAATTTTTTCCAAAACCGACGTTGTGTTTGGAGGGCATGAACGAAATTAGTTTATTGAAAGTTTTTTCCAAAGTGAATGCGGACAGAATTTGAGATGAGAAGCAAAAAAATTGAGTTTAAACCTCGAAAAAAATTTGTGCACTATTGAAACAAGTGTAAACTAAAATCGAATGGAACACCTTCGTTTTTGTTTTGTGAATTTCAGTAATAAATATTGTACCAAACAAAACTACCAGTTTACTACAGATAGCGAAAGATTTGAAAACCCACAAAATGTGTACACACGTTGAATTTTGATCACAAGTTGGTTTTGGTTATATTATTGAAGATTTGAAGACTGCAACATTTTAGCTTTGCTCTTGAAAGGGGGAAGGTAGAAACAAAAATTTAGAAAATTGTTTTCTCTAAATCGATTAAATTCAATTTCAGATCAGCTGACCTAGTCATTCACAATATATCTTAGACAGAATTAAAAAAACCAGCGAAAGCTGGACGATAATTTCAGTTTTTGGTCTAAAAATTTTATCCCTTGCTGTTAAGGTGGTCAAATTCTTCTTTTGAACATATCGAGAAACAGCGCTGAACTCGCACCAGTTATTTTCAGTAGTGAAAACTCTAACACACAGATCTAAAATTCTATCAGATAACGAAAACTACAAGGCCGAGATGAACATTATAAAGAAGGCATTAACATCAAATGACTATAAGCACCACATAATATAGAAAGCACTCACCTCCTTTTGGCCGGGGTACAGCGGACACAATTGGAAAAGTCTCAGTTAAACATCAAATAAAAACAGTTTTCAGGACACATAGAAAGATTAGAGAAATCATGCCGTCTCCCAAAGAGAAAAACAAACGGGACAAAATCGGTAAAACCAATGTTCATTAAGGTAAAACGGACATTATAGCATAATTCCAAATAACTTATCTCATAATTTTTACAATTTTTTTACCGTCATAATTTTTTTACTTATAATTATTTCCCGTTAGCTTAACGTTTGACATAGCTTTACAGTCATAAGGCTAATTTCAATGCCATACTGCTTACTGGAAGAAGAATCCCGAAGAACCTATAAATATTGAAGTTTAGGGGTGCTTTTACTCAAAAGACCATTAAAAACACTTTTTAATTCCCTTTCGGCTACCTTAGTTTTAAAACCTGGTGAGATATTTCATAACTGCAAGAGCAATGCAACTGTCGACTTGTTTTTAAGCCCTGGCGCAAAAAGAGGGTTATGTGTCTGTATGTGACATCGTAGCTCCTAAACGAATGGACCGATTATGATGCTGTTTTTTGTGTTTGGAAGCTGACTTAAGATGGTTCTTAGCTATAATTTGCTCATAATCTACTTGAAAAGGGTCTTACAAATCATTTTTTAAAATTGTTAAACTATTGGACCGATTAAATTTTTTGTGTGTGTTTGAGTGGGTCTTCGGATGGTTTAGATTCAGAACTGGACCAGGTAAGTGGCGCAGCAATCGGGTTCTATGAAACCTTTTTTTAATACCTATATGGCTGGACCACCGATTTTAATGAAATTTATCGAGTGTGTTTGATTGGGTCTCTCGATGGTTTATATTTACAACTGAGTCCGGTAGATGCTAGATGGGATTCTAGGAACATATATTTTAGACCATCCAAACAGTTGGACTGATGTTGATGAATTTTTTTGTTTGTTTGAGTTGACCTGTGTAGAGGTAGACCTTAAATACTAGACCTTATCTAGTGAAGCAGGTATGCAAATAGGAGGTATACAACTTCATACATCAGAAGTGCGAAAAATTAGCACTTTTTATAGGATTTTTGCATTTAAATTTTTAATTTAATGTGGTCTTCTTTCAACAAGATCTTTGTTTTATCCCAGGCTGCCGTTGCTGGTTAATACATGGTTGGTCAATTTGATTTTTCCACATATCTTTCGGAAATGTTATATTGGTGTTTCTTTTTCCTTACTTCTAAAGGTTTTACCGGTACATGTATAGCCACAATCACCATCAACACTGAACACAGATTTTTTGTATTGCTTTAAATGGGTTTGAATGTGTAACGAGCGTAACGTATTATTTGTTTTATAACCCGTTGTAACATCATTACCATATTTATTTCGTAGACGAATAATTGTTCCAGATACATCTGGAATATTTGGAATTCTGTTGTTTTCTGTTTGTGTTTGGCTGCTATTAATGATGTATTGGTTGTTTGTTCTGTTATGTTGTTGCGGCTTTCGCTCTAGTTCATTTATAGGTTTATTTATAAGACCTTCTGGATATTGGCCTCTAAATGTTATTTGTGGCATATTCTTGATTATTTTTAGGTTTCCTTGGGAATAACACCACAATCGAAACACAAAGCTGTATATTGAAAGAAAAAACCAAACGTTTCAAAGTCGATTCTGACTTCGTTTTCGATGGCTTTATATGTATTGAAAATGTAAATTGCAAAATGAAAGTTTGATTTATGACATTTAAGTTGGACCATAAAATACAATTTGACAATTCAACTATACTTCACAAAGAACAACATAACACAAAACGAAAAATAAAAGAGTCTGGCTTAATTCTTTTGAATGAAGACGATTACATCGCTTCTCCTTCTGTAGAATTCAATCGTATTTGGTTACCGATAATTAAGAAAGAAATTATTAATGGTCATCTCCTTTTGAACAACCCAGTATCGGGATAGTTCATAAGGTTTTTCCTAGGTTTTCCCTTATGACGTTAATGGGATCACTGAAACAGCAGAATTCTTTGATCGCATTTTCGGCGAATGCGATATCTTATAACAAAGTCCCACCTAGGGAGGCCACTTATAAATTCTAAAGACAACTCTTTCAAATTCTTCCAACTTGAAGGCTGTTTAACCATAATACATGGTCTTTAGAATTTTTTGTGCTACTTGTATATATAAAAACAACAAATGTTTTCTTATGTCAACTTAAATGTCATAAATCAAACTTTCGTTTTCCAATTTACATTTTCAATACATATAAAGCCATTTATTTTAGATTTTCTTGGGAATAATACCACATCAGAGTTCAAACTTGTGTATATTTTAAAACCAAACGTTTCAAAATCCTGTCGGATTTCGTTTTCAATGGATATAAATTTATAAAGTAAAATTGAAATATATGACAATTATTTTGACAAATATGTTTACGTTACTATGGAAAAATTTCTTTGATTTTAAATATACAGGGTGCACAAGAAATTCCAAAGATCATTAAAATCAAAAAAAAAAATTTTTCAAGTTGGAAGAACTTGAAAAATTGTCTTCAGAATTTATTTGTGGCGTTCCTAGGGACGACTTTCTTTTTAAGATAGTGCATTTGCCAAAAAATGCGATCAAAGAATTCTGATAATTCAGTGATCCCTTTAAAGTCATAAGGGAAAACCTAGGAAAAAACCTCATGAACTATCCCGATATAGGGTTGTTCAAAAGGATATGCCCATTGTAAATTTCATCTTTAATTATCGGCAACCAGACATGACTGAAATCTACGGAAGTAGAAGCGATGCAGTCGTTTTCATTTAACAGAATTAAGGCAGATTCTTTTAATTTTCGTTTTGTGCAGTGTTCTTCTTTGTGTAATATTGTTGTGTTTTGAAATTGTATTTTATGGCCTTGGTCCCAAGCATGTTCACAAATTTTTGATTTTTCGAACTGACGTTTCTTTATGTAATTTTGATGTTCATTTATTCGAACATTAAGAGGTCTAGAGGTTTCTCCAATATAAAACTTATTACATTCACAAGGAATCTTATAAATGCAATTTTTTGAGTTTTGCGTAGCGTTTTTTGGTTTTGTTTTTGTTATAATAGATTTAAGCGTATTTGTTGTTTTAAATGTAGTTTTGATGTTAAATTTGTTGCCTACTCTTCTCAATCTCTCTGACAGGCCCTGTATATATGGTATTGTTGTTGTTATAATGTGGTTTTCCTGGTTGTCAGTATTATTAGGTGAAGTCTGGTGTTGGTAGTCAGTTGTTTTGTGCTCAATTTTATTTAACTCTTTGTTAATAAATTTTTGAGGGTAGTTGTTTGCAGTTAGAACATTTTGTATAAATGATTTTTCTTTGTTGAATTTAGTAGTATCTGAGCAGTTAGTCTTTGCTCTGTCATATAAAGATTTAATAACACCTCTTTTTACCGTATTTGGATGGTTCGAGTTAAAATTGAGATATCTGTTAGTGTGAGTTGGTTTTCTGTAAACTTCTGTTTCAAATGAAGATTGTGTTTTTGTTATTAAAATGTCCAAAAAAGGTAGTTTGTTATTTTGTTCGATTTCTAATGTAAATTTTATGGTTGGTTCTTTGTTGTTTATGTCGGTTAATAATTCCTGTAAATTTTCCAGATTTTGTTCCCAAATAATGAATATGTCGTCAACATAACGCCACCACACCAACGGTTTATTTTCTTTTGAAAAAATCATTTGTTCTTCAAATTTGTCCATAAAGATATTACTTAAGGCAGGGGACAGACAAGAACCCATAGCCATGCCAAAATCTTGTTGGTAAAAATCATCGTTTAACTGAAAGTAAGTTGTTTTCGTACAGAAAGTGAGTAATTCCATTATTGTGTTAATAGATAAACGAGTTCGTTGATGAAGTGAATAGTCATGTTCCAATAATTCTTTTACTATAGGAAGTGTTTTAGCTACGGGAACATTGTTATATAAGTTTACTATGTCAAAACTTGCTAGTGTAAATGTATTTTTGTATTGTATATGAGACAATTTTTCTAAGAAATCTGCACTGTTTTTAAGATGAGAAATTGAATTACCTGTAAGTGGAGAAATAATTTTCAGCAAAAATTTTGAAAGTTCATTACATGGAGAATTTATGGAACTGACAATTGGTCTCAAAGGGATGTTGGGTTTATGAATTTTTGGTAAAACAAAACCAAAAAACGCTACGCAAAACTCAAAAAATTGCATTTATAAGATTCCTTGTGAATGTAATAAGTTTTATATTGGAGAAACCTCTAGACCTCTTAATGTTCGAATAAATGAACATCAAAATTACATAAAGAAACGTCAGTTCGAAAAATCAAAAATTTGTGAACATGCTTGGGACCAAGGCCATAAAATACAATTTCAAAACACAACAATATTACACAAAGAAGAACACTGCACAAAACGAAAATTAAAAGAATCTGCCTTAATTCTGTTAAATGAAAACGACTGCATCGCTTCTACTTCCGTAGATTTCAGTCATGTCTGGTTGCCGATAATTAAAGATGAAATTAACAATGGGCATATCCTTTTGAACAACCCTATATCGGGATAGTTCATGAGGTTTTTTCCTAGGTTTTCCCTTATGACTTTAATGGGATCACTGAATTATCAGAATTCTTTGATCGCATTTTTTGGCAAATGCACTATCTTAAAAAGAAAGTCGTCCCTAGGAACGCCACAAATAAATTCTGAAGACAATTTTTCAAGTTCTTCCAACTTGAAAAATTTTTTTTTTGATTTTAATGATCTTTGGAATTTCTTGTGCATTTAAAATCAAAGAAATTTTTCCATAGTAACGTAAACATAATTGTCAAAATAATTGTCATATATTTCAATTTTACTTTATAAATTTATATCCATTGAAAACGAAATCCGACAGGATTTTGAAACGTTTGGTTTTAAAATATACACAAGTTTGAACTCTGATGTGGTATTATTCCCAAGAAAATCTAAAATAAACTAGAAGATGCCACAAATAACATTCAGAAAACAATTAGAAATCAGCCATGGGACTGTAGTAACTAAAGCATTTAGAGATTTAGAAGTGTTATGTAAGAAGCTTGCCCGGACCAAAAATAGCGTGACATTCTTGTGCAGATGTCGGCAGATGAAAATTATTCCAAAAGGTTTAAGGTTCCGTCAGCCATACATGGGCAGAAGAATCCACGAAATATTGGAACGTGCAAGTTTTGCCGCAATTAGAGATAGAATTCAATTTCATCGATATAATAAGTTTAAATTAGAAAAAGATATAGGGTATGTACAGAACTTCCTTTTTTATCAAATACCAGAAAATGAGTTTAACAGAATTATAAACAGTATTCTCGCTAGTTATAACAGAGAATTTATATTACAAAAACGAAGACATTTACACAAATTCAATCAACTTCTCTTAAATAAAAACATATCAACAAATACTACTCGAGACAAGAATTTTATTTTAACAAAAACTGTTATTAATCTTTCTGACAAACAACTAAACATTTCTGAAACTTCAGTTTTACAAAAAGGCCTTAATTTTGCAATTACCCCGAAAACAGTTCCTAAATTTGACGTTATTAGTGCTATTGAACAAACCGCAAATAAATTAAATTCAAGTGACGCTGAAGAATACAGGATTAGAGCGAAAATTGAACTAGAAAAACCTTTAAGAATCAAAAATAATCTTTCTAAAAATGAATTACATTCAGTTAAAGAATTAAGAAATGATAATTCAATCAAAATTTTACCTGCAGACAAAGGCAATGCAACAGTGATTTTGAATAAAAATGACTATGATGACAAAATTATGAACATAATTAATCAAGGACAATACACTAAACTAAACAAAGACCCGACAAGTTCAGTAGAAAGCAAAATATACCGTTTACTCTACAGTCACAAACACGAATTTACAGACCAAGAACGCAAAACTCTCACTCCACATTATACTAAACCTCCACACTTCTATGGCTTACCAAAAATTCATAAACCCAACATCCCTTTGAGACCAATTGTCAGTTCCATAAATTCTCCATGTAATGAACTTTCAAAATTTTTACTGAAAATTATTTCTCCACTTACAGGTAATTCAATTTCTCATCTTAAAAACAGTGCAGATTTCTTAGAAAAATTGTCTCATATACAATACAAAAATACATTTACACTAGCAAGTTTTGACATAGTAAACTTATATAACAATGTTCCCGTAGCTAAAACACTTCCTATAGTAAAAGAATTATTGGAACATGACTATTCACTTCATCAACGAACTCGTTTATCTATTAACACAATAATGGAATTACTCACTTTCTGTACGAAAACAACTTACTTTCAGTTAAACGATGATTTTTACCAACAAGATTTTGGCATGGCTATGGGTTCTTGTCTGTCCCCTGCCTTAAGTAATATCTTTATGGACAAATTTGAAGAACAAATGATTTTTTCAAAAGAAAATAAACCGTTGGTGTGGTGGCGTTATGTTGACGACATATTCATTATTTGGGAACAAAATCTGGAAAATTTACAGGAATTATTAACCGACATAAACAACAAAGAACCAACCATAAAATTTACATTAGAAATCGAACAAAATAACAAACTACCTTTTTTGGACATTTTAATAACAAAAACACAATCTTCATTTGAAACAGAAGTTTACAGAAAACCAACTCACACTAACAGATATCTCAATTTTAACTCGAACCATCCAAATACGGTAAAAAGAGGTGTTATTAAATCTTTATATGACAGAGCAAAGACTAACTGCTCAGATACTACTAAATTCAACAAAGAAAAATCATTTATACAAAATGTTCTAACTGCAAACAATTACCCTCAAAAATTTATTAACAAAGAGTTAAATAAAATTGAGCACAAAACAACTGACTACCAACACCAGACTTCACCTAATAATACTGACAACCAGGAAAACCACATTATAACAACAACAATACCATATATACAGGGCCTGTCAGAGAGATTGAGAAGAGTAGGCAACAAATTTAACATCAAAACTACATTTAAAACAACAAATACGCTTAAATCTATTATAACAAAAACAAAACCAAAAAACGCTACGCAAAACTCAAAAAATTGCATTTATAAGATTCCTTGTGAATGTAATAAGTTTTATATTGGAGAAACCTCTAGACCTCTTAATGTTCGAATAAATGAACATCAAAATTACATAAAGAAACGTCAGTTCGAAAAATCAAAAATTTGTGAACATGCTTGGGACCAAGGCCATAAAATACAATTTCAAAACACAACAATATTACACAAAGAAGAACACTGCACAAAACGAAAATTAAAAGAATCTGCCTTAATTCTGTTAAATGAAAACGACTGCATCGCTTCTACTTCCGTAGATTTCAGTCATGTCTGGTTGCCGATAATTAAAGATGAAATTAACAATGGGCATATCCTTTTGAACAACCCTATATCGGGATAGTTCATGAGGTTTTTTCCTAGGTTTTCCCTTATGACTTTAATGGGATCACTGAATTATCAGAATTCTTTGATCGCATTTTTTGGCAAATGCACTATCTTAAAAAGAAAGTCGTCCCTAGGAACGCCACAAATAAATTCTGAAGACAATTTTTCAAGTTCTTCCAACTTGAAAAATTTTTTTTTGATTTTAATGATCTTTGGAATTTCTTGTGCATTTAAAATCAAAGAAATTTTTCCATAGTAACGTAAACATAATTGTCAAAATAATTGTCATATATTTCAATTTTACTTTATAAATTTATATCCATTGAAAACGAAATCCGACAGGATTTTGAAACGTTTGGTTTTAAAATATACACAAGTTTGAACTCTGATGTGGTATTATTCCCAAGAAAATCTAAAATAAACTAGAAGATGCCACAAATAACATTCAGAAAACAATTATAAAGCCATTGACAACGAAGTCAAAAACGACTTTGAAATGTTTGGTTTTTTCTTTCGATATACAGCTTTCTATTTCGATTGTGGTGTTATTAACAAGAAAACTTCTGGATATTGATTTTGAAATCAATGTTCTTTAATAACAATGATTCGGTGTTAATTATTTTACAATAATTTAGAATACTATTCTGAACATCTTAGCTATGGTTGGAGTTAATTCAAACATCCATTAATATTCATTGGTATGGGTTTACCGAGTGGAGGGGGCAGGGAGCTTCTCATAAATTTGCAGACTTGCCTCCCCAGACCAAAAAAAAAAAACTCTTATTTGTTTCTTTCTCTATGTCAATTTTTTTTCCGATTTGCCCACCCTCCCTCTACAACATTTTTTCTTATAATTTGCCCCTCCCTAAACCAAAAGCTGGATAAGTGTAGTTATTATGTTGTTTGCTCTCTATATAATTACATCAAGGTAAACAACATTGTGTAAATTTTTTATCTCCTTTATAAATTTGATTGTGCTTTTTTGACTATTGATGTTGCACGAAAATTTCGAGGAAAAAACCCTAATGAACAGGCAAGAGAATTCAATTTTATAATAAAAATTAAAATAATCTCAAAAAATAACATATGAACTGTCTGTTCACTGAAAGATGTGCCTTATAATTATTACTCTTTTCAAATTTTTTTTGTATTAGTTTTTCAAATGCAGAAAAATCCCAACTTCCGGAATCTAGGGCAACTAACGATTACTCTGATTAGACTGAGTTGAAAGAGAACAGGGAATTGTTCATTCCAAAGATGTGCCGCACGTTTCTATAAGTTCTCTTTTCCGCTTACTTTTGTTAATTCAGCAGATCATCATTCTCCCGGCAGATGTTTTAGCATACTTTCCAGATTACATTGTCGAATAAAAAATAACATCAACGAGAGTATTGGATAGAGTTCTTGCTATATGGAAGAACATAATTTGAAATATACACATGGGACATTTTAGCGTAGATTGTAGTTGATGGTCTTCCCTAAAAAGGTGGTGCGGTAGGATACCAAAATCCAATACTGCGAATCCAATATCGTGGTTAAAAATCCAATATGGTGGTCGCATTTTTGAAAATCAACCGATTTGCATTAAATTGGGTATACGGCTGTTTTTGGGTTTTGGCTTACGAATCCAAGGTCAGATTAGCAAAATTCAAGGTGACGGATCCAAGATGGCGCACGTGTATTTTTTTAAAATCCAACGATTTGGTATTCATGGTTTTTTTTTCGGACGCTGATTACAAATCTTAGATCAGATTTAATTTTTACTGCGAGCCTTTTCAAGGCTTCCCTTTATTGAATATGGCTGACCTTTTTGAAAATCAAGTGGTTTGCTCAAAATTCGTGATCAGTGCCCCAAAAACCCCACTTATACCAAATTTTATGCAAATCGGTTCTTGGATCCTCTATCTTGAATTTTGCTTACCTGACTTCGGATTCGTAATCAGAAACCTCAAAAACCCTCGTATACTAAATTTGATTCAAATCGGTTGATTTTCAAAAATGCGACCACCATATTGGATTTTTAACCACCATATTGGATTTGCCATATTGAATTTTTCCTACCTAACTCACCGGCCTTTTTGGAAAGACCATCAACTATAATCTTAAGTCAAAATACGACCTGACTGATTACAGATTTGTATTTTTGCAAGCTTTTTTACTGGACATTCGACTTTTCTCCAGCTTCCGACCGCCATATTGGAGACGCAATGTTGAATTAAAAAAAATACCATATGGCTTTCGAAAGTTCTCACCTAGACGACCACTTTGAGCCCTTATTTATCTTAATCCATTCATTCTAATTTTGAGGGCGCCGAAGATCATTTTGACGTAAAATGCCCCATATATGTCTCATTGTAGGCTTTCACGAATGGAACAATATGAAGAAATATTTATCCGGGAATACATCCGTTCGTTATTATGAAGGTGTCACTTGGCATTCTCAATGCGTTGTCACGGTGAACTGAGAGGTAATCTACCAGGACTTCATATTTATATGCCTTCGTCGGAGGTCATATCGCATTTGATTGGTAGGTGCTGGCTACGCCCCCTTCGCTGTCGTGTCGGATCGTTCGCTTGTTGACGGATTTCTATTTTGTGTAGCTAATTCTGTTTTTCAGTAAGGTCGTCGTTTGATTTTGGCTCTAGGTGTTGTTCTATTGCCTTTTTGATTGGTGTAATATACAGTGTGGTTTGTGTATCCATTTGACGTAGGGCTGCAGTTATCTATTATAATTCGTGTGTTTTTTTCTTGTCGCCTGTTAGTAGTATAGATCTAGAAACGAGCGTGTTGGCAACTTCCTGTATTTGAGAAAGGTGGTGATAGGTTTGTAATTTGTACATGGAAGATAATTATTCAACAACGAAGTAAAAATAACAAAAACAAAAGTTGTGTGCTACTCATAAAAAACAAAAACAAAAACAAAGAATTGATTATGTTTATATGGGACATTTCACAAAACTTGGGTTTTCTTTCGGATAGACAACAAAAAATTCTAGAAAAGTATTTGCTCAATATGTCCAAACAGTTTTCACATAATGAGCTCAGACGTTGACCCTTATGGAACAATCGACAAATAAACTGAGAGTGATTCAAAGAGTAGTGGAGTGTGGAGTACCAGCTGTTCTACATGATACTTAAAGACTGGATAAGAAGTATAACAATAAAAAGGCGACGTCGAAGCAGTGGCCGAACTGGGATGGAAGTAGGCAAGCTTTGTGAAAACAGTTAACAACGAAAAGCTGACCAGCACAATCATGTAATGGCAGCCTTATTCCGGGGGGCGAACTCAGTGCAACGTACGGACAATATAGAGAAATCTACGCCTTAAATTTGTAATATTATCATATCTTTGGTATCCCGAACATTTAAACTTGACCTTTGATAGCATTCCACAGGGTCAGGTCTATACATAATAATTCGCGTTAAAAAATGGTTAGACCATGACTGAACTTGGAGGAGGGTCATTGTCAACATTCTTTATTCAATTTCCTATAATTCTTGTCTCCCTTAGTTGTTGACAATTTCAGAGGTTTCCATATTTTATTCCAACACTGTTTAAGAATTTCACGAATCCTCTCTCCAGCCCCATTCTCCTATCTAAGCAAATATTTTCTTATGACGTAATACTCAGTTGCTGTATATAATTTACTTATAAAACTTTAACATTTCTTTATTTTCTTTTCTCAAACTCCGAAGCAATGAACTTCCTTATTGGGTACTTACTGGCTTTATTCTATTCATTTCGTTTTCATAAATGTCAAAAGATGTTATTCCAGAATATCCCGTTCTCTCAACAAACTGCATTGTGCTTACCGAACGCATCAGATAAAATGTAATTTAATCAAACCAAAGACGATTGCAGCAGCGTTCCACGTTTCTACCGCTCTCGTTTCCAGTCGATGGTGAAGTTCAACGCCAATTCTACCCTGAAGGAATCCTTGATGCATTTCCACAAGGTTGGAATTTCCTAGTTTACGCCGTATTAACCAATTTCAAGGAGAGAGAATCGTTAGTGTTTAGAGGAAGCGGCTCTTTGGAATTGCTGAGACAAATCACTGAGGAAGTCGTCCTTGTACACATGTGACCTGACCTGTAAGAACGACTTTATTTACGGCACTCTTTTGTGGGTGAGAATGTAAGCTCTTATCCTGTGCAGTATATAACACAGGTTTTTCTCTTTGTAGTAAATAATACTGTAAATGGTAATTTACACGTTTTAGAGATACATATAATTTCTAAAAAGGAATATATGGTTTATACAGGGTGCTTTAGAGAGTGAAAGATCGATATCTCGGTTAATATGTAAGACTAGCTGTATTCGGCAAACGTTCTTCACCGTAGCTTCGCAACATTTTTTATATTTTAGGTGGTCCCGGTAGTTTTGTAATGTTTCAGGTAGTTACTCTTTGTTTTTTTTTACTTGTTCCTGGTAGCCATACAGGGTGTATCAAAAAAATATGGCGGGCTTGTTAGGATTGATACAATAACCAAAAATAAGTGGGATTTACCCAGTAAAAGATATTCCTGTCTATTTTATACACATTTTTGACAATTACTTGGAAAATACCATTTGTGTTGAAATTTGTTTGGGAAAGTGTTTCTAAAGCTGACACATTCGAATACTCTATTGTTATATGATTAATACAGAGTTCTTGTAATTGTATTTTTTTGAAGTTATGGTTTTAGGTCGAAATTTTTAATAAAATTATTTTCCATTCAATTTTACACCATGATATGATGTCCGGTCGTCTTTAAATCCAAATATTAGGAAAACGGTAAGCGATATCGATTTTTTTAACAAATACATTTTTGATGTAAGATTAAATGGAGAACAATTTTCGTAAAAAATTCAAACTAGAACCAAAACCTGAAAAATGCTACAATTACAAGTATTCTTTGAGTGTCAGATATAACTATGGAGTGTTCGGATGTGCCAGCTTTAACAAAACATTCCAAACAAATTTCATTACAATTTGAGAGTAGTTTACAACTAATTGTAAAAAATGTGTATAAAATAATATTTTTCAACATCTTGAAAACAGAGGCAGTTAGGCATACCCTGTCCTAGCAAGCACGCCATGTTTTACTGAAACGCCCTGTATATATACACACATTTTGTTTTAAATAACTACTCAAGAAATAATCTAGCGGCTCAAGTGTGGAGACCTAGCCAGCCAAGAAACATTTCCATTGAAAACGGTATTTTTTACAACACTTTCACTGTAGCATGGTGACGATCGTGTTGATACCATATAAGTAGCCTTGTCAGTCATTCACCTATAAAATTTAACAAATAATTATTTTAAAAAAGTTTGGGAAAAAAGGTTCAATTACTCTATTTTTATTTCGCAACATTCGTTTGTTTTAAATGAGTACTGTTCATGTATAGGTAGAAATATAGTTTAACGTCACTTCACTAACGTTATTTTTGCAAACTGACAGTCCACATATTATTGTTTTAATTATTTGAATGTAATGTTAAATGCTGGAATTGCATTTTTCTAAATCAAATATGTTAGATAAATACAATATGCCATACACAAATTCGAACGTAGTTTTCAAGTATGCTCAACTTTTCTTAAAAACCATTGTCAATGTTGTGAAAAATAAATGAATGATCGAATGTTAGATTTCACATCATGCAGAGCTATTTATGAAGAATAACTGCTTTTCGTAAAATTAATAATTAAAACGTTTCCCTTTGCGGACACACTGTACATGTAATAAGACCTACACGGGCTTGCAAACTCTGATGAATGGTATATTAACACTCTCATTTTTGTACAGATAATTTGTGAGTTTTTTTCAGATTCATGACGAACTAGAAGCAATAAAAATACACCGAATTTTCTACTTTTTCCGGCAGTTTTTTCAAAAAACCTTACTCCTACTATTATAAATATTTAACAAAGTAGCTAAATCGGTCATTCAATAAACATTACTTGCATTTTTTTCCATATTTTTCACTTTCTGGTAAGCAAGTTTTCCGTAAACGTAGGTACCCTCAACCGAGGGACACCCTGTATATTAATGGGATGTTATACTTGTTTACTTACTATAAGTTATTGATTTTCTAGAAACGTAGAGCCTCTTAATATATAAACTGGCCTCTGAATCAATTGATATTTAATTTCAATACCATATTCTTCTATTTTTACATGTGTGAGTGTGGGGCACTTTCGCTTTAAAAATTGAGACAAACGAAGTGTTTTTTGTGGACATAACAATGCCTTTGAGTTTATTTACATTATAAAACACAATCAGTGCATTATTTGTCTAAAGTATCCAGAATGGTACAATTATGGTAACTTTAACTTTATCGAATTAAACCTATGAAAGTTGAACGCCCCTTTTTGCGACTAAACTCTATGTTTCATCAAACCAATTTCATTCCCTCGGGTAATTCGTTAAAAAGACCAGGACACAAAAAAAACCCAAAACCTAACGGAATTCTCCCAACGATGCGACGTGTGGAATTTAATCTCTATTTCTACGCCTTGTAATCAAACCCCTAGAACATATATTTTATGATGTCTCCACCGCGCTAAGGCCGCAAAAAAAACTCGATAGAAAGACGTGTCAGAGAAATTTTCACGTGAACAGACAAAAATCCAATTTCATTCGAGAATCCGAATAATCGAAAAGAATGTCTATTTTCACACTCGTAACCCAAAAAATTTATCAACGTGACTTCGGCATCCCGGTTCCGAAGGGATCGAAACGTGCCTCAACGTCGGACACTTCTGTGCGATTAAGAGACTTTCTTCAGTCTCTTGGAATCCTAAAGGGCTTTAAAGGATGTGCTCTTTTCAATACAATGACTATGAAGTTCCTCTTATTTATTAAAGTTAAAACGTTTTTGTTGGTAACCGACTTGAAAAAAGAGGGACGTTAACAATTCACCTGAATGTTATGTTGTTTCCATCCGTTATGCTACTTCTTCGCTGATTGTGATCCAATTTTACTCATTATTAATTCCTTTAACACCCAATATTTTGGGAGTGGTCTTATTCTAATTTGTAGTAAAATTTTACCATAAAAGACCTGATATTTGATATTGAAGATTATAGGTTTGATTGTAGATACCAGTTACCAACAATTCCAACAGTTTGAGAAATTATCCACGAATCTAGTGTTAACACATCCAACACTCGACACCATTGACTGGCTGATAATTTTTCAAACCTTCGGAATTATTATTAGCAAGTGGACTTTATCAACAACCCATATAGGCCGTCAGCCGGTAACAGATTTTTTGGTCCACCATTTTCTCGGTTCTGACTCGAAGGGGATTGAAAATAGTGTTATTGTTGAATACAAATAGACACAATTTGCGAGTATCCGCAGTACAAGGGGGATCCTAAAAAATCATCCACACACAAATTAAAAATTTGTGTGTAGATGACGACCCCAACAGAAGACTGGAATTCGGAAATGATGTCAAATAAAATTAATCGAAACCAACAATATATTTTAGTGATGAAAGTACTTTTTCACTCAATGAACAAACAGACTGTACTTACAGCATTAGAGTGACATAAATCCGCACATCATTCGTCAAAAACATACTCAGTTGTTGTTGTTGGACTTGAACTTAATGGGTGAGGTGTACCTGGAGATTTTACAAAATGTTCAATTGCATTTTGTAATACCCACGCTAATTCTTGAAATTCTGGAAGATAACATTTCCACAGCATGGTGTTCGTGCGCATCATTATGGTGCACAGTTTCACAGCGAGGTCCAAAAGAATGCCAGCTTGGTTACCGGATCTGACCCCACTAGTTTTTTTTGTGGGGATTCTTAGAATCCAAGGTTTACGCTATGGAACCCGACAATATTAACATTATAAATCAACGAATTATTGAAGATTGCCGAGAAGTTTCAACTGACACATTCGAACAAGTACGACAAGAATTTAGCAAGTACATTTTGACCACTTGCTATAAGAATTCGGTTAATTAATCACAGTGTGAATTTGAAATAATTGCTTACGAAGGGGCGTATTACTTTAATCCTGCTCGAATAAGGACCATGCTTACGAGGAGACTTTTTTATTTTCAGCTCGAATCACCATATTTACGAATCCGGTTCGAATCCGACCATGTTTACATGGGGGAACTACTACTTTACTCCGGCTCGAAAACGGACTATGCATACGAGCACAGCAACACAATCTGTTATTTCCGTTCGTAATTGCGGGAACAAAATTCAACAAAAACATAGTTTATTCAATTTCAATAATCACAATTTTCACTATACAACATTTTGTTTGAGTCTTACTAAGGTCTGCAACAGTACTCGTTTCACTAAAGTTCAAACTGCAATGGCCGACTGACGCCATTTTTTAATATTACAATTTCCAAGAAAGTTCTACTATAAAAGATTTATGAACTTTGATCACATTTCTTTCAGCAATTGTTTTACATTCACGATGCTTTATAAACAATGCTTTTTGAACTAAACAAACTAAATTAATACAATGACGTACGACTTCGACGTACAATACTGTTTCTTTCAATGATCTACATTTCCAAAATGCTTTACGACGTTTGTTGAAAATCAAACTCTAAATAACTACCATTAAAATTACACTTTTCTTGCATCGTTTTAGATAGGCAATCTACAAACTATGCTTCACGACGACATAATTTGCACTCATACTCACACAGGTTTCGAGACTATTTCCTTTGGGTTCAAAACTAAAAATATGACATTGATGCCAACTTAAAGTTGTGGGTTCATTGGCTAATAGTTTTGTTGTTGATGCCCAAGGATAACACTGGTCTACAAAAAAGTTTTCTGTACTTTACATGTGACATATGATATTCGAAGTATTTTTGCCTTCTGAACACGAATCTGTCTTCAGATTTTGTCTATCACCCTTCAGTCTTCAGAAAATAGCTGAACAACTTCAGAAAAATGAAGAATTTTAGGCTAGTCGAATCTGCACATGTGATGTATAGCTACCGATGTATTTTCACATGCTGAACATTATTTTGCTATCAAAACCGCTCCATCTCTCGTCAATCTTCAGAAAATCGTTAAAAACCTTCAGAAAATTGAAGACTTTGGAAGACTGGTCAAACCTGCACTTGCGACATATGATTTTTGGCGTACTTTTGATTGCTGAACAATGTTTTGTTGCTAAAATTGTTTCATCCCCTGTCTTCAGAAAACTTTTCAGTCTTCGTTAAACCACTAAAAACCTCCAGAGAAATAAAGAATACTCAGAACTAGTTCAATGTGCGCCATATTCAGGTTTTGTGTTTTTTTGACTTCTCAATGCTATATCAGAAGTCAAAGATATTAATCCTTTAGTTGCCCCCGGGGCATCTCCACCTGATGACGGTGGGTAACGGTCTTCACCACTGTACTGGCAGAGTCCTCGGTTTAAGGCTTTCACGCCGTCATGAAAACTAAAGTAAAGTTTAGTTCTACGATGCAGGGGTCCCGTAAGTAAAGTACGATACCCAGTATCGGTGGCTGGTCAGGGTGGGAAAGCGCGCCCGCAGTCATCGTCATCATGCGACCGTAGCTCTGTATTTTTAATTTACTTTTACACACTTTTAACTTTTTGTCCGTTTTTTTGAAGGTTTTGCTATATGTTAATACGCTTTTATTAGGTTCATGTGTACGTATGTATCTTTCTAAGTAACGGAAACTTTCAACGTAATTTTCACCAACTTAAAGAAGACCAATTAAGTTGACAATTGGCACACGTGTTAAAGGCCAATGACAATACAATTCTTTAAGTTGAATTTCCCGTTTGTTGCCTAAATACAAATTCGTCTATTAATTACTGCCATCTAGTTGGCAGTAGTCGAACTTGCTGTAATGAAATGGAAAGGTTACACAAACATGAAGTAAACTTTTTACTTATAAATCCTATAGACATTGTTATGAGACTAAGAATTTAAATAAGAGGAGAGTTATGCAAATATAGTGAAATGCGCCCCATGCTTTTTACTCTGAATAGAATTATTGTGTTACTAACTTAAATTTTATTATATTTTTGTTTTGAGGTAATTAATCATGATTGATTGTTCATGATTAAAAATAATTTTTTGCTTTTTATTTCTGTTTGCTACTAAAGCGTATTTTGTTAGTTTTTTTTAAACTATAATTATTTCATCTAGTCTTATAATTATGTTTCTTATTTAGTCCTTTTATCTAGTCTTATGTCTATTTTTTTATCTAGTCTTATTTCTTAGTCTAGCCTTAAACACGTATTTTTGAGTCTCGCGTTCGGCTTTATAAGTGATCATATTATATTAATATATTGACGTATCCAATGTTCAATCGTTTATATATAAACTGAAATCCGAAGTCATTATATAATTTCTTAGGCAATGAAAATTTGCAGGTTTGACCAGTCTTCCCAAGTCTTCAATTTTCTGAAGGTTGTCAGCGATTTCCTGAAGTTCAACAGAGGACGAACCAATTTTAGGTTCACATTGCTCAGCACTCAAAATTACATCAAAAACCATATGTCGCACGTGCAGGTTTGACCAGTCTTCCAAAGTCTTCAATTTTCTGAAGGTTTTTAGCGATTTTCTGAAGATTGATGAGAGATGGAGCGGTTTTGATAGCAAAAACATGTTAAGCATGTGAAAATACATCGGAACCTATACATCACATGTGCAGATTCGACTAGCCCAGAAGTCTTCATTTTTCTGAAGCTTTTCAGCTATTTGCTGAAGACTCAAGGGTGATAGACCAAATCTGACGGCATATTCCTGTCCAGAAGGTAAAAATACATCGGATATTATATGTCACATGTAAATTCGTCACCTGTGTAATTTACAAAGGATTTCTCGATAATTGTATTTTTTTCCGAAAGCATACGTCACAAAGTTTCTGCTAATATTTGCATCGTAACCTTTTCTAATTAAGTTGTTATCATTATCACATTAAACACGTGAAACAAAACCAGAAAAATTCTTCAACTGTCAACAGACAAAGCGCCACAACAACTCGAGAGCGGACCCAACACACGGGGATACGCCACAAGGTGGCTGTAAAATATTCTTGGTTAATGCCAGGTTACTCTGTATGTACTAACCAACCGTTAGAGTGCGCCTCTAGCATCTCTCTTTGGGTACTCTAAGTTATTTAACTCTTTCAAAAATAAAACTTCGT
Source organism: Octodonta nipae (assembly GCA_034190945.1). NCBI lineage: Eukaryota > Metazoa > Arthropoda > Insecta > Coleoptera > Chrysomelidae > Octodonta > Octodonta nipae. Next base: position 25,859,353 of record CM067217.1, read on the forward strand.
TTTCGAACAATAATAATTTTAGTACTTATTTAATTTATTCTTTAAAATTAGACGAACTCCAAACAAAATTAATATGACTGAGTATTCAATAATGAGCTATCACTTGCTATAAGATCCTATTTAAAATTAGTGGCTACAGCATTACTTCAAATGAAATAGAGACGTTGCAAATAGAAAGTATTCTTCAAGTTTAATATGAGTAGGGGTAATTAGCGGGTTAGCTGGTATGAAATTATTTGGAGGTCCTAGGAGGTAGGATTCTATTAGAATAATAACATAATTGCTCCAACAATATTGATATAAAATTATAAGCTTATAATATATTTTATTTTTACAAATTTAAAGGAATTAAGTACATAGATAGATAAGAGTGGAGAGAGGACTTTTGACTAGCCCTATATAAAATGATTCAACTGTTACTCTGAAATAAACATACAGTTAGCAAGATAACAAAATATTATATTTGTCACTGGTGCAAAAATATCCTGTGGTAGAGCGCAATATTTTAAAAGTAAAGGAAAATTGCAGAAACGAGGAAGCCGTTAATGGCTTTTAACCGTGGAATTGCGTTAATGTTTTCTCGCTATTTTTATCTTGCCTATTAATATGAGTCGTAAATTCCCATTCAAATGCAATCAGAGAAATGTTGGTATTATTGAATATTTTCCTTGTCCGTTTAATTTGAAATAACATCGTTGTAATTCTGTTGCAGGAAGACTTATCAGAGATTCCGGGCATTCTTTAGAAAATGCTAATTTATTCAAGGTAAGGAATTCATGACGTCGAAAGCCATGTTAACTTCCCAGTAAATGCTTCATTGATCTCGGAGATCCGTACATACTTCGTCGAAGTATTTCAAATAAGACCCTACGATAATACTGATTTCGGAATAATTTTGCATACAAATGTATTCAACGACAGTTGTTTCCTGGTAATTTTAAATTTATTTTGCCGATTTACGATTGATAGAATGAAATCATAAAATCTAATTAGCTTCCGTAACAATTATTCCCTAAATAAAGTAAGAATATACAGTCTGAATTAAAGTCTGACTTTTGCAATGTTCGAATAATTTCACCAATTTTTCGAGCAAATTCCGATATTTAATTTTTTTATATGAGAAAATGTGAAAAATATCAAGGAATATGTTCAGTAATTTTTATATTGGCATTTTTTAAATGTTTGGGCTTCCTTCTTCTTCTAGTGAATAATTTATTAAATTCATTAAAACAAAACATATAAACTACTGAAGTCAGTCAATACAGGCTAGTAACTCAAGGGACACCGCCATATCCTATGTTTTATTATTGTAATTTTGAATTCTTGTTATGAGATGTGACGACAAACGTTTCTCATTTGTGTTAAACATGGCCAACTTCAGAATCTAATAAAACTCAGTCTTCTTATTGTTGAAATTATTCATATGACAGGCTGACTGCACTCGGAGCTTATCGTCAAAGACCCGTAGAAGATTCGTCTTGCAGCGACGATTCCTATACGCCTATAAGAATGTACACCTAGCGTACATTAAACGTACCGGTATGGACAAAAATCAAATTGAATTGTAATTTGGCGTCACCGAGGTTGATTTTAGCACTGTAAACACTAAAAAAGTATACCACGCTTTTTGCATTTTTGAAAAAAGAGTTTTCAAATTATTTATAACAAGTCCAAGTTACCAAATTGCCTATATTCTATATGCCAGATTACTGTTTTTTCATAGTAGGTTCTCATTACGCCTAGCGACCATGATGAAACAAACGATCTGCTTGTCATTTTGTGATCTCGGAATCATCTATCCGAGGTGTTCCAAAATCCGAAGCCAACAGCACACGTTTTTAAACGAATAAAATTCTCCAAAAGGCAAAACATCCGTCATCAAACATCCCCAGAACTGAGCAATCTCCGGCAAAACGGTGACATTGTCATCCTTCCGACGAATAAAGGCAATGCAACGGTTGTCCTAGATTTTTTAGAATGTGCCAATGAGGTAAATGATTTACTTCAAGATGAATCCTATTGTCCCATTCATCGGGATCCCAAAATAAGACGTGAATTAAATTCATTGATAAGAGAGTCGAACATTCCCAAAGAAACACAAAAACATCTAATTCCTAGTAGTTGCACCTATCCAGGCCTACATGGCCTGCCGAAAATTCATAAAGAACAAGTTCCGTTACGACGATTGTGAATTTAATCGGACATTCTTAAGATATTCACTGGAAAATCGCCTTCACATGTTTGAAACTCATCCCACTTCGTAACTCTTCTGTCAGAGATATCAGTTGAACCCAATGACATTTTGGTTAGTTCACCCAAGTTCCCATCTCAGACTCCCTATCGATTATTAGAGAACTGCTGTCAGAAAACGGACAAACCTTGGATTTACTCATGTTGATCGAAAAATGTCTCACGTCCACATATTTCCTTTTTCAAAATAAATATTACATGCAAACTTCTGGTACCCCCATGGGTTCTCCGCTGTCACCGGTAGTGGCAAATATCAATGTGGAAGCCTTTGAAGCAGTGGCTCTGGAGTCTTCAAGCTACAAACCCAAAATCTGGTTGAGGTATGTTGATGACACTTTTGTCATCTGGTCACATGGAAAAGAGGCTCCCCAATTGTTCTTTAACCACATTAATATCAAACATTCAAACATCAAATTCACTATGGAAATTGAGTCCAAGGGATACCTGCCCTTCCTGGACGTGTTGGTTTTACGAAGGCCAAATGGTAGCCTGGACCACTCTGTATACAGAAAACCACCACACACCGACAGATATCTTTACGCCCGGTCCCATCATCATCCATCTCAGAAACGATCAGTCGAGAACTCCCTGGTGCATCGAGCTATATCAATTTCGGAGCCCAAAAGTTTGAGAAGAGAATTAGCTTGGGTAGAGCGTAGCATACTACACAACGGCTACAGTAAACGAGAGATTCACAATTCCAAAATCCCGTTCCTAAGAAAGAATTGTTTCCTAGTAAATCAGTAGCATATCTTAGCAGGGTCATGGATATGATTGGGAAGTTTCTCCATAAGCACAAGGTGAAAATAATCTACAAACCACTATCCAAAATCTCACAAGTGTTATCCGCTCCAAAGGATAAACAACATCCTCTTTCATTCAAGGGTGTTTATTCCATCCAATGCTCGTGTGGGCAGAATACATCGCTGGAACAGGTCGTTCTATAAACGCCCGTCTATGTGAGCACAAACGTTGTTTGAAAATTGACCTTCTTTCAAACTCTGTTGTAGCTGAACATCATTACGAAGCGGGCCACCAAATTCTCTTCGACAGCTCCTCTGTCGTGGCCAAATCTTCGTATTATTTCACCTGAAAATTCCGAGAGGCCGTTGATAGCGTCAAAAATTCCAAGAATTTCAACCGAGACAAAGGTTTTGAACTTTCGCCAATCTGGCAACCCTGCATTCATATTTCAACACAAATCTCATCAACAAAATAAATCCCTTACATTTTATCAACTAATAAAATTCCAGGAATGTACACAAAAAATATTATCACAACCATAAAACAAACCAAAATAATCCCTTTAAGTACTTCCTACCCTTCTTGTACTTGAAATTTCAGAGGCCAATTATTATTTCGTCATTTGATAGATCCAAAGTGTTAATCATTTACAACTTGTGCTTCAGGGTGACTAGTTCAACTAAGTGAAGTTTCAAAGTGTGTTTGTGAGAAAAAGACGGAACGAATGTGTTCGCCGTAAGGTAAGTAACATTTGTATTTTCCTCACCATTGAAAAAGCCGGAAAACTTTGTTTATATGTTAATTTCGAAACAATGACAGGGCCCAAATCCGGAAAAATCAGAATCAGCTCTGACTCTGACCGAGAAAAACCTACGTTCTCATTTTCTAGCAACTCTTCTTAAGATGATTTCGTTAATAGCCGTCGGAACATATTTAATATAATTTTTTTGCCTATCTCTATAAACAAAAATCAAGAGGTGTTAGATCTGGTGACCTCGCCGGCCAAGCTGTGGGACCATTATTAGAAATGATCTGTAAGGATTTCCTGAAATCTATTTATGTCAATAACCAAATATTGTTAATCTAATTTGATAGTTTCCCTGAAGATCTTTTGTATGGAAGAAAGCGATTTTAGAACCTATTTGGAGTAGATTCGGGCATGGTAGTTTGTTCTTCAATTTTTCTCACTGATGTTGCTGGGTTATTCCTGAACTTTTCTAGGGCTGCTGCATCTCTTTCTTTATTAGTTTTAGTGTGAGTTTTAGGCATAGGTTTTGAGAAAGAACCTTAAGCTAGCAAATTGATACCAACCGAAAATGTCTCTCTTTGGGTTGACGTTGCTCCGGAAAATGTTTTTCTTATGCATGTGTGCAGTTTCTGTGTTCCTAATAGCTTTAAACTAAATTTCTATCACATCTAAATGTTGTTCATTTGCATATCTATTAGCGGAATACCAATCCATAAAAATCGACAAGTCAAAATATGACAAACAGATTTCGCCTGTTTCATTATGGCCGTCAGGAAAAATCACAGTCTATGAAAAAACAGTAATTTTAACTTCTACCCTCTTTAAATCTACATTTTATTCCCGCATGATTTTTTGCTAGATGTGTTCAATGGCTTTAACTAAGGTAACATTTTAACGCGAAATGAATATCGACATCTAGGAGTTTCAGGGAAAACTAGCCAGCAAAGACCTTAAATCGGAGGCGTACTGTGTGAAGGCCATTTTTCTGTAATTCCTAGTACAGAAACTCCAACTAAAACTTCATCAAAGCAAAAAGCTGTCTGTGGGCTATTTGCAATGAAACTCCTAAATATCACATCAAAAAAAATATTTGAGATTTCTACCATTTGAGGGAAGCGCGACTGCTGAAGGTTCTGGACTAGAAACAAAATAGTGTCTTGTGTTCACTTGATTGTAAAATCTCAAAAAGATATTATCAGAAGGTAATAATGCCAGTAAATTTAAACTTTTTGTTCAACCAGTTACTGGAAAATCCTTTTTACCCCTGGAAATAAATATTTCAAAGACATTCCCATATGTTTTGCCTTTGTTTTTTTTTGGCAGAAAATATTTCATTGTTTCGACATATTGTCCCTGTCCCGATTATTTTGGACCATGCTTGCCAATACGCTAATAATTCCCCTGATTAATCTCGAGTCCTTTCCCAAACCGGAAATATTAATCATTTCTTGTTTTCAGCTAATCCAATATAATTTCAATGTCAAAACCGGCAATCAGTCTTGATAAATGATCGAATTGTGGTGCGTTCGTCTAATCAACAAAATTAATGGTATCGATAAGGGAAAAGAAAATCATTAGTCAAATATAATTTAGAATATGAAAAAAAACGTAAATTGGAAACATCAGTGTAAACAGTGGTGTCCTCTATTATGAAGTTGACAACTGAAATTTAATAATTAATCTTGCTGGGTTAATGCGTTTCGTTTTAATTAAATGTCATAGTCAGAGTAGTAAATATACTCGATAATTATGCTCATTATTTATAATATTTAGCAGATTTACGTGACGTAGAGAGAGTGAGACAACCACAAATAGAGAGAGTTAGATAGAAAGACATTTAAAGGAAAGGATCTTGCCAACTCAGTTAGACAGAGTAAGCAGCAAACTGAGCGAGCGGCAGTTTTATGCTTTCGTTAAGCCTCTTTTTTGGCAATGAGTATGATGACTATTTGCTAGTGAGTGTTATTTAAGAAACCCAAGCTTAGTGGAATCAACGAATACGTACAACAGAAAATCCTCAAGAACATCTTCGGTTTTGCTGATTATTTTAAGTTTTGTTGTATTATATTGTTTAAAATCAGAAACTTTTCAGAGAAATAAAAGTGATTTTTTTGTTATTGTTTCGTTAGTTAAACCTTTAAAACCTTTTAAATTTTTGAGTTTAAAAGGCTTGAGACAGGCAAAGTTTGCGCTTTATTACAAATTTTATATTTTAATACTTAATAACAGTTTTATTTAAAAAAACTAAATTTTCTTCTTGTGTGTTTTTTTCCGTAACGTCATTAATTTTAAAGTAAATGTGACAAACAGTTAATTTTTTGAAAAATTGAAAAAATAGTTTTTTCATTAAATCGATTTTGTGTGAGAACTGAGCATTATACACCGACCAAACCTTTTAATCACATAAATAGTACTACACCAAACGGCATTCTAGAGGGAATACGTTTAATTATTTTATTAATTATTAATAATTAACGTTTGATGAAGATGTCTTTGTTTTTACTGCTCACTTTCCTCTAGCCACATATACTTTTTTAATCGTAACTGGTTTAGTTATATTAAAATCGACTTTTGTCAAAGCTAGTTTTACAGATTTGTTTAGGTATTTTATCGTATACGTATCTAATCAAGTGAGTGATAGAAAACAAAGTGAGTTTATTGTGTTTAATAATCATCATTTTATTATTAAAGTTTTCCTGAAAAACTATTGTTACAACGTTTAATTTTTATTAAAAAAGGAACCCTCTACAAATTAATTATTCAACAAAAAACATTCCGAATAAAGATGGCATCAAAAGAGGTATTTCCCGAACGTTCGATTGCTGAAGTTTACAGAATACTCGTCGCAACCTATGTTCCGCCCTCAAACAGCATAGTATCTTACTGATTAAGTAATTGCCGTTTGTTCTAATCTGAACAACCTGCTGTAGAGTATCGAGAATATCAACCCTATTCCGGAATAGTAAATTATACACGTTACAGGCCAGAATCAGACGGAAAATATGGAGAAGGACTATGATGGTATAACAATGCTGTCGTACAGGAGGCTTTCAGTTCAATAGATAGCAACGTAGTAAAACATCTGATCAAGTGTGGGTTCATCAACTGTTGAAATAAATCTTTTGTAGTGGAACATATTGTGATTTATTTCGGTGCGAATAAAGATATTTGCTGTCAATAATTTAACAGTATAAATAAAACTGGTCTGCAAAAAATTTTTTTCTCTCTCCTTCTTGTTTTCATGCATCATAACTTTATAGTAGAAGAGATAGAACGGGATTTTGCTCATCATCCTGAAAATGGACAGAATGTATCGTATTAAGTTCAATTCCGGAACTACATCACGTTTCTAGGCAGGCGGCAGTGGAAGTGATAACCGAGTATAGTTACAGGGTGTGAAAATGGTAATTTTTTTTGGTCATGCTCATCATCGAGTAAACATTCCAAAATTGGCTGCATACAAGATTTTGATTTAAACAAATTCCCGAGAGGTGTCTGCCTAGAGCGTTACCATCTTGCTGGCGGTCAGCCGTAAACTTGTCAAAAATAGGGGTGAACTTCGTCATTAAGTTAAAAGAACGCCATTTGCACCATTTTTTTGCCTACACAAAAGAATTCAAAAGGACCTACAGCTAAATAACATAAATATATTTTTCATGATGTCATTAATGTGGCCTGTATGACGTCATACGCCATTTTTTTAATTGCGAAGCCACATCTTTTATTAAGGATTCCGAAAAAAATTTCATGTCTGAATATGACTTTGACCATGACCTTGAACTTGATCTTCCGGGTGATTCCAAAATAAAGGTTTTTGAAAATTAAAAAATTATAGGTAAATTAGGTGTACGGGGGTTTCCTCATCGCTGATTTCAAATCTGAAATCAGTTTTTCAAAATTCACAATCCAAGATAGCGGACCATTTTTTTAGTCAACTAATTAATGGTAATCGATGTTTTTAATCCTGATCCGAAAGATGACTGATTCAAAGAGGATATTCCAAATTAAAAACAAATTTGACGTTGAACTTGGCTACTACTTATTTTGAAAATTTTCAAAAACTGATTTCATATACGTAATCATCGACGTCGAAAACCCCCGCATACCAAATTGGGACTAGGTTGGTTGATTTTTTTCAAATAGCCAATTTTCAAAATCTGATTACGAATATGAAATCATATTTTCGCAATCCAAGAGGGCGGACCAGTTTTTCAAACAAAAACGGATTTCAGATTCGAAATCAGTGTCGTCGAAAACCTCCCCTACACCTAATTTGGCTATAATTTCAAACAAATTTGGAATGACCTTAAATGTCAAGTTCAAGTTTCCAAATTATGAAAGCAGCAATCAAGCTTGACAAAGTAGTAGATAAGTACGCAATGTAGGATTTTTGATTTTCTTGGCACCGACTTCAAAAATATACTAGATTGGTAGGTAATTAATTTGTACAGAATGAGTACCTTTTAATGTTTACATTTTTTACTTCCTGGGTAGGTACCTGACAACATTAATTGTGTTATTTATTTGCTAGAGTTGTATTTTGTTATAATTATTTTTAGCTTTTTAGTTATAGGTGGAAGTCGGTTATATTTTTTTTAAATGTTTTATTTGAAGGAGGATTTTGTTGCAGACCAGTGTAATTTGTTAGGTGTCATTTCTGAAACACTTGGTTTTGTTAATAAACCACTTACTTCTTTTGTATATTTTTGATTTCCACAACTATCAAGAATGTAATGGAACGCCTGTACATGAAAATTGGTGAAGTATTTGGACAGTTATTGCGAAATAAATATACATAGAATTCGAAAACGTAACGTTGCTTTTGGCAGTCGTGCATAAAATATGCGAAAACTTTGATTGCTTGAATTCCAAATAGTTCGATATTCGTTCTGTTGTTAACATTCCTGCAAAATTCTTCGATTTCTCAATATCGAAAACGCCAGTGGCCCGATCAAATCTACTGCATGTAAGCTCGAGAAATTTTAAAGGACCCTGCAAGCATATTTTAGACGTAGCAGAATCCAAGAAGAAAAACTCACGACATCGTGAATATTCCCCCGTTCGTTCGATGCATTCAGAAATGCATTTTCATTTCGAATATAAGTCTCACAGCCATGTTTCATTTCAATATCACAATGGATCTTGTGATATGGCCGCTCTAACTCGAGCTGAAACCAATTTAACTTGCAACACAGTCCCCGGAGCTGTAATGCCCATGCCGATTGCAATTGCGTCCTTTTTTCGTCCTGGAATCGCTATGTATCACGGATCAGATAGCGGATGTATTCAAAGCTCTCTCTCGTATTTTGTTTACGACGGGGATTTCGTTCGGAAAACATTTTTATATCGCCACATGAAGTTTTGAAGGAGTTGAATTGGATTAAAGTTTCGTTGGACATGAAGATTAAAGTGTTTGATGTAGATTTTTCGTAATAACTACCAGACTTGAGATTAAAGTTTGTATGTAGTGTGTATCTAAGTTGATGCGAAAGATTTTTACGACTGATTTTGCAGTAAAAATTTAAGGGAGCGTTCATGTATTTTTTTTGTTCAAAACCATTTTTCGACAAGTTCAAACCTTTAAAAGTATTAGTTTGAGATTTTTGACATTTGACATTGTGCTTCTACGTTTTTTGTAGTTTCTATGTGTGTTTTTGACAATTTTACCACTTTTGACATTTTTGGCATTTTTGACATTCAATTTATAAGATTTTTGAGATTTTTAGATATTTTTGAAATTTTGAGATTTTTGCCGTTTCTGTCCTTTTTGACATTTTAGTCATTTTTTTGAGACTCAATATTCGTAGTTTCTTTGCCCATTGACAACGCGGTCTGGCCTAAAGCCAGAAATGTTTGGAAATCTACAGTAATTTCCTGAATTATGGTGGTAATTTCGTGAATTGTGGGTGATATTTCCCCAAAAAGTGCATAAACTTTTTTGACATTTTCGACAATTTTTGACGTTTTTGACAGTTTTGAAATTTCTTACACACTTTTGAAATTGTTCACTTTTTTGACTTATTAGTCATTTTGACGTTTTTGAACTTTTTGGCGTATCTGGAATGTTTCAGATTTATATTTCTAGATATTTTTGAATTTTTTCAAATTTATAACATTTTTGACGTTTTTCACATTTCTTGTTATTTTCACATTTTAGTAATTTTTGACGTTTTTGACAATTTTTGAGGTTTTTGACATGTTGTTTTTTCAATATGAGATTGAATTGACATTTTTAGTTAGTTTCTTTAGTTCATGCATTTCTATATACAATCTCTCTCTCTCTCTCTCTCTATCTCTCTCCCTCTCTCTACTTTCTATAAGTATAATATAATATATATATATATATATATATATATATATATATATATATATATGTTATATAGTATATATGTTATATAAGTTTATACTATGAACTTAGCATGAACTTATATCGCAACGACAATACAACATTCCCAGCTGAGTCAGCGACACGTGGAGTATCAGATTACAGCACCACCGAGCATTCGTGGGAATCGCTGTGTCGACAGTGCCGATTCAGCACTCATTAGGTTATATATTGTAAAATCTCTCTTGTTTGTTACTCATTATTACTCAGAACTTTTGTCGGTTACATTGTTATTTTTCATTTTTTATTTCAAAGTTATAATTGTATTTGTTTTAATAAAAAAATCTTTTTTAAAAAGTTAATTAATTGAAGTGTGATATAACATATATAATATACAGGGTGAGTTTTTTTTGGTGATCAGTATGGGGATATCGGAAACTAGCGGAGATAGAGCAATGGTTAATTTGGGAAAGATTTGCAGTTTTACTGGCCCAATTTAATGACACTTTCGGATTTTTGTAAAAGTCATGGCTTACTAGATATTTTGAAAAAATGAAATTCTGTCGATTTCGTCAAATGAAGGTAATTGTATCCCGAATATGATTGTCATGTCCTCGTTTGCGTGACAGCTCTCGTTTTCGAGATATGTCACAAACTTATCTTTTTTTGAATGGAAACCATAGTTGGCTACGACCTCAAAAAATCCGACATTTTTAGAGCTTTTCAACGATATAATACTTGATACAGTTATTCATAAAAATAACGGAGTTATGGATGCTTTTCTCACTTATTTTCAGTTTTAACGTAGGTAGCCATGAAAAAGATTGTTTTCACTTTGACGTTTCCTCATTTAAGAGTAATTCCATTAGTAGTGCTGAACTGACAGTCGATATTGACAAGTTTTCGTGATAAAATGGAATATTCTAACGAAGAAAAACTGAATATGGTGGAATGTTATATCATATCCCATAAAAATTCAGTTCGTGCAACTGAGGAATATTTTCATAGATAGGCTGAAGTTGGTAGACAATGTAACTCGTTCCTCGAAGTTTCCTTGGACTTCCATCGTCTTGAAGTGGTTGATCTCACAACGTTTCAATAGCTGTGTATCTGCTATCGTCATCATTTCTGAGATTTTGTCATTTTGACAATTTTGACCTTTTTGACATTGTTGAGATTTTGTCATTTTTTACTTTTTGACGATTTGATATATTTGAACATTTTAACATTTTAGACGTTTTCGGCATGTTTTGACTTTTTTCATATTTACAGTGATGTTGGTATTTTATTATTTCTGTTAAATTTGGCTTTTTTGAGATTTTGTACATTTTAACTTTTTGTGTTTTTTCTCATTTTAAGTTTCTGAAACTACTCAGGTTTTTAATAGAAGAAGAAAGCATCCTGGATAGTTGGTAGTTTTAAGTAGAGTGTACCAATTGGAATTGTCTCTATTCTTCCATTGGGTTTGCAAGTTTCCACGTCGATGTATTTTTAATTCCGAAGTTTTGGTATAGTACTCAAGGGAGGATTTCTGGATTTGAGCCTTCTAAATTCAATCAAGTCTTGATGGGGAGTTGGAATTGGGTTGCTAGAAATCTTTATAAACCCTCTTATCAGTATATTACTCCTTCAAATTTTAGGTAGTTTGATGATACTAGAAACTGGTATTCAGAAAAATGGTTAACAGTTCAGCATCCTCTGGATTTACACCACGCCTACTTTTCTGATGTGGTATGATGTGTCTCTGTATCCCCTGACCCCCCAACCCCCTTTGTCCTCGCTAATTTGTAAAGAATGTTGATTCGTTATTTCAGTTTTGCGACCAGTTTTGATAAAAGTTGATCGAAGTGTTTTATAAGAAATCTGTAGAGTTGTTGAAGCCAATCGTTATTTAAATGGAGATATGTAAATAAGAGAATTCTGTTTTACGTAAGCTTGGGTTTCGTCGCCATTTCCTAAAATATTGGGAGAGGCTTTGTTCAAGATAAGTAATTATAGTATATTGATTTGCAAGGGCGATGTCGTCTGCATACGTGAATCTTGTAGATGTGGTAACTGGTAGGTCAGCTACATAATGATTGAACAGCAAAGACGCAAGAACTGATCCTTGAGGGAGACCATTGTTCAGGAGTATTGATTTGCTAAGTGAACCACTCTTTGTGATTGCAAGGCCCTGTTTTACAGCATGTTTTCTAAAAGAGATGTCATCGTTTTTCATTCAGTAGCTTTTAGAAATTTATACATCATACAAAATTCAAATCATATGCGGTTTTCAGATGAACGAAGACTGCTCTGATTTTTGGGCACTGTTCATAACTCCGCTCAATAATTGTTGCTATTGCCAGGACCTGAACCTCGTAGTTTGGATGTGGTATAAAACCATCCTGACCGATAGGCAATGATTCCGTTATGATTGGATTTAACGTGTTGCAAAGGAGGTGCTCAAACAGATAAGCTACACTTACGGTCCGGCTTTCCTGGTTTGACAATGAAAATAATCTTTTCCCTTTTGAATTCTTTTGAGACATTCATATTTCAGACATTTTCAAAGTTTTTCACAGATAAAAAATTGTAAGTGTCATTAAAATTCAACCGTCTATAAAGCTTCACGCGGGTGTTAATTATTTTTGCAAACGGGTTCTCTACCGTGGACTATTTATTGTACGGAATCCTTCTATACCCGATTTTTATGTCTCATTCTGCTGTAATCAAACGTTCTTTGTGCCAAAAAATTGTCGCTATGTCTAAATTTGATTTCAAATTTTAATAACACGGTGTTTTAATCACTGTTTAAATAAAACTGTGGAACAGTAACTTAGAGCTTATAGTTTTGGAGGTAGCCTGCAATGTGCAAATATCGTGACAAGATTAAAAAGAGAGGGCAATAGAGAGAGCAAGAGGCTATTTCACTCGACTGGAAGATGTTTCCACTTAAATGTCGTTAATTGACTGCTTCCACCTACCAAGTGAACTAACATGATGCTCTCTTTATTGCCCTCTCGTTCTAGTCTTGTCTGGATATTTGTGCATTGCAGGCACTTCCATAAGTATATGCTCTAAGATAAATAAAGATCGTTGAATAAGTGTCTGCCTCGTTGTTGTCAATATCTAAATAGTTATTTTCAGTAGTCAAGAAAGTAATTATTAATTGCATGTTTCCGGCATCTCATTATAATGCCAACTGTGAGAAACGGCTTCTTTCAACCAGGAATAATTTCTTCGGAACGGTAGCGACAAGTGAAAGTGAAAAATTACGTTCTTTCTCTTTAGGGCATGGCAAATCGAAAACTCGAGCATTTCCTGGGGAGCATGAAATATTCACATAAAAGAAAACGCCTGGCGCTTCGGCAGTATACAGAGGCCTATTTTCCTAAAATTACATTGTCAATTAGTCTTCATTTGTTCCAAGGAAATACCTCTTCCCGGCCGTCTATTTATTTTCCCTCTTAAAATGACTGAGGGTTCTTTGTTTCAAAAGGATTCAAAAATTAAGCAAACCACTCGAACAGAAAGGTACTTTTCTCCAGTTTCTGGCTCTGTGCCAACATAAATCGCGTATTCTTTTGTTTAATTTCAGGAATTCTACAGAAACATATATTAGGAATATATATTATTCGAAAGAGTTGCTACTGTTATAGGGTATATACTTTTCTTACAATAAAAGCAGTTATCTAATCTAAATCTACTAAAAACGTATCTCTACATCAATAAAGAATGACACGGCTGAATATAATCTACTGAGCGTACGCGTACGCAGTACGGTACCCCTATAATTAATTTTTTACCTTAATTTTAAGACTTCTTGAGTCGCTTCATTTTGGGGAATCGCACAACTTATTTGCGATAAATAACTTTTTAAAAAATTACCGACTTCAATGCATAGTAACAATAATGACACTAAAAGGTAAAAAATAATTGAATTAGATACTTAAAACAAGAGTAATTATATGTTCTATAAAGCTGTGTTTGCCAAGCCTAATAAATGCATCTGTTTTACATAGGAATATAAACAGCTTTATAAATTAAACAATTATTATTAATTATTAAAGCTATTTATACGCCATGTTTCAAACATATGTTTCATGTTTGGCATCAATTTCATACATAGCCTTATAGAAAATATAATATCTTTCTTTTTAAATATCCAATTCACTTGTTTTTTTTTACTTTTTAATGTCATTATTTTAACTATGCATTGAAGTCGGTGATCTTTTTAAAGCTATTTATTTTTAGTGATATAATGGCGTAATGCATGTTTCAATTGTTACTAACCTTGTTTCATAACAATTTTCTTTATAGACAAAAAAGGGATACTTTACTATTAGACAAAATTCATATTTTTTTACGAATCTCGTATAAATATGAAAAATTGACATGTGACGATTTTATTGTAGGTTTCGGACCACGCAGATCATTCTATGAAAACTTGAAGAATATATATTTTTAAATATTAATTTGTTAATATCTAGGTAAGAGAATTTCACTCTTAAATTAAAGATTTCTTAAGAAATGTGGGTACATCTATATACAAATAGGCAAAGAGAAAACGATTAAGTACCATTTTCTCCTCTGTCTCTCAACCGATTTTCTTCATTTTTGTTTTGTTTAGTAGGTACTGACAACCTTCAGTGTAGAATGCTAATATTAATTTATTATTCATTCATGAAATAAAATATAATAAAAATTCATTATTTACGTCCATAATGTCAACGCCAAACAACTGAATGTGCCGCCGCCGCCAGACTCAAAACATTGAGTAATTATATATAGAGGGACCAATGCTGTTATAGACTTAGAGCATGCACTTCTGGAAGTAGCATGCAAGCGTTGTTGTTGTTTAGTGGTAAAGTAATCGTTGTATATTATAATTATACAGGGCGATTCCAGATATGTTAGAAATCATTTTTTCGTGGGTGGCACATAAGCAGTTGCATATATAGGATGTTTAAAATATAGAGTAGAGTGCAATTATAACTAATAAAATAATTATATAGGGAAACCCATTAGCGTTTGAATTTACAGGGTTCTTGGAATAGAAGGTGCAGTAGAATTACAGTTATACAGGGTGGCGCAATAAATATTATATAAAGTTGCATATACAGGGTGGTGGAAATGGAAATGCAACATTTCGTAACCCATAAGCAGTTGTATATATAGGGAAGATAAAATATAGGGTGAGAGGAATTATAGATATACAGGATGATGATAAAAAATGTTAGAAAAGGAAATAATTTTTTAGAGCTTTTCAACGATATAATACTCGATATGGTTATTCATAAAAATAACGGAGTTATGGATGCTTTTCTCTCTTATTTTTACTTTTAACGTAGTTAGCCATGAAATAGATTGATTTATTAATAACTATTCCATAAAACATTGAAAGATTTTTTTATTAGGTATATCAGATATAACGAAAAACTAAATAAGTAGGTACTTACTAAAAACTTAAGAAATGATAGTACATCATAATGGTTACAACAAAGTCCACCATTGTTATTTAGACAAAAAATTGCATCTTCTTAAGATTGACATTACCGTTTTCCTCACAGACCGCCTATCAATTTCTTCAATTGCTTGTAATACCGCCTCCCTTAGGTCACCAACAACTGTCTCATACTTACTTTAGAATACTTTGTTTTTTAGCGCATCCCATAAATAGAAGTCTATAACTACCAAATCGGGAGACCGGAGTGGCCATTCTTCCTATCCAAGAGTTTGGATAGATATTATCTAAGTGTTGTCTTACTAACAACGAGTTATGAGCAGGTGCTCCATTAGGTTGGAACCACTTAATTTCTAAACGAGTTCTCAAATTCAAATTATGCAACATGTCTTGAAAAGTGTATTGGAAGAAATGCGCTCCCCAGTAAGTGATTCGTCATAGATAAATGACCCCAGAATAGTAGACCCTATGATACCACACCAAACATTAAAACCAATTTTTATCTGGGTTCTTCTTTGTTCTACATTGAAAGGGTTTTCTTTAGCCCAGATATGCTCATTGTGTCTATTGAATATAGCGTAGTTAGTAAATCTAGTTTCATCTGACCATAACACCTTTAATGGAAACTGTGGATTGTCAAGGCACATGTCTCTAAACCATGTACAAAACAAAATACGTCGATGTTCGTCACCTGCATGCAAAGTTTGAGAAACTGAAAGTTTGTACGGGTGGAACTTATGCGCTTTCAGTACGTTAACTACAGTTCGTTGAGAAGTGCCCGCCTTCTGCAGCAATCTCACGAGTTGATGTAGATGGATTTTGATTTATCATTGCCAAAACATTTGTTTGTGCTGCTTCGTTAATTTGATTACGTTCCTTTGGTGGTTTAGTAAAAGATCCGAGATCCCCATACTGATCATCAAAAAAACTCACCTTGTATATGTACACAAATTACAAACATACATCTGTAAAGAGGTTAATTAACAATTTTGATGAAATTACAATCTATTTTCAATTTCATCCTAGTTTTGGAATACGAATAATTAATTTTTTTAATACCACCGCATCATCCATATATACATTAAGAAGTCAGTCAAAATTTTTCTGATGTCACTGAAAAAAATTGAGAAAAATGTGGACCAATCTGGAAGTCTATTCTGTAAAATGAATAAAGAATTATCGAAATCGGTTCATAATCAGGTAACAAAGTCTAAAAAAAAATACAATTGAACTGAGAATCTCCTCCTTTTTTGAAGTCGGTTAAAAATTACCAACGTGTGATCTGCAGCGGGTATGTCAACAATATTCATTATACAAATTCTTATTTAGAATTACAATGTCCCTATGCATTTTCAACATTTGCCATCCATTTTTCATCAGCTTTATAATATCGAATTGACCTGAAAATTAGCATACTTATGAAAGAACGTAACGGTTGTCAAGTTAATCTTTAGGATTGTTCAATTGATTCAGCGTAGTTTGTGTTAATAAACTTGTATTCTTGTGTCTCGTTTCTAAAATTTGACATTTTATTTATTCTGAATTTAAACTATTTCTTTCTAACTCTAGTATTGCATACAGCTATTTACGTAAGTTTTCTTTTCTCTCTCAAATCTCTCTTTGGTAAGAGCAAATGTCAAAAAACAAGGAAATTAATCCCCACCATTTTATGCTGTTTACAGTATAGTTATCAGGTAAGTATCTAAATTTCCTATTTACATCATATTCTAACCAATTAAGTACCTTTGTTTTCTAATTCATACTTAAATTTAATGAAGAAAATGTATTATTGACATAAACTTATTCGTATCAAAGTCAGCAAATATGGCATTCACATACCTTAGGCACACAGCCTGGAGAAATATTGAGAGTCATTCTTGGCCTCAACTTCGAATCTGTCGATGAACAAATGAACACAAATGATTTCACATTGTCGTTCTTCTTCCGGTTCCTTAAAGCAGCCCCTAAACTGAAAGCAATAATGGTTCATACAAAATTTTCTGAGGGAAATAAAATCATTTATCTTTGGCTCACAAAAAGAATTTTCAAGCAATAGATCCTACTACTTTAAAGTTTATAAAATATGGACTGTTTTACATATCTTGCATATATCTTCTATAATTTTTGCCACTTTTTTCCAAAACCCTTCCGATATTTTCAGAGGTTTTCATAATTTTCACTTTTCGGTAAACGTTTATGAAAAGTTCGGATAAAATGACAAAATGTCTATAAAGAATTTAAAAAATACTGGTATCGCCTGTGGTTGAAATTCGACCAATTGTGTCAATTCCTGACAAAATTCAACTTGCTTTTCATAGGTAGATACTAGGGCTTTATTTGTGTGCACATTCTTAATTCTTAGCTTAATGATATAAGGAATGTCAAAGAGTGATTAAGTGGAAATTAAAGACAAACATTTAGTTACCATGAAATTTCCTAAATTTAAATAATTCAGCTAAGCTAGCCTAACCTAACCTAACCGGCAGAATAATATAGCAAATAAACGTAAATGAGAATTCCATTTGAATAGAAATTGCAAAATAATGCTTATAAAAAACTAATACCCAATAAACGATTTAGTTTCTAACATATCTGGAATCATCCTGTATAATTATAATCTACAGCGCCTTAAATCTCAATCAATTTATATATGTATATGTAACTGCTCAAGGCAACTTCATTGTGTGCATCAAATTAACTTGAGAACCAGCACTTTTTACTTTAAAATCTTGAAAGATTCAACAGTAAAAATGTAATGCTAGAAAAATATCAAATAGTGATAAAACCCTTATAAGAGCCTACACATTAATTTGTATTGAACGAATTTTTCAAAAGCAGTTTCATTCTCAAGTAGGTCACCAAAATCACCCTCTATTGAACGCTCTGGAATGTCAAAACAATGTCAAATGTTATCAATCAGCTTTAGAATTTAAATAGTGTACTTACATAAAACGTTTCATTTGAATTCTTCTGTAAATGCCCAAACTTCTTATAAACACATTCAATTTGGTCAAGAAGGTTTTAGAATATACATCTTTGTAGGTAAAATTCGATTATTTTTAGTAATATTTGTACTTATCTACATGATTGTAAACAATTGGGTTTTTACTGTCGACTATTGTCAACTTTCAAACATTAGATTAATGCTTAAGCTACTTGTTCATAGTGGGCGCTATCTCACTTGAATTTTATTAATATATAATATCTTTAAATTACTTCTATTAAAATACGTAAATAAAGATTGGTTCTTTATATAATAAACAAATATTCTGCACTGAAGGTCGTCAATAGCTACTACCACTAACAAAAATAAAGAAAATCGGTTGAGGGACAGCGGAGAAAATGGTACCGAACCATTTTGTCTTTGCGTATTTATAAATAGATTGCTTAAGGACTTTGAATCAATAAATTTTCCCTTGTCTATTTCTGTGTACACTTAAAAATCAGTTTAATAAACCTAATCAACATCAAAAATATTTCGGACTACTCGACTGGAAGACAAACGTATTCGTAGTCGTCTGATTTGAATTCATCTCCCAATCACACGTTTCACCGCGTACAACAAGTAAAAATTTATCCAGTATTCAGAACTGTACTGAATAAAACCGATGAAACGTCGAGCAGTTTTTCATTTATTTTTCTATTCTGCGTCGAATTGTCAATTTTTCGTGGACTGAAATAATTACTCGACATGGTCTCGGTATTGTTTTCCATGATAACTCGATTACTGTGCTTTTGTTTTTACACCAAGCGTAATGGGAAATATTTCGAACAGGATTGAAAATGGAAAGCGTAGATGAGAATTCACTGTTATTGAGAATGTGTATGGGGTTTTTGTTTTTATAAAAGTTATTTCGTTTTCATTGAAATTTTTTTTATCGATATTTTTTTATTGTCAATTTTCAATAATGGTCCTATTGTCCGAGCATTAAAGAGAATACCTATAATAAATTTTTGTGGTTGAAATTTTAGGGTGTATGCTTAAACTAAATTTTTGGAAAATATGCTTGCAATATTATATTTTTAAGACTTGCCAATAGTCTTGAACGCATTCTTCAGTTCTTGACCTGGTAGACGTCGTTCATTCCTTGGCCTGACATATTAGACCGGGAGATCTGAATTAGAAGTTCAACCACGATATTCTGAGGCCTGCTTTCTGGTCTACTGAAAGGTTCTACTACTTACAATTCATGGAAAAATCCTAGAGTTTCTTAGGGGATTTTTCTGTAAAAATTAGATTTTCTAAAACAAGAATAAGTAGGTGCTCCGACAATTTTCTGAGTACTGCCATATTAATTAAACGATAGGTTACCATCGATTTTACCAAGAAAACTTTTTTGGCAGGAGGGTAGTAATGGGTCTAAGGGTTGAAATCGATATATAAACACGTAAGAAAGATTATTAATTTTGAATAATTTTTTGAGTTCTGCGAACTAAATTAATCAAACATATTTATACCGAAATGACAAAAAATAATTGGCATGACGCCTCCTAGGGAATAAATGAATTTTCACCTGGAAAATTGTGCGGAAAATGTTCATGTTTATTTTATTTTTCCAGAAATGTCCCTAGCAGGCGTCATGCCAATTTTTTGTGGTCATTTTAAGACAAAAATTTTTGATTATTATAGTTGGCAGGACTCAAAAAATTATTAAAGAATTAAACATTTTTACTACATGTTGATATATCGATTTCAAGCCTTAGACTCATTACTACCCTCCTGCCAAAAAAATTTCGTGATAAAATCTATGGTAATCGATCGTTGTATCAAAATCTCAGTACTTAGAAAATCCTGGCAGCACTTAATTTTCACAGGTAAATCCCCTAGGAAACTCTTGTATTTTTCCATGAATTGTATGTACCTCATAGAACCTTTCAGTACTCCAGAATGCAGGACTCAGAAAATGGTGGTTGAACTTCTAATTCAGATCTCTCGGTATATATGTTGTTCCGCCTGTGTTTGGGCAGAAGCTCTAGGCTCAGAACCCGTTATTCTGCTATTGGCCCTGCAAAAATTGTGCTACCCTTAGACCGAGAAATAACTTGAATACAACACCCTCTACTGGATTATAGCATAGCTACTAACTATTGTCTCAAAACAAATACCATCTATGAATGACTATACTTAGTCAAGCCGTTGAAAAGTTACATGATCACTACAATCCATATACAGTGAGGGCGCGTGGGGTAGAACAAATTCATATAAAATTCAGGTTTTTTTGGACTGCGGTTTTTGTGATGATAAACTCATTTATACAGGCTGGGCCAGAAATAAATTGCGACCATCATCTTCATTTTTTCAATTGGAAAAGTTTTTCATTTGATTTTTGAATTCTGCATTGACAAGTATTTATCATGTACAATGGCCTATACCGAAAATTAACAGTTATTAAAAAAAATATATTTATTTCAAAATTGAAGAAAAAAAAACACTTTCATATCAAATTAAATGTTCAAATTGTTGAGCATTAACTTCCTGCCAATACCTAAGACGAATTTTGAAATAAATATATTTTTTTAATAACTCTTAATTTTCGGTATAGGTCGTTGTACATGATAAACACTTAGAATTCAATGCAGAATTCAAAAATCAAATGAAAAACAAATGTTTCTATTTGAAAAAATGAAGTTGATGGTCGCAATTTATTTCTGGCCCACCCTGTATAAATAAGTTTATCATCAAAAAAACCGCAGTCCAAGCGTTTAAAAAAAAACAACAGCTGAATTTTAAATGAATTGGCTCCAACCCACCCGTCTTCACTGTATATATAAGTCGTTTAGAAGTTACACGATTATCAAAATGATCAAATGAAACTAATCTATTCGTTTATTACACTGTAGTGTACAGTGATAGAAAACGACTAAATTACTTTCCTTGATCATCATGATTAACTATCACAAAGTAACGGGTTCCAGAATTGTATTTTTGTTGGTTACACAAATTATCGACCCTGGTCTATCGAGTGAAATTCCATTAGTGTATCGAAATGAAAAAATGTTATGTTATCTTTTCTTTATGATACCTATACGGTTGTAGGTGTGGGTGAATTATAGTTATACAGGGTAGTTCAAATAATATTGTATTGGGTGGCACTTAAGTAGTTGCGCATACAAGGTGGTTGAAATAAGTGTTGAGTAAAACGATAGTTATACAGAGTGGATCAAAAATAGTTTGAAAAATGTTAAATAAGCATACGCAGTTGCATATACTGGGTGGTTGAAATAAATGGTAGAGTAAAATTATAATTATAAAATGTGTTCAAAAATGTGAAAAATTTTATTATGTAGGCTAGACCATGAGCAGTTGCATAAATGAAATACTTGACATATGGGGCGAAGTAAAGGACCACGCACCCAGTTTATGGGATTTTGGTTCCCCGTCGAATTGATCGCAACCGGTTTTTTTCGATAGTACATGACCTTTTGAGAAAAAGTTCTCATGGGCACGACGCCCATAAAAGCCTCCTTCGTACATGATGTGGCAGGTCTGTAACCGCAGTGATCCTGAGTCCCCGGTCCCAATTCGGTTGCAACCGATTTTTTCTGATAGTATTTAACCTTTAGATAAAAAGTTCTAATGAAAGTATGAATAGTATGTCATTTCGCACAAGATGTATCACCATACTTGATTATGATAAAAAAGGGTGTTTGAGGACAGATGATCCAAGGTCAACTAACCTCTGTCATGTCGGGTTCAAGGTCATCTTAAGGTTTAACTGTGAGAAAAACGTTAGAAAAAAGTGAAACAGGCGGTATGTAGGTTTTTGAGATGGCTGAACACGAATATACGGTTTCCCTTAGTCTACAAGGTTACTTAGATGTCATTATAGTGATTACAGAGCCAAAATGCCAAGAACTAACCCCGCCCGCGAATTGAATTTAGCGACATCAATAATCTCTCTGACTACTATTCGAGATTTTTATAACGCCTTTTTCCCAATTCACCCTACATATCGACGCTCTTACGAAGCATAGCACAACTTAGAGCAGCTCACAACCCCATCAAGAACACTTGCACGATTCATTAACACCTTATGAAGAGCAGCACAACTCGTTTTTCTTTTTTGAACAGTAACACCGTTCGATAACTGCATTTCGAATAGTAGTACAGCTCAGAACACCGTTAGGAAGACCAGCTCTTATTTGTGCTACTCACCACTAGACTCTATGAGGCCTTTATGGGTGTTTTGCCCATGAGAACTTTTTATCAGAAGGTCAAATACTATCGAAAAAAATCGGTTGCAACCAACTCGATTGGGAACCAAATTCCAATAAACTGGATTCATGGTATACAGGTATAATTTAAATAGAAAAAAGTCAATAATGTGGAGAGAATTTATATTTATACAAGGTGGTTGTAAAGACATCAGGGAAGTTGCAATAACGTGTGTAGTTGAATATAGTTGTACAGAGTGTGTAGCATTTAGCTCCATTTTTGCATATGTATTTAAGTGGACTGTAATTTATATGAGGTGTTGATCCAAGTTATACTATTTTGGAGAAGTTAAAATTTTATATTGCATAGAATGTTTCCAGTGTATAAATATGTAACGGTACAATTTACAATTATTAAGATAAATTAGGCAGACTTACCAGAAAGGTAAAAGGGTGTATGTAAATACTATATGTAGATCCAGTATGTAGTTCCGTCCATAAAATGTGCACATATGTCACGGACCGTAAAAATTATATTTCGAACTGTTCGGCACGAGAGACGATGCGAAAGTCTCGTTGATCCATTCAACGAGGAAGTATGTGGTTTTTTTCCAACATATAGTACAGGAAAGGAATGAAAATAAAAGGAGTTTTAAGGAAATCAAACCTAATTCCAGCAAATAAATAAATAATACATTCAGTCTAATGCACTTGAGTATCCAATTTATATAACCCGCAAAAAACTAAATAAATATTCATTAAATAAACAATGAAGACGAAACAGAGTGGTTCAGAAAATAATAGACAAATAAGTTATATTGGGTGAACAATACAGGGAAGCATATCTAGGGTGTTTGCAGTATAGAGTGAATTAGATTTACACTTAAAGAAAGTGGTCTAAATACTGAAACAAATAAAAAACTTAAAAAATATTTGGAAAATATAGAAACAAAAAAATACAAATTGGGGAGAGAGAGAAAGAGAGAGAGAGAGAGAGAGAGAGAGAGAGAGAGATAAGAATAATGTAAAATAATCAATAGAATTGTACCCTAAATCAGATAAAAAAGAACTATTTTATTTCAGGTCCATTGAAATCGGTTCTTTTTTAAATATCATTATCTATCCAAATAAAAATTCGAGTAATAGCTACTATAAAATTAAATGAGTTCAGCGAAATATTATAAAATACTGATTGAGAGGTCTTTTGTAATCTATAGTACCCTTCACGTTTCTGCGATATAATAGCTACAAAGAATTTTTGCATGATTAAACCAAATATATCAGCAACTACTTAACATGTATCTTTTGCACAATAAAAATGCATTACCGTTATTACAACTTAGATCATTAACCTTATCAATTTACAGTTGCAATTAGCTGTTGAAAGGGTAATAACTTTTGTTTAACATGTTCGTCTGTTTCAAAAAGGAAAACTCTAACATAGCTAAATAACATCACAGACAACGCCGCTATGTGAAGTGTATCATCGAACCACAACGGATCCCTAATTTGTCGTCCTATTAAACTACTCAATTCGAGTATATTAGGGATAATTCTCTAACGTCGAATATCGATTCAAAGGCTGGCCTTCACCACAGAGAATTTGTTAAGCCCCCTCCAATTTGCAAATCATGTAGGGACAAATGAAAGGACCAATCAACGTGCTCCTCGCTAATACGATAATTAAGTGAGATAAATCGTCATGTGAACGGACAAAGCAATATTTATCCGTAATAATGAATTATCCTGCATTTCTAATCGTATGGCAATTAATTTCTAATTTGCATAAACAAAATAAATATCCATTAGCGAAATTAACTATATTTAATTGCGGAAAATGATATGAATGAAACAGTAGTTGGCATGTGTCATGATAGATAGATATTGACACACCTTATAAATGTATTTTTGTTCTTCGTTAGTCCTATAAGATATGAGCACTTTTTCGACACTGAAGAATTAACAAACCACGAAGGACAAATTATTTCACAATCTTCATAATGATTTGACAAAAAATAATACTAATGATTGGTTCCTTCATGGTTATTCATTCACTAGTTTAGGAATATTCATTCAAAGCCTGGCCATTACATACCAGAGGTCAGCCAAGATTATTAGAGGACATACTAATATACTAATTTTTCGACCTAACGTATCCCATTTGTGTTCGATGGGTGACAAATCAGGGGATCTTGATGGCCATTCTAGGGTCTCTATGCCAGATGCTTGTATGAAAGCTATTGTGTCATCAGCACTTTGATATCTGGCAGCTCCCTGTTAAAAGGCAGTCTTTGGTATGCTTTTAGATAGTAATGCAAAAAAACAGACATCAAAAACAGCGTAAGAGCAAATGAAATATACGAAACGTAGTATCGGAAGAGATACCAAAAATCAGAGTTAATGTAATCATACTAGCACTTAACAATATGAAACAAGGAAAAACACCTGGACCTAACGGTGTACTATCAGATATGTTTCAAAACGGGGGTATAGTCTTGCTAAAGGAAATGGCCAATCTCTATAATGGCTGTCTGAGACAAGAACGTATCCCAGAATTCTGGATGGAAGCAAAAGTCACACTAATACAAAATAAAGGAGATCTGTCAGATTTAGATAAGTACAGATCAATAAGTTTACCCTTTGAACTATTCACGAGAATAATGCCAGACAGAATAGGACCAAAAATGATTTCAACCAACCAATATTACAAGCTTTGTTTCGACCTGGCTTTAACACTTTCTGCCATTCACAAACTGATAACACAAGTGTTTTAATAGGAAAAAGCAGAATATATTCTGAAGCTCCATATGGCAATAACACCACAATCGAAATAAAACGACGTAAATTGATGGAAAACCAAACGTTTCAAAGTCTATTCTGACTTCGTTGTCAATGGCTTTATATTTATTGATGTAAATATAAAGGAAAGATAATCTCAAACACAAACTAGTATAAAATTAAATGAGACAGAAAGACAATTTGATAGATGAAATTGCCCGAAGAATAAACTTAGCCTGGATTCACTTTGGTAAGCTTAGCTCTATATTCAAATCAGAAATACGAAATTGCCTGCAAAGTAATGTTATACAGGATGTTTTGTATAAGGTTCGCCCAACTTGGAGGGCGGATAGGTGGACTCATGTGCTATATTATGTAGCACATATAAAATCTAAATAGTTTACAATTTTTTTTAATTTAATTTATTTTTCTTAATTCCTAGATTGTTTCATATAAACATTGGTAACTTTTTTCATTTTTCACTGCATCTTCACCAAACAAACTTAAATCTAATCTATGATGTTTGTTTGCTCTTTTGCATTCGATATTTACACAAATAATATGTTGAAAAAGTGATATGAGTCCGCAAATGGCGACGTTCTATAAAAAAGCCATTAAGTTAAACACTTTATCACATTACAAAAAAAATAAATAAATAATAATAATAAGTACTTCGAGAACTTCGAATGTTCATAAAATCTTCTGTACTTTTTTAACAATATATCACACGTATTGGTTGGAACACAACATTAAATCTTTTCCTTAACTGCTCCTTGGTTTCTATTTCTATCTCGTGAATGGCTTGATTTTTTAATGAACGATTTATCGATGTTATTAGATGAAATTCCTTTGGAAGACGGGTCCAATAATATTCAAAAAAGTTGGCTAACCAGCACGTTATTGGCGAACGGTCAGAGAGCTCCTGGACAATATATTCCCAAACGTGTAGATTGTGAGAGTTGAACCTATATGCTGGCCTCCAACGTCCCCAGACCTATCTCCCTTGGATTGTTTTGTATTGGGACGGGCCAAATAACTTATAAAAGAGACATAGAAACCAAGGAGCAGTTAAGAGAAAGAATAAATGTTGCTTTTGAAACAATGTGGGATGAGATGCATCCGTAGCGGTGAAAGCTAGTTTGAACAAAATTTATAACAAATTATTGCAAAGTGGTGTATGTTATATTTTTTGTAGTTCTAACCTTGTAAGTTATAATCTCAAATTTTATTATGATACTAATTACTTTCCAATAAGTGTGATATATCCTTGGAAAGGGATTGAAGTGCAGACATTTTTGTAAGCATTCGAAGTTCTCCATGTGATTCTTTTTTTTTTGTAATGTGATATAGTCTTTAACTTAATGCCTTTTTTATGGAACCTCGTCATTTGTGGACTAATATAATTTTTTCAACCAATTATCTGTTTCAAATATAGAATGCAGAAGAGCAAACAAATATCATAAATTAGATACAAGTTTATTTGGTGAAGATACAGTGTTATACTGTTTATATGTAGAAATCTGGGATTTAAGAAAAAAATATATAAATATAGAAAAACCATAAGCAATTTGGATGTTATATTGGCTACATAATATCGCACATGAGCCCACCTATCCGCCCTCCATGTTTGGCTAACCTTTTAGAAAACACCCTGTATAATCAGTGTATCCTACTCATTCTAACTCATGGTTCCGAAACTTGGTTTTCTTACAAAAAAAAAGCACAGACTCTCAACAACACACAGAATAATGCCTATTATGCTGAGCAACAGAAAAATCCATTATAGAATACACATTTTAATCATATGATGTATTTTGTTCTCTCTTATTTGATACTTTCAAAGGGAAACCTCTACTTAAATACCTTATATAATTTAATATCTGGCATTTCATATTTTTATGAAAAGCGCCTCAACTGTATAATATATCAAACAGACAGTGTATTAGGGAACATATAAAGTTGATAAGTAAACACAAAATTGTACCAACTAATTTTAGTCAAACATAGCGGAAAGGCAGGTATAACGTTTGTTGGCAGTCTTTACCTTATGTTTGTTCTCTTATTATAGAGCGGGATTTTGGCGGAAATTTGAAATAAGTTGAAACGCACTGATTTTCAGACTAACGAATTTTTGTGTTTCTATTTTTAAATACTTCACGAGAAAATCATAACTTCCGATTCTGAGGTACAATGTTTTCTTTTTTGTTCTAGTCATGTGTGTACAGGCTACAGGGTAATTCAAAATCGACCCTCACCATTGGGATCTCGGAAACTAAGGGAGATACGAAAAAGTTCTAATGGGGGCAAAATTGAGCTTTAGTATTTGAAGAAAAGCTGTTGTTTTAATTTAAATTTTCCGAATATTGAGGTATCTGAAAAAAATTGAAAATTGAAGATTGCGTTTTTATTTTTTCTAGCGTTATTTGACGAGGAAATGCAAAATTAAAAACGCCAAAAATGGGGCATTTTAATTTGATTTCATTGCTATTGAACTTATTATAATTACCCAATAGTTTTCTTATATAAACATGAAATATACTCACTGACAAAGAAATCGCAACACCCAGAAGGAGATGTTTAAATTTAATATTGTTTTGGTAAAGCAGAGGTGCTATAGTAATGAGTAAATGATTCAAATTTGAATAAAAAGTACCAAGGAATTTAAATTATTTTGACTCGACTTGACCATACAATGTATGGCATCACACTCCCTCTAAGGCACAATAGTGTGCCTTTAGGGGAAAATTCACTAAACCCCAGATATACTACATATCAAAAGGGTTTAGCTCTGTGGGAGCCGAGGTTATCAGGCCCGTGGTTGGCGTCGTGGCTGCAGTTCCCCATGAATTTTCTAACCGTCCGGGCTGTTCCCAACAGGACGGCTTTTTGCATCAGTTGGTAAAGATGTTCGTCCAGACCGAGGTATTTCAAATTGGTTAATAGATGTTTTGGGACTACTCCTGTTGTTGACAAAACAACTGGTACTGTTCGAGTGTTATTCATGTCCCATTGTCTCTGTATTTGAAATTCTAAATCCCTGTATTTGGCTATTTTTTCAGCCTGCTTAATATTTATATTATTGTTGTTAGGGATTGCTATGTCAATTAAGGTTGTTCTTCTAGAGACTTTATCTACCAAAACTATATCTGGTCTATTGTGAGCAACAGTCTGATCGGTTAATATCGTCCGGTCCCAGTACAGTTTGTAGTTGTTATTTTCTAAAATAGTTTCTAGTTCGTATATATAGTAGGGTGTTCTTACCGACTGTGATAGCTCGAGATTCAGCGCTAGTTCCTGGTGCAGTATTTTTGCCACAGCATCGTGTCGTTCTTTGTATTCAGTTGCAGCGAACGCTTGGCAACCTCCTGTGATATGCTGGATAGATTCAGATGTTTGGCAACCATATCTCCATCTGTCGTTGTTGATAGAAGGGTCTTTGACGATGTACTTTAGATAGTTCTTAGTTGGAATTACTTGATCTTGGATTGCCAATATAAAGCCCTCCCTTTCAGGAAACATATGACCAGAGATCAACCAGTAGTTCGACGCTGAACTGTCGACATAATCTTGCTTGACGTCGTTTATATGCCTTCCATGAAGCGGCTTCTTTTTCCATTTGAGCAGTTTCTGATCAGTTGTCTGGTGGTATACTTGAACTTGTTGTTCTGTCAGTCGCAGAGGTGTTGAGTCATCAACTTGACATATGACTCTGTGTAGATCAGAAAATTATTTTTATTATTAAGTTTGATAATAATGTGTTTGTCCACCGCTATTATCTATACACTCCCCCACACGTCTTGGCCTTGAGTCAATAAGGTGGTCTATTTCTTCTTGAGGAATACTATCCCAACCTACCTATATTTGATGCCTTAGAATCTCCAAAGTCCAAAGTGGGGGCTGGGGTAAATTCCAAACATGTTCAGTGAGCGAAAAATCAGGAGATCTGGGCGACCATGGCAACATGGGTTTCTTCAAAAAAGTTTAAAGTAACTCGACCAACAAGGGTTGAGCATTATCTTGTTAAAATATGAGATCTGTGAGCCCATTAGGCTGAGGGAGTATATACAGCTGTACCTACTACTTCCTGAAGATAACGTTGCGCTTTCATGTTGCCTCGAACAA
The DNA here is from genome assembly GCA_034190945.1 of Octodonta nipae. Classification (NCBI taxonomy): domain Eukaryota; kingdom Metazoa; phylum Arthropoda; class Insecta; order Coleoptera; family Chrysomelidae; genus Octodonta; species Octodonta nipae. The sequence goes on from CM067217.1 coordinate 25,888,918, forward strand.
AGACTAGAGATGACCCTTTTTCGGCCACCATATCCCCTTAAGCCGAATAGAGATTCATCAGAGAAGACGACGATGCCATTCCACATTTCAATGTTGTTGTTTTCTGCATCACTGTAGTTGTTGCCGTCGGTGCTCAGCGTTCAGAGGTAGCATAAGATAATGCTGCAGTCAAAATGACCCTATATGGCGGTAAACCCTTCGAATACTTACAAGAATGCCTTGTTCTCCTAGCTACTCATCAGCCAAATTTCATCGGCCTCTATCGGTCCTAAGTCTTTGAAGTCGATCTTGAACCTCATTTTAGCCCCTACGATGTCCGGTGCCTTCTCTTCCCCCATTTTGGGTAATACCAAACCACGATTGACAACATCTCATAAGTTGGATTTCTGTTCGTGCGGTTAGCGATTTCTCGAAATGAAGAATTCGCCTAATAACATCACCTCTTTCAAATTCACTTAGCTGACAATTCATTCGGCGTACAAGTGCTCTAGGCATTTTAACATTACTCAACATCAATTTTAGATCCCATCAAACAGTTAGTTGGTAAATTAAAAAAAAATCAAAAACGACTACAATATTAATTGATAAGATAAAAAAGTTTACATCAAAAAACATTCACCAAATTTTACCAAAATTTAATAATTTGCTCCATACTTTAGCATCTATGTTTTACCAAAACAATATTAAATTTAAACATCTCCTTCTGGGTAAGTAAGTAAAGTATTAAGAAGTTTTGTTACCAGTTTTGTTTTTATATTTTTCGAATTCTATGTTGTTTGATTATAATATTATAACAAATACTATGTCAAAACAAGATTAAAGAAATTACAAAAGTTAATTGTCGCATTTATTACTTAAAAATACCTTTACCTGTAAGAAAATCCCAACTCTATCATTCAGTGAACACCTTAGTTCCGGGAACATGACTTCATTTCCGGGAACTTTACTTTTATTTGCCGTTATAATACTAATTTCAAATATTATAGAACAGGTCAATATGCACATACAAACATAATAAAGTTATTATTATAGTAATATCCAATATTACTTTTTAAGTCATCTATATTTTGTTATATTTTGAATTTTGTGCTTGAAATTTGAAACTTAGCTACTTTTTCATTTTCAATTTGATGATTTTTATAAATATCCTTGTCTATTCACCAAATTTCCATTTGCAATTAAAAAAAAAATAGTAAAATGCTATTATAAATATAATAATATTTTATTTTCTATAAACATTATATATTTAAAAATAAATATTTAGTTACGTTCCCGAAATGACGATTTTTGCTGTTGAGTTACCGTAAAATCGCCTTAATTTGAAAAATTCTGAAACCTGTGCGCGCCTGTTTTGAATATGTTAAGTTTAATAACAGAGCAATCATTTATACTTCTTCATTTGGCTGTTGTTTTTAACATTTTATGCTTAAATTGCAAACTTGAAATTCGCCACCTTCGTGGTTTCTAGCCATAAATACAGATATATTTGTTTTAATAAACAAAATTACAACGAAAGAAACTATATTTGTATTAAGTCGTTATGTATTATTGTAAGCTGATTTAGTATGTCTTTTAGAATTATACAGCAAATTATTACTATTGAACTATGGAATAGTTTACAAAATATCATACTTCGTTTAGTCACTGATGCTGACTTTCAAGGTAACGTTACATCAGCTGATGTTTCAGGTCCTATAAACAACGTAGATTCTGATTTCTGAAACTGCTTCCAGATTGTATATTAATGTGATCTACTTCAATTTTTCCAATAAGAAATATGGCTGTAATCGAGTTAAGAACCAGCAATGTTGGTATATTTTTCACTATTTGCTTATTCAATAACATAAAGAACACACAGTAAAATAAGTTTGCAGCTCCTCCTGAGAATAAATTTGTTACGTAATGACTATGACTTAAATTTTATTTGGCACAGGTTTTGTTGTTGAGGAATAATTCTATCCGAAACATTTTTTTATCAAATTACTTCCTGACATTTCCGAATATTTACAAAAATCTATAGTGGACGTATATTTATTACTACCGGTTATAATTATTCCTAAATGGCTTGAACCATTGATGTGCGGATTCGATTATTTCAGTAATCGATTAATCGATTATGGATATAACACTAATCGATCTATAATCGATTATTAATCGATTAAAGTCTACTATGATTTGTGAAGATAGTTATTTCTCATTTTGGTGCAAAATGACAAGATAAAGAAACTACCTAAAACGACTTTGTAAATCGTAATTTTCACAAATAAACACTTCTTCATAAAAATAAACATATGAAATTAAGATTTATTACAAGTAGTGTTTACATTAAATAAAGTTAAAAATATTAATGTAATGTATTAATAATTTTTTTCACGTGCACCACCTCAAGAAAATCCTATATACATCCATGAGCCTTGAAAGCTATTGTCAGTGCACCGCTGGTTGGCTGTGGAATATTCGTACTTTTCATGCAATATTTACTGTTATTTTAAACTGTGAGCCCATACAAACTTAACGTTATAAACTATCATTTTGACGATAATTAATAATCCATTGTTAGTTGCCAGAAACTTCCAATTAAAAAAAAACAACTTTTGACCAGGTTTTCTAAATTTTTTTAATGAAAAATGATCCAATCAGGATGATTAAAAAGGACTTCTCTACAACTTTTTTTGTGGACAGCATTACTATTCCTTCATTACTTTTCATTATATCGGCAGAAAATAAAATAAATTCGTAATTTTGCCGGTTTTTATTAGTAAATAGTTTACTTCTACAAGTTTGCTGTTAAATACTTAGCAATTATTCTCTATAAACTGATATAAATCTGAATTAAGAAATATTATAGAATATAAGTGTTTTCTGAGCAGTCGATTCCTTCTTCGTACTGGCTACTGGCGTCAAACAACGAATCTAATGGAGACATTCATATTGTTCATAGACAAGGTTGCCGTGCTATACTACGATCAACAAAAAAAAAACAAAGAAATTGTTAGCGTGGTAGAATATTTTGATAATCGATCATTATCGATTATTCAAATTGTAATGGATTGTGGTTGATTATTTTAATAATCGATTAATATTTTATTTATAATCGATTTCGCACATCACTAGTTTGACTCAATTACATTCTAACGATTTTGACTATTACCAATGACGTCACAAATGAGCCCTTTGTTTACGTTATTGTTTGAAATATTTTCAGCCGGTAATAATCCAAGGCAGTAGTTATTTTTGATAGTCTGTCTCTTTCTTAAATGACATTTAAGGCTATGAATTTACTATTTTACATGTTTATATATACATTTAACAATAAATTTTGATCAGTTTTGCAAATACTACTAAGTGCCACTAAAGAACCACATAAATAGGAAATTTATTGATGTGTATATGATTTTGACGTTTTCGGGTTGAACCAAATTGCATTCTAGCGAATGAGTTTTGGTTCTACTTCAGTGTTAAAAAGAGAAATGTCAAAACACAACCACTGTCAACCAAGGTAAGAATAGAACCAAAGTTATAATGAGTAGATCGATGCATGAGAAAGCTCTATCAATATCGGTTCAACTGTTTCGAAACTTACAAACAGGCTAACAGAACAAAATCGTGCGTTTCGGTCTTAAGATAAACCAATTCACAATATGAACTTAGAAAAAGGCAGTTAATTCGAAATCATAGACAGAAACTTCACGTTTAATTATACGTATTGGCACAACATCCCAAATTGTTAATAACTTCAAAATTCAAACATCTCTCTCGAGAATTATGTTTACCGATAACGATATTTATCAAAGTAAGTATATCACCATTGCTAATTACTAGTTTTAGCGCTTACAAACTTTAATAAACTTAAATTAATACCGTAAACTTCTGAACTGTAAACAACTTACTCTGAAGTAAATAGCGAAATCGTACTGAAGAAAACCAAATGTGTAGTTACGACTTTTCGACAGTTTCGAACAATAGATACGTATGACTTGAGGAAAAATATCGTCGAAGTGATAAATGGTTTCTGTATGTTTGGAAGTTGAATTATCTTTTATACGAGCAGGTATGTTGCGATACGACATGCAAGGCTAGTGAATGTGCTGTTCAGTTTAATGTGTGTGTAAGTGCGGTGTGGTGTGCTGTGGGATATTGTTCTTTTATGGTTAAGTTCACACAACTGAATACTTATTCAGCATGTATAGCGCAATAAGGTACCTACTACTACTATTCCAAATATTCATATTTATAATAAACACAAAATTTCAAATTTTAAAAACCTCCCGACACAAAAAAAACTCTGCTCAGTTAAAAAATATATAAATAGTCCGTGGGTTTGAATTATTTAATTTAACCCGAAAATACATTTTCTCTAATTTCACAAAAAAATTACAATTCACTAGACTAATACTTCAAATATTACAAAGATGAGTCAAACTCAAATCAGCTGTCCATTACTACTTTGAACTGTTCTTGTCACACGGCTGAGTTTATAGCCTGTTCTAGTCAGTCTTGATCATTCTTTCTAAAGGAATGGTATTTTCGGTACAATACTACAATAATTTTTTGCTAAACTTTTTGTTTATAGGAGTTGTTTTTGTACTACAATGAATAATTTCGAGTTCCCATATTAGTGTGGTCAATTAAATATTGTAAGGCTGTCCCACTTTAACCCCGATCAGAGTTGTCTTTTCCATGATAGGGAATCAGTCGATCCAAATGGACCACCTTCATCTTGGCTTTACTGGCTACATAGGTGTCACATTTCCGGCACTAGGCTGTGATGTCTTCGAAATAATTTACCCAGGTAAATTTTTTCCATAGTTTTATTCATACCCAGATGACCTCAGGTAATCTCTTTACGCACTTCGTTCAGGACGGCGGGTACCTTTTTCTTTGAGACTGCAAGTTGAAATCGTATTGCTGTAATTTTTTCATTCACCTGACTAGTTTTCCCTCCAGTGTCTTCATGTCTAAAAGCCATTTGAGGGTGGCACAATCGGTTTTGATTAGAAAATGACGACTATAAAGATATTTGGGATATGGTCTAGAGCCCTGATTATTGGGTGAAGCTGTTTATTTGTGACATGGTGATTCTTTTCTGGTTTCGAGAATCCATGGCTGTAGTACTCGATCAGTCGCTTCTCACCATCTTGCACTTGGGATAAGACAGCCCCTAAACCACTGTCGGGTCGTTATCTAGTACGAACTTGCCATACTGTGTGGCAAATACTAGGATTGTACTGGAACATAATGCCGCTTTCAAGCTTCTGAACGCTGTTTCGCAATCCTGATTCCAGGAAGGTCTTTTGTTCAGTGGTCTGCCATTGTAGACCGGGACCAAACTAATGAACCCAAACACAACGGAGCTATCTTGTTTTGTTCCGATAGCTAACCTCCAACTGAGTCATCAGCTCCATGTACCATACTATTCCATTGTCTCCGAAGTTTGAAGGCATAGCATATTTCAGCTCAACCGAACACGAAGAAGTGATTCAAATCTTGCTTCCAAAATTCTAATCTAAACATATAAAAGTTAGAAAAAAACTGCAGTAACGTTGAAATTAGCAGACGGTAGTTAATCTTTGCACTTTCCTCATAAGCTATTTCAGAGCATTTCCATCTCCAGTTCATCAAAGCTCCTTGGACAAATATTGTAAATAGGGTGGGTGACAAGCAGCAACCCTGCCTATGACCTTTTGATAACCTAAACTAGAAGAATAGCTCTGAATATTGCACGTACATATATTTTCATTCCATTTTTTGTCAGCATCTCAAATAAATTAAGCAACGGTATTGTGTCGCAGGCGTTTTCTAGATCTATAAAACGAGATGTGGTTGTTCATTTCTTTATTACGTGCTGTAAAGTAAAAACACTATCCAAACATGTTCTTCCAGCTTTAAACTCTCTTCAATATTCTATATATTATGTTCCCTATTTTCCAATCTGATGGAATATTTTCTCGTTTTGACAAACATCCGAAAAACTCTAATAATATGTCTGGTTCGTATTTGAAAAGTTCACCTGGAACTATTCCAGGCACTTGAGCTTCGATATTTTTGATTTCTTGTAAGGCTTTTCTAATTTCCTTATTACTAATTACTTTCAAATCATTGTTTTCTTCTTTTACAATGATTGTCTCCAACGGCCATTTAAATTTTACCCAATTTCGGTTACTTAATAATCCTTTTACTCATTTCTCTGTTATAATTTCTATATACATTCCGATCTCCAAGGTCCTTTGTTATTCGTCACCTAGGATAATCCTATTTTTTACAGTATACTAAAAGAGTTACGTCAACTGAGGACCACTCAATATTATGTTTATTTTTCACCATTTCTTAGCTTAGCTTATAGGTGCACACATTGTCTAAACGGTTTCTCTTCTACGGTTTTATTAGCAGTATTAGTTTTTCCATTCATTTTAGTTTATTGATTCTTATTGATTCCTGTTTTAGACTCTCTAGATAAAACCTCTCCACTTGTCAGTATAATTTTCATTGTCATTTTTGTTTTCTCTAGAATTATTTTTAAAATGTTTATTGTTCTTTCAGTTTTTAGTCAGGCTATTTGTAATAACCTGAGAAAATATTTCCTTCTTCTATAATTTTTGGATTTTTAAGATGTCTCCATTTGATAGGCTTGCCGGATACTTTTTCTTTAATTTTCTCTTCTACTTATTTTATCCTTTCTATTAATAGTCGGTCATCTCTGAGAGATATGTGGAGTGATAAATCCTTTCTTTGTTTTTCCCACTTCTTCGCATGATGTTGAGTATTTACGAGTTCTACATATCTCTGTACAAGAAAGTTTTTATTACAAAAATTATTCTATTATTAGATTCATTATTATATCTATTTCCACGTACATTGAAAACGTTATGATATATTTTTTACCTAAATACGATTGTGATGTTATAAATCACTATTTTTTTAAATTATTGTTGTAACCACTTTGTGCTTGTGCTTTACTCTTCAAATAAATTTGTAATTAATATAAATATTATAAGTCAACTTTTTCTTTTATAAAGAAATCCTATTGAGGCTAATTTTACTTACTTTAACCAAGCCAATTAAATAATAACTACGAACGAAAATTGTGACTATTCTCTGCACAGATTTGATCAAATTATGTGATATTTTTGCAAAATGGGGATAGATCTGTTTTTTGTAGGAACGGATTCTATATGCGCGATGCCCAAAGTAGTGGAAAATTTATTATAAACAATTAGATATTTTTACAGTTTTTTATTTATAACTTCCTTGCTATCGGCTGCAGAAAAAAAAATAACAAAAAGTTGATGCCATTAGATTTTCAAAAAATAATACATATTCTTACAAACTGGAATTTTTTGAAAAAAAGTGAACTTTTGAGTTAACTAAAATTATGAAAAAATTTTTTTTAAGTAGTTAATCCTCCCGAGAATGGGTCTGTATTAGAACACTACTAGCAATAATTATTTGTTTGCTTCAAAAAATATAAAAATTGCAGCAACTGCCAAATATGAAATAATGAATAAAAAGGTTTGGTTGTTTCCTGAAGGATAATTGTGGCATAGTTTGTCAATAGTTAAGCACTTTTTTGGGAAATAACACCACAATTCACAAAATTACTGTATATTTCCAAAAGTTTCGGGGTCTAAGTCAAAATATGGCAAATAAACTATGAAAAAAGGGACAATTCTAAAATTTCAATTACAAAAGTTTTTTTATGCATATAAAGTTAGAATAGCTTTTTGTGTATATTGTCAGAATGAATGTTTTAAATATTTTTACACTATTTTAAAGCCATTTTTTGATTTCACAATTAGGATCCCTAAATGCAAATTTAATTTTATGTGTCCATTTTTTACATTTTTAAATTCTACAAAATAGATTTCGAAAGCGGGCATTTAAGGTATTGTAGAGATCTTTTTTTCCATTTGACTTGGAATTGGAATATATCAAAACTTTCCACGTAACTGAAATTTGTTTACAGGGTTTTTATATGTGAAATGAAAAAACTCTGATATATAGAAAAAATCTGTTTTTATCTTTGTACATCCTATATATCTTTATATGTGCAAACAATTTCAAATATGTGCTCTGGCAATTTTAATTTTTTTAACTAACAAATTAATTGTTGCTTTCGTAATGCATCAATACTGACAGACTCCGGAGAAAAGTAACTGGTATAAAAAATCTGCCATACTTCGGAATTTCCATAAAATTGGAGTAAATCTGCTACATCAAAATTTAAATCTAAAATGTTCACATATTTTCCCAATTATTCCATTTTTCGTGAAAATGTGATCCGTCTCGTAGAAAAACTCATTCTAAATAATTTTTTAACCGACTTCAAAAAGAACGAAGTTCTCAATTCGTCTCTATCTATGTTTTTTATGTTTGGTCACCGATTACTCGCAAATGGCTCAATGAATTCCGACCGTTTATACTGGATCCTGTTCCGGAGGATCGCGAAGTGGTCTCATATTTTTTTATTAACATAGCTTATACCGTTTCTTAGAAAATGGGAAAAAACTTTTTTACCGGTTTTCTTATACACTATGCTTTGGTGGAGTCGCCGGTATTAAAAATATGAAAAAAAGCTATTTGGGAGATGGGATAAATTGAAAAAAAAAATGGTTAGCTCCGGGATATCCCAAAGTGGTCCCATATATTTTTTAATAATATAGCTTGTCCCGTTTCTTACAAAATCGAGAAAAAATTATAACGACTTTCTTATACACTAAAATTTGGTGGAGTCGCTAGATTTTAAAATTTAATTGTTCGGAACTTGGGGTAAATTGTAAATAATAAACGATTCCTTTTTATTAATATTTTTTAATAGAAAAAGTTATTCTTCATAAACAGATTTGCATGGTCTAAAACGTAAACAGTAATCATTCTATCTCACTTTTTTTAACAGTAAACGAAGTTTGTCATCAAAGAGGAATTTTGATTACAATTTAAAGTATCTTCATTTTTGTTAAGATCTAAAATTGTTATCAAATAGAAGTAATTAGAATTAAAAACTGCATCTACTTATGCCATTGCACTAAAAATTGTATAATAAGTATTTCTGTAACTTTTATAACTATATACTAGGTTTAAAAAAATAAATCAATTTTGTTTAAAAGTGAGGTACCTTAATTTTTTTTGTAATGAAACAAAGTTTATTAGAATTGAAAACTATATCCAATTGTGCTGTATTGATTGGAACTAAATCGAAGTAAATGTCAGTTAATCCACTTCAAAGTGGAGGTTCGCAGTTGGTTTCTTTATATAGGGTGTCTTCAAACGAAAAACGTTATTTGGAGAAAAAAATATTCTTCATAAAAATATTTGCATGATCGGAAATGTATACTCTAATTATTACATGTCACTTTTTCCACTGTATACGAGGTTTGTCAGCAAAAATGAATTGTGCTTAAAAATAAAATACCTTTATTTTTCATAATATATTAAATTCTTATCAAACAGGGGTAATAAGAATTATAAGATGCATGTAATTATGCCACATCACTTAAAATTTTATAATACATTTTTATGTTGCTTTTCCAAATTGTACTAGGTTTGATAAAGAATATAAATTTTGTTTAAGTTAAGTACCTTTATTTTTATCTAATAATAACTCAAATTGTTATCAGTTAATTAGAATTGAAAATTAGGTCCTATTATGCTATATCAATTATTCACTTTAGCTTGGCACGGATTTCATAAAAAATATTTAATTGTTGTAGCAAAAAATTATTTCATGATTTTTAGTTATATTTTTTTTGAAGTCCGCTTTTGTTTTTTTAATGTATGTATTTAAAAAAAAATTCACAAGATATAGGAACGAAGATATAAAGAAAAAACTTTAAGATGGTCCCTTCTTTGATTTTTCTTTGTTTATAAAAGAATTTCCACATGTTTCTGACGTGGCGGACCTGGATACAATTATTATATATATTGTGTAGAACCCATTACTGCTAAAAGGTCTATTTCCTATTTCATGAAATTTTACATTTTCGCTCGGACTATGATTATGGTAATAAACGATTTTGTACAAGTAATTATAACAAGTCAGATTAGAATTCTAACCCAGAAATTTACATTGCTGCGTTTAGCTGTTTGTTTTTTATAGCATTCGGCAATTATGAAACAGAAATGCTAAGTGTTTTACCCAAATTTTAACAAGCACGGAACGTTTGTCAGTCGTGAGAAATTGATCAATTCATGAAATGCGCCTACATTTTCATTTATTTACCATAAACTAACGTGGCTGTCGTAAATTATTTATCACTGCATTATGTATGAAGGAATACATTAAGCTCTTTAACACTGTTTAAACATAAACTCCACGATAAGGCTAATGAAATGTTTGTTGCAAGATTTGAAGAATTTCAAACACAAGGATCATCGTTTTATTATACAACTTCGTAGTTGATATTGTTAGATAACATGTCGGGGTTATTCGCGCGAAGTGTATAAGCAAAAAATAAAACAATTTTAATTAGGTGATATTTAATGTAAGTTTTAACAACAATTTTAACGAAGTATAAATACCGAAGTAACGATAGAAATTGACCTCCAGGTATGTTGTTTCCAACAAGATATTTTTTAACATTATGATTATTTGAAATTTTGTAGACTTTGACATTTAATTTATTTTATTTTTATTTATTAAATTAGATCATACGTTAAATATATGTGTGGATTCTTGAGCCTAATTATTACATTTGGAACAATACTGTATATTTCATAGGTCCCTAATAGTCCGTTGAAATTTTGCCTGAATCTGCAAAATGAGGGGGCAGCAAACTAACAGAGAACATTTATGTTTTTGACCGCGCTGATTACGAATTTGCAATTAGTTTTTCCCGCAAACGTGCAATAAGGGAGAAATCTCCATAAAACCCCAAAAAAGGGTCTTCTGCATTTTACTCAAAAACTACAATGAATTTTAAAAAAATAACCGCGTCATCGTATACCTCGTAACATTTTACATCGAAAGTGTAGTAACTTTCAGATAATGATTAAGTATTTCTGTAATTATTCATATATTACTTTATTTTGGGATATTGAGAATTCATGCAAAGTACGCGTATACACTCCAATATATCAATGGAATATTACTTTATGGATATACAGAAGGTTCTCCCTAACTTTGTTATATTAAACGAATTGGTAATTTTTTACAATGAATTCGTATACAATTGAACAATTTAAGGCATGTTTAATAATTAAGTGATACGTGTATCACGAACAGTGTCAGATAATTTATATTACAGGAAACAAAAATATACAACACAACAAAATGAAACTACAAAATGGATAGACTTTTTACAAAATAGATATACTTTTCCTGGCGACCCTATCCGTTAGCTGCGGCCACTGCTTCAAATTAACGTTTGTATGTAGGTAAGGTGATCAATGTTTTAATGGTGAAAACGAAGACGAAAACATTTAAGAAAAAAGTGCAACGTAAATAAATGAAACAAAAATTCACAAATATCCTTCATATCTTTTAATTATTTAATTAACAAATGTTTTTCCATAGAATAAATATTTGGGTCAATTTGTCATTTTATAACATTGAATTTTACGGTAAATGCCGCAGCTAGAGTCTTATTCTTTTCAACCTACAGTGTCTACTCCTGAATATAGGTCTCTCCTATCCCGTTTCATGTCTCTTTGTTTTTTGGTGTACGAGTATTTAACGCTAATGACCAACGATTTTCTGGACGTTCTACATTTAGTTTAGTTTGTCTAAGTCATTGTTATTCTATGTATCCGCGTGTTTGATTTCCCTAAATCTCCTAATGTTCCCCCTCGTTTCAGGAACCCTGTATATTATGAAGTATATACAAATATTTTGAAATATAAATAATTAAAATTATTATTGAATTGATTCAATTGCGCTCACTGAAAATTTTAATCAACGTGTTCAAGTTTCGCAAAAAATTACAAAAGTAATAAATGCTGCAATGAAAAAGATGAGTGTGCTGTTTTTCAGGAATATCCTGAAAACAATTTATATAGTCCTAGCTACCGGAACACTAACACCAATATTTGTAATTGTAAATTAGAGAATTAGAGGGGAAAATAGAGTTTAAAACGGGTGATCTAACTTCTGTGCGACAAGTGATTCGCTCATTATACATGACTATTAGGATATAAAAATAATTAGAAACCATTTAGAAACATGAGTAAAATAAAAACTTTTTTATCACGCAAAGGTACAATCCTTCCCACTAACTTCAATGAAAAGCCAATCTTTAAAATTTTCTTTAAAACTACTAAATAATGATCCACAATCCAGGAATACCCCAAATTCGTTATTGCAGTACAAGCGATCTATTAAATCGTGAATTTATTCCAAATTAGAACTAATTCCGATTGAATATTGTAAGCCAGTTATGTGAACTCATATGGACAATGCTTCTTGATTTATCGGAGTGTATGCGCGCACTACGCGTGTAAACCGAATATGCCAAACTAAATTAAAAATTAAATAATGAGACAAGAGTTTGTTCACTTTGTATAAGTTGCTACACGTTTTCAATTTAAAATTTTACGAGGAATACGGTGACGAGGTTATTTCTTTAAATTTATTGTGGTTTTTGAGTAAAATGCAAAAAATCCTTTTTTGTGTGGGTTTTATGGAGATTTCTCCCTTATTGCACATTTGGGGCAAGAACTAATTGCAGATTTGTAATCAGTACAGTCAAACAGATAAATGATCTGTGTTAGTTTGCTGCCACCTCATTTTGCAGATTCAGACAAAATTTCAATGGTTTCAAGGTCTAGGTCAAAATTGAAATTATAGACAGTGTGTATACTTAAATAGGAATCATACGGAGATTTTTTTATTATTGATGACCCAAATAAATGAGGTTTGTACTACTGCACTTTAATCTTACAAAAGCACGTATTTTAAAGGCTCTACTATATTTATTGTTATATACTCGTATTTATCTTTAATAATTAAGAACTAAAAATTTAATCCCCAAAACGGAATAAAAAGATAGGGCAAGTTCCTTGTTGAACTGAAGATCTGCTTTCCATATTTGGGAATGAAAACAGAATGGATAGACAAAGATGAAGTAAATTCTGGTGTCGAAAACAAAGACGAATATACTGCAAGATCGCTATTATAGATGCTTATTCATTATATTAATATTTATGTAATATTTGTATTAGTTGCTATGGATTATATACAGGGGGGGACGTAAAATTTAATGAGAGTACCAGAAAGTGTGACACAGCGTGTTGAGGGGGGAGGGATGAGTCCGAAAAGATAAAATTTAGCGTGACGTATTTTATGAATGGCCCCTTAATATTGCAAGTGTCATTACCGAACATTTATCCCTAATGTTTAATATCTCTTAACTTTAATATCTCTTAACTTTTCCTGTACAAACTCGTTCTGTTAATTATAATTCTTTGATATCCCGAGTTTTATCCTCCTTTGTACCGGTGTGTTCGCGATAGGATTTAATGAAATTTGACAGCCTTCTTAACAACCACTAATGGCACATTATTATTGCTACTGAAAGTATAAGGTTTTTTTTTTAAACTGAAGCAATAGAACCTCTCGAGAGAGATGTCTTGGCGATATTGTGCCGGTAGGCTGCTCAGTTTGTATCCGGTGGCGTGAGTTCGTTCTTTAATTGGCAGAAGGACCATGCAAGGGCGCCAGGCCAATGGACACACACAGTCAACAAGAAAAACGACAATATAACGAAAACTTTACAATTTATTTATTTAATCACAAATTAATCAATTTTTCTGTTGTTAAGTTGGTAACAAATAACCAACTTTTAAACAATCGAGGTATATAAAAACTATGAGAGTGAAGTTACAAGCAATCTATAAATTCTTGCCTTACAATATCCTCGGTAGGAATGCCTTTCCGTTGGTGGGTTTGCTGTCCAAGGTCCTGATCCTGGAGCTATATGCCAACCAGCAGATGGGGTTCCAATAACTCAGGGCGGCCAGGAGTTGCCACTGTCCTACCAGAGGACAAGTCGAATCAGGAAGTACTTCCAGAGTTCTGCTCCCTTGATATGAGGCTAGTGGTTACGTATCTAGGCACTCTTAGCTCCAGTTGATGGCATACATGAAAAATTTATTGGCCAGTTAGTTATAGCCCTTAGAGTATCGATACTGAATTTTCCCCCTGACTAGTATAGGCGTATATATGCTCTATAGGATCGGTTCGGCACGTGTATGAAGTGAGGCACCCTACCTTAGTTTTCCCTAACTTCTTCACTCTAAATTAACTATTTAAATGCTACCAAAAATGAATGAAAAATACTTTAACTAATAAAAGTAAATTTTGAAATGCTTCAAATTCTAGGTAAAAATATATAACGATAAGACTTAAGGTAAATTGCAACTGCTAAGTTACAGTTTCAAATTAATTTAGATTTAAATAACAAATCAATTATTAATTACAGGTAAAATTTAACGGTAAATCAGATATATAAACAATTATGTTTGAGAGCTAATAATGTGTTTAAAGATAACGATATAAAAAAATAAATATAGTCAAGATCTAATGATGTGCCTTCTAATCCGACAACCGTTCGACGACTGAATGAAAGCGAATTTCCTCCGAGATAATGGGAAAATTCAGTACTCTAAATTAATGTCAATGTACGGTACTTTTAAAATGATAAGGTAATAAACGATAAAAATAATTATTGCATCTATATTGATAAATATAATAAAAAATCAGATGTAAAATCTGGTCATAAACATTTCCCCAAGTTAAACAATTAAAATAAAGAAAACTAGGCGTAGCAAAATGCTTTAGCTCAGAACCTGCTTGGCTCTCTACTGCAAACTCAGAGAAAGGAGAAATTAAAATGTGAATTATTTATAACTAAGCAGACAAGCAACCAATCTGGGCCAATGAATAATGAAAGATCAGCGAGTGACTTAAAAAACTTAATATATTTACTGGTATATCTATATGTAAATCAATTTCAATAAAATAGAAACATATATATGAAATACTGAACGAAATGCAAAGAAAAAAAAAATAGAATTTTTAAGTCACTCACATGATCATTCCCAGTTGCAGTTGAGAAGCTGCGTCAGCTACTAAATTCAGGCTCACAGGAGACCTCGTCTAGTGGATCAATTTGTCCTTTCCTGATCCTTGGCAGATATCGTCAATCAAATTCTCCAGATTCACCAATACCTAAAAATGCAAAAGAGACCGGCAATAATTGTTCCCTTTTTCTTTATTATTTTTTTTTTTAATCACGATACTTGTGAAAACTCTAGCAACTAACGATTGCTTATCGATGCCAACTACGTCGCAGATGCAAAGCAAAAAAAATTACAAAAAAATTAATGAACTACGCAATTAAGCCACCAACTAATTATCGTTGCAAGAAAACGCGGTATATCGATATTAAGATGAATATGAAACCAGATTCATCCAAAGTTTCTTTCCAAAATTATTAATAGATACGATAAAATATGCACTATAGCCGATAAAAAAAAAACTGTAAAAAAAATTCATTCGATAAATCAAACTATAACGATAAACCGAATTTGCTTAATTACAATCAAAGGTACGATAATAAGGAAAAACGATAAATTAAGCAAATTCTAGCAGATATTTTCCCGATAAAGATAAAGAATTTTCCCAATCAAAAAATTAAACTCAGAACGAAATTCGCCTACATACCCGTCTTTTCCGGCGGTCGAAACAGAAGAGCCAATCTACTTCCTTCGACATGCGTTAATCCCACTTGTCCAATCATAAAAGTGGGGAAAGGAAATGACATGTTAAAATTTCGAATTTTATTAAGCGCGAAAGCAGGAATATTAATCAATAGTTGGTCAATACGGGAACTAATACAATATAATTTCGATAAAAAAAAATAAAGCAAAACTTTACTAATTAAATCATAGATAAAATTTTATTAATGACAGTTTCCTTCTTCCCAATAAAATTATATTAATTTAATATTTCCAGTTTGGAGGGAGGTTAGATCAAAATAGCACGTGATGTTCTTTCTGTCAGACATTACCGCGCCAAATTAAAGGACAGAGTTGGACTTAGAATACCTTCCAAACGAATTAACTGTGATTTAGCAATTAAAAGCGAAAAAAGCGATTGCATAAGCGAATAAAATAGGAATATTTACTTACGTGTTTATTTATTAAGGTAAAGACACTGTTTTATTACAGTAGAACTCAGTTCAGAAAACAATATAATTAGAAAAGTGATTTGAAAAATATAAAAGGTACTTTATTAATGCGACAAATATTAGTAAATATCAATGTAACGGGGAGAACGGCAATTCACCCGTTACACACCCCTCTAACCCGGAGTAAAGAAAGGTTTTTTGAGAAGGTCAACCTGAAAAAAAAACCTTTCGTAAGCTATAAGAAAACCTACAAAATAAGCAACGATATTAGATTTCCGAAATCAATTTCCTAAATTTTGCCAAGATAATACAGTTCTGAAAATGAATCGCGACATGGGAAGCTAAGTAGTATAAATACTCTTAGATAAGATATGAAATATTCAATTCGGTAAGATTAAATTTATAAGATAAAAGGTACCTACTTTAGGTGGTCCCTGTATGTGAGTTATGAAATGTTTGACCAACTAAATGAATAAGATAATGACTACTAAATTCAAGTCAACAACAGAAAGTTGATATCGGTACTAAAATTCGGAAAGGTAGACGGTAGATAAAAGGAAAAAAAAATGTTTTAACGGTATAAAATCACAAAGTATTTAGCAATAATAATAATACAAGGGAATGATCCCAAGTCAGTTAGCGAGAGAAAAAAAATGGATATAAGCCTTCTTAAGTTAGGATAACCCAAAAAAAAACAAGACACGGTAATATTTACAATGCAAGCTAAATGCAGATAAATTGATAAAGTTAAAGATATAATACAATAATGAATTGTTGCCATCAAGATAATTGTGTTACTTAACGATTGTGGAAAGCAAACGAGATAATTCATAAGGTACAAACGGTAAGGTAAATGCATAATCCACAATCTAGCGAACACTTAGGCATCAAAAGTACACCTGGATAAGGGCTCCCTATTTAAGAGGAACGATAAGTGAGGTAAAGCATACTTTTCTAATGCCTATACAGATAGAAAACAGATAAAATTAATTTAATTTAATTAATTATTATGACAAAGCTAAATTCATAATAACGATAGCGATATAAGGGAATTGGTAAGGCAACAAGATAATAGGTTTTACTCTACATATACAATGCGGAAAACCCTTCAAAAGATACACGAGACAACACAATTCTTTTTATTTACATCTAAACCAGACTCGATATTTAATTTAGAATAACTGCAGTGGTATATTTGAATCCCCACTGCACCAGATTTGCCTGAATCAAAAATAAAAATAATTTTCCACCAGAAAAACTAAAGATATTTATCCTTATTTCTATAGGGAACGGTACAATATTTAAATCCACCCCAAGTATATTTTGGACATGGAAAGTAAATAAGAGAATGAGAGAACGGTATATGTTACGATAAATCCCAGGAAAAAAAATAAACGATAATAGAAGGTAAACCCAAAAATAGAAAAAGGAAAAGAAAATATTCAGAAAATATACCTTTGTCAGATATCATATTGCTGAAAATGGAAATCACAAAAATATGGTAAATTATCTGAGAAAATATTAAGATATAGAAAACGATATTTTGTCACAGGTCAGATATCCAGAAGGATGGTGAGTTCCAAAAATTGTTCTACAAGGAACAGCAAATCTAAATAAGAACTTCACATCCAATAAAGGGATAAGGTATTGAAAATCGATAACAGCTTTCGCTCAGGTACACCTAAATCAGATATCAAGAAAACATGTTACTTTTCAGAGGAAGATAGAAGAAGGTAAACGAACGGTAAGGTAGAACGGTAAATATTTTTGAAGCGGGAAAAGTGAGAAAATGCAGCTCTAACACACTGCGCAAAACCTCCATCCTCTACATAAACACAGAACCTAGGACGGCAACACTGCACTACATGTCCAAGTTTCAAAATAGAGCAACTCCAGCCTACAACCAAAATAACAGCCCTAACACACTGTCCAGAGCCTGGAGTCTCTCCAAAAACAATAACTGGCTTCAATGGCCACGGTAAGGTACGATACGGAACACTGCTTCCTCGCAGTCAAACGGTAAGAGGATAGACGAGATTACAAGATAAACGATAAGATAATTCACTTCATCATACTTCAAAAAGATAATTCCTCTGAAAGTTAAACATAGATAGATTATAAAAGATTTTTACCATAAAATAAGCAAGGTAAGGGAATGCCAATAGGTAACGTTAACAACCTAAGTCAAAGAGAAAAAGATAATATTTCAACAACTATACACGAGAATTGGGATATTGGAATTCAAGATAATTGTTCTCAAGGAACAGCAGATAAGGCAAGAAAACCAAATCTCCAATTAAAAATGCATTTTATATCGGGAAGAGCCTACGCCCAAGAAAAGTTGCATTAAACACGGTATTTTCTTTGAAAAGTTATCAGTAACGGTACAAAGGTAGCGATATCAAAATTAGAAAGTGATGACAATATAGACTCATCCTCAGGGACGGTATCAATAAAAGGTGGCAAGATAAATTAACTATCAGCCCTAAATCCTAGACACGAATGATTCAACTAATTTAAATAAGGTAAAAGCATTAAGCCACGGTATGGATCTTCTAGAGAGATAAAACCTAGTGAAAATAATAAGGATTAAAGAAAAGGGAACCAAAATTAGATGTATGCATAATATTTAACGATACTATCAAAGATAAAAGAATGTCATCAGCTTTGGCAATCCTGAAGGGACGATAATTTCCAGATAACAGCAAATCAGCATGAAACGACAACGACATGGATGTTATAGATAAAGGCAAGTGACCATTTGGAAGATTTTTACTCCCTAGTTGGCAACATGAACTACCAGAAGTATTCTCCAAGCCCTCCTGGAGACTTAGAAAAATGTAACTTAGTCTTTCGAGACCTAGATGGTAAAAGAAAAGATATAGGGCCAGTTAGAGGACTTTTACCCCTGCGCATGGTTTCACCGCCTTGGGGTATTCGTAGGCCCACCCAAGAGACCACTGAAACGATAGATAGGAAAGATATGAATTAGTCTACAGAAGACCTAGATGTTGTGGCAATAGATAGAATCCAGTTGGACGACTTTTACGCCCGCGCATGGTTTCACCGCCTTGGGGTATTCGTCGGCCCACCCAAGAGACCATATGAAAATAGATAGAAGACATAGGAATTAGTCTACAGAAGACCTAGATGTTATGGCAATAGATAGAATCCAGTTGGACGACTTTTACGCCCGCGCATGGTTTCACCGCCTTGGGGTATTCGTAGGCCCACCCAAGAGACCACATGAAAATAGATAGAAGACATAGGAATTAGTCTACAGAAGACCTAGATGTTATGGCAATAGATAGAATCCAGTTGGACGACTTTTACGCCCGCGCATGGTTTCACCGCCTTGGGGTATTCGTAGGCCCACCCAAGAGACCAATGAAACGATAGGAAAGATATGGGTACGACAAGGTAAAGAAAGATAAAAGATACGATAATACAAAATCAAAGTCCAATACGAGAAGATAAGTCGGTAATGAAGATAAGTCGATAAAGAGAATAGAGAAGAGGTACGGTACTTAACTTAGTCCAGAGCAGAATCATATTCAGAGTCCGAAGAATCATCAGATACATGTTCCTCCTCAGTGTCAGGGTTGGAAAGATATGGTTTCAAGTCTTTGACATGCCAATTTCCCAAATCAGAACCAGAAAAGTCCCTTAAGTTATAAACGAGATTCGAAAGTTTCCTATTTACGATACAGGGAATAAACTTTGGGGCTAGTTTGGCGGAATAGTCGTTAATAGCCTTAGATAACGTGTAATTTCGTTTCCAAACACGGTCACCAACATGAAACTGTACCTCCCGCTTACGCAAATTATAGTGATGGGCATTTCTCTGGTAGGCCTTACGTAGTCGTTCACGAACATCCTCATACAGTTGGGGCAATTCCTGTATATCATCAAGTCTCCGGAGTTTATCGGATATTTGTGGGAAGCTATTGTTGTTGTCAGATATTTTCCCATAATAATCACCAGAAAGTGGAATATTTCGAGCGAAAACTAAAAATGATGGGGAAAAGTTGGTAACTTCATGTTTCGCTAGACGTATGGCTTGAGCGATTTTAAAAATATTAACGTCCCAGTCTTTATGGTTGTCAAAAATAAAACTTCGAATGCAAGTAACAATTGACCTGTTAACCCGCTCAGTATGGTTAACTTGGGCATGGTATTTGGCATTATAAAATATCTTTTGAACTTTATATTTCCCCATAAGGGCTTGGAATTCATTGCTAATAAATTGACTGCCATTATCACAACAGAAAACCTGAGGGACACCATAAATAAGAAACAGTTGGTTTTCAATGAATTTAGTGATGTTCTTTGAAGTGGCTTTTGGCATGGGATGAACTAACACAAATTTAGTGAACCAATCGACAACAACTAACAAGTATTGATTCCTATTCTTCGACCTAGGGTATGGACCTAATAAATCAGCTGACACCATCTGAAAGGGAAAATTAATATTGCGGTATGAGCCCATCAATCCAGCACGAGGTAAGTTGGATGCTTTGCAAGAGTTACAGGTATCACACATTCGGACATAACGATAAACGTCTCTTCTCATTTTTGGCCAGTAATACAATTCCAAAATACGATTTAGGGTTTTGTAGATGCCAAAATGTCCAGCAGTGGCATCATCATGGAATTTCCGGAATATTTCCAACCTATTACTTCTGGGGACTACTATTTTCCAATTTGAAGTGTTACTAACGATATTATGGTGGTCAAAAACATGTTTATACAAGATGTTGTTCTCTACTCGAAAAGAAGGATATTTATCGGAATGACGATTTACTTTCTCAATCATGGAAGAGTACCACTTGTCAGGTTTAAGGTTTGCGAGGTCTAAAACAGCTAGTTCAGGGATGGATCTAGATAGAGCATCGGCCACCACATTTAGGGAACCTTTTCGGTGAACAACCTTAAAGTTAAACTGAGATAACCGAACTAACCAACGGGCTAATCTTCCAGAGGGACTCGACATATTGGTCAACCATTTAAGGGAGGCATGATCGGAAATTACGGTAAACTCAGTACCTTCAATGTACCCACGAAATTTTTCTATACCAAAGATAACAGCCCACAATTCTTTTTCGGTAACGGAATAATTACGCTGAGCCTTATTCAAGGTCTTGCTAGCATAAGCGATAGGGTGTTCTAAACCGTCGCATTCTTGGTACAGGATAGCACCTACACCTAAATCGGAAGCATCACACTGAACAACAAAAGGTTTTGAAAAATCGGGACTGGCTAATACAGGGGCGGAAGTTAAGCTTCTTTTAATTTCATCGAAAGCTTTGTCGGCTTCTGGGGTCCAAACAATGGGCTGACCCTTTTTCCTTCCTTGTAGCAAGTTAGAAATGGGAGCGGAAATAGCAGCAAAATTCTTAATGAACCTCCTATACCAACTCACTAGGCCAAGAAGACGACGAATCTCGGTAGTGTTCTTTGGTGTGGGATAATTCAGTACAGCAGAAACCTTTTCGGGGTCGGTACGTAAACCTTCCCTATCGACAATAAAACCCAGATAATTTAGGGATGGTCGGCAAAATTCACATTTCTTCCAATTTACTGTCAGGTTTGCATCCCTAAGGCGTTGGTACACAGATTTAAGAACCTTAATATGCGTATCAAAGTCAGGTGTGGCAACGATAATATCATCCAAGAAAACAAAACAAAAGGGTTCCAAAGATGGTCCTATAACAGTGTCCATCAATCTAACCATAGTTTTGGGACTATTCGATAAACCGAAAGGCATAACACAAAATTCAAACAAACCTTTTCCATAAACAGCAAAACTAGTTTTAGGTCGGGAAGACTCATCTAAAGGGATCTGGAAGAACGCTTGCTTCAAGTCAATGGAAGTTAGATATTTGGCGTCCCTAAGTTTATTCAAGATAGAATCCACCAAAGGCATGGGGTACTGGTCGGGAACAGTGACTTCATTTAATTTTCTCCCATCGAAACAAACTCGGTATTCCCCAGAACGTTTTGCTACCAACCACAACGGACTACACCAAGGTGATTTAGATGGCTGAATAATTCCAAGCTTCAACATTTCATCCACCTGTTTATGAAGCTCCTTCTGCATCGCTGGTGATAAGGGGTACTGACGGGAACAAATAGGTTTTGCATTTCCAGTGTCGATGGTATGAGTTATTAAATGGGTCCTGCCGATTCTATCAGCAGGCGATAAACTCAGGAAAAGCTCCTTTACGTTATTTAATTCGGTAGCTTGGTTAGGTGTTAAATCGGAAACCGTTTGAATAGTATTTATGGCTGAAATTTGTGAGAGGCCATAATAATAAGATAGGGAAGAAAAATTTGCCTTTACCTTGAAGAGCTGTAGAAAATCCATACCTAAAATAAGGTTATGCTTGACAGACGGAATAAGTAACACTTTGAGGTGTTTAACGGTACCATTAAGGGAAATCGGCAACATGACATAGCCTAACAAGTCTTGAGGGTTTCCATCGGCGGTAGTTATTAACACGGTATCATGATATTGAATCGGTAACTTGAAATCCTTGAGGATAGAGAACCCTGAAGAACCTAAAACGGAAGAGGTACTACCACTATCCACTAAAGCGGTGATTTCACGGTCAAAAACGTTAACAGATAGATAAGGCCTGTTGTCATGAGGTTTATTGACGAAAAGAGGGCTTAAATTACAAGAAGGACGACAAAATTCTCTGACTTTTTCAAGCCAAAGATTCCACTCCTTGCGGTTGGAAGAGATAGGGGGTTTTACGTGGACTTCTTTCCTTTGCCCTTGCCTTTTCCTTGGGCATCGGTAGGAGGAACGGAACTGTTTCCTGGACTTTGGTTGGAAGTACTGGCGACGGCATCCAGATGACCATCTCCAGTCGGTACTACGTTTTTTGGAATCCTAGATAGGCAACGATGACAGTTTCTCTTCGTGACTTCTTTAGCACCACATCCAAAGCAAAATAGCTTCTTAGGGCGGCGGCAATCGGAATAAGTATGTCCCACGGTATTGCAGTTCCAACAACGAACGCCAAATACGGTAACGGTACTTATATTGCGAGATGACGATAAAAAGGAGGAAAAACTTTGATTACGGTAAGAGTTATTCTTGGGTACACCAGGTAACGAGGCAGAAAAACTTAAGTCAGGCTCCAATAAATTACTAGAAGTGCTTGGAGGTGGTTTATAACGTTTGCTCCACGACATAGACTCTTCTAACTGTCTACAAATGTCAGACAGCTGGTCAACGGTATCAATTTGAAGTAAAGCGAGATGGGAAAGAAAATGAGGAGCCAAATTTCGACGAATTTTATTAACGATAGTTTTCTCATCTAATTTGACTGTAAGACGATTAAACAAACCAACCATACAAGCTATATATAGGGTGACCTTTTCATTAATGCCTTGTGTGCGAGAGTCAATTTCCCTGTGTAGGTCTTCTTCATAAAAGTACGGTAAGAAATCTCTTTTGAGTTTCTGAACTAGTTGGTCCCAAGTGCTGACTTTATCTTTAATGCTGTTATACCAAGTTAGGGCTGTCCCTTTAAATAAGTCACAAGCGGAAGTAAATAACTCATCTTTGGTGACACCTCGAGCAATACGGAGAGTCTCAACCTTTTCAAGGAAAGAATGAACGGATTCCCTTGGATTGTGCCCGGAAAAATGGAGATTCCACTTATAAGGTGCGATAGATCGAGAGACAGAAGGACTGGGAGTAAATTCATGTCCAGAAGAGGTCCGTTGGGGAGTACAAGCAGAAGGTACTAATTTGAAGGCTAAATCCCCCTCTAACATTAAAAGTTCAGTTTGCAAGTCGTCCTTTGTCCTTCCTTCTTCTTCTGAATTTTCTGACAGCCTATGGATTCTACCTGAGATATGAGTTAAACGGGACGAAATTCTTTTATACAATGGACAGGAGATAGAACCAGTAAAGTTAGCAATTTGGGTGTTCAAGTCATTGATAGTTTCCCTAATTTCAGCGGTATCTACATCAAAGGAAAGAGGGCTACCAACACTACTCTGCACAAAACTTCGGTTTGCAGTTTCTTGACTTAAGGCTCCTCTAAGTAACTTACGTTTAGAGTCGACATCCCCAATGGGCCTTATCCTCCGGATCTGCAGTTCATAATCCAATTCCTTAACTCTCAAATGGTTGGGTTCCATCGCAAGAAAAATGGAAATAAGATAAAAGATAAATAAAGAAGAGAAACCAGTAAGATAACAGAATTACGAGATAGGGAAGTATTTCAGAGGTATGCTTACCCCCACGGTAATTAAATATTGAATGAAATGGAAACAATAAATTAAGATACGGTAAGATAATTCCAATTCACTCAACAGCGATAAAAGATATAGAGGGTGCAACGATAACTGAAATAATTCTTCCACACGGTAAATAAGATAACGGTAAATTAGATCAAGATAAGATAAACGGTAAATAATATATTATATATATATAAGGTACGACAAATAAACAATTATTAAATCTCTCAATTTTGTTAAATAAATGGTTCAAGTTAGTTAATTCGATAAAACAATATGCTCAAAATATTTAGGTTATTAAACGATACTGTTCATCAACATATGATTGAAATTTCCACGATAATTGAATCTGATAGATTACTAGATATTCGATACTCAAAACTGGAACTCCAGTTGCAATCAATTTTTTTCTTGTTTCGCTGTGCACCTCCACAGGCCAAATTTATAAGATAATCCTTCAGCCAATGTACCAATTTTTGAAGCAATATATTCGAGGGCCCCACATTGGTAGCGCCAATTTTGAAACAATTGAACCTCTCGAGAGAGATGTCTTGGCGATATTGTGCCGGTAGGCTGCTCAGTTTGTATCCGGTGGCGTGAGTTCGTTCTTTAATTGGCAGAAGGACCATGCAAGGGCGCCAGGCCAATGGACACACACAGTCAACAAGAAAAACGACAATATAACGAAAACTTTACAATTTATTTATTTAATCACAAATTAATCAATTTTTCTGTTGTTAAGTTGGTAACAAATAACCAACTTTTAAACAATCGAGGTATATAAAAACTATGAGAGTGAAGTTACAAGCAATCTATAAATTCTTGCCTTACAATATCCTCGGTAGGAATGCCTTTCCGTTGGTGGGTTTGCTGTCCAAGGTCCTGATCCTGGAGCTATATGCCAACCAGCAGATGGGGTTCCAATAACTCAGGGCGGCCAGGAGTTGCCACTGTCCTACCAGAGGACAAGTCGAATCAGGAAGTACTTCCAGAGTTCTGCTCCCTTGATATGAGGCTAGTGGTTACGTATCTAGGCACTCTTAGCTCCAGTTGATGGCATACATGAAAAATTTATTGGCCAGTTAGTTATAGCCCTTAGAGTATCGATACTGAATTTTCCCCCTGACTAGTATAGGCGTATATATGCTCTATAGGATCGGTTCGGCACGTGTATGAAGTGAGGCACCCTACCTTAGTTTTCCCTAACTTCTTCACTCTAAATTAACTATTTAAATGCTACCAAAAATGAATGAAAAATACTTTAACTAATAAAAGTAAATTTTGAAATGCTTCAAATTCTAGGTAAAAATATATAACGATAAGACTTAAGGTAAATTGCAACTGCTAAGTTACAGTTTCAAATTAATTTAGATTTAAATAACAAATCAATTATTAATTACAGGTAAAATTTAACGGTAAATCAGATATATAAACAATTATGTTTGAGAGCTAATAATGTGTTTAAAGATAACGATATAAAAAAATAAATATAGTCAAGATCTAATGATGTGCCTTCTAATCCGACAACCGTTCGACGACTGAATGAAAGCGAATTTCCTCCGAGATAATGGGAAAATTCAGTACTCTAAATTAATGTCAATGTACGGTACTTTTAAAATGATAAGGTAATAAACGATAAAAATAATTATTGCATCTATATTGATAAATATAATAAAAAATCAGATGTAAAATCTGGTCATAAACATTTCCCCAAGTTAAACAATTAAAATAAAGAAAACTAGGCGTAGCAAAATGCTTTAGCTCAGAACCTGCTTGGCTCTCTACTGCAAACTCAGAGAAAGGAGAAATTAAAATGTGAATTATTTATAACTAAGCAGACAAGCAACCAATCTGGGCCAATGAATAATGAAAGATCAGCGAGTGACTTAAAAAACTTAATATATTTACTGGTATATCTATATGTAAATCAATTTCAATAAAATAGAAACATATATATGAAATACTGAACGAAATGCAAAGAAAAAAAAATAGAATTTTTAAGTCACTCACATGATCATTCCCAGTTGCAGTTGAGAAGCTGCGTCAGCTACTAAATTCAGGCTCACAGGAGACCTCGTCTAGTGGATCAATTTGTCCTTTCCTGATCCTTGGCAGATATCGTCAATCAAATTCTCCAGATTCACCAATACCTAAAAATGCAAAAGAGACCGGCAATAATTGTTCCCTTTTTCTTTATTTTTTTTTTTTTAATCACGATACTTGTGAAAACTCTAGCAACTAACGATTGCTTATCGATGCCAACTACGTCGCAGATGCAAAGCAAAAAAAATTACAAAAAAATTAATGAACTACGCAATTAAGCCACCAACTAATTATCGTTGCAAGAAAACGCGGTATATCGATATTAAGATGAATATGAAACCAGATTCATCCAAAGTTTCTTTCCAAAATTATTAATAGATACGATAAAATATGCACTATAGCCGATAAAAAAAAAACTGTAAAAAAAATTCATTCGATAAATCAAACTATAACGATAAACCGAATTTGCTTAATTACAATCAAAGGTACGATAATAAGGAAAAACGATAAATTAAGCAAATTCTAGCAGATATTTTCCCGATAAAGATAAAGAATTTTCCCAATCAAAAAATTAAACTCAGAACGAAATTCGCCTACATACCCGTCTTTTCCGGCGGTCGAAACAGAAGAGCCAATCTACTTCCTTCGACATGCGTTAATCCCACTTGTCCAATCATAAAAGTGGGGAAAGGAAATGACATGTTAAAATTTCGAATTTTATTAAGCGCGAAAGCAGGAATATTAATCAATAGTTGGTCAATACGGGAACTAATACAATATAATTTCGATAAAAAAAAATAAAGCAAAACTTTACTAATTAAATCATAGATAAAATTTTATTAATGACAGTTTCCTTCTTCCCAATAAAATTATATTAATTTAATATTTCCAGTTTGGAGGGAGGTTAGATCAAAATAGCACGTGATGTTCTTTCTGTCAGACATTACCGCGCCAAATTAAAGGACAGAGTTGGACTTAGAATACCTTCCAAACGAATTAACTGTGATTTAGCAATTAAAAGCGAAAAAAGCGATTGCATAAGCGAATAAAATAGGAATATTTACTTACGTGTTTATTTATTAAGGTAAAGACACTGTTTTATTACAGTAGAACTCAGTTCAGAAAACAATATAATTAGAAAAGTGATTTGAAAAATATAAAAGGTACTTTATTAATGCGACAAATATTAGTAAATATCAATGTAACGGGGAGAACGGCAATTCACCCGTTACAAAACTTAAGTGAAACCGTAGATTAGACTATTTTTATGTATTGTCATTTTTATAAAAATAGCTTTCCGTTCGTAGAAACATAGGTTTATCTCAAAATATTTCTTCTTAGTGGACTTTATGGAAACATGCGGTAAGATTGGAGATGATGATTGAAATTCTTAAAAATCAAAAGCTAAATAATCTGAACTAAACTGACTGGAAAACGGGATGCCGAAACACTTTTAATTTAGGGGGCGGTTTGGTAAGACATAATGATGATAAAAATAGCCAAAAGATTCAGAATGTTTCCCTATTTTTTTTAAACTACCCTGTAAAAGTAATAATTCCTCCCCTCCCTATATTTCAACCACTCTTCACAGGCAAGTATTTCTAATATTGTTTGAATCTACAACAATAATTATACTCCGCCTTATAATTCAAATACTTCTTAATTCCCATACGCACACTCACATACAACCATATATAAGAGAAATGTCGCCTGGAGAAGGCTTCATACTTTTTCGGATGCCCTTCTCCCTAATCCTGAAAAATCTGCTGTGAGCCTACAAAACTTACGTTTTCTGACAATTTTTTTTTCTTATTTGCCCCCTCTAGGACATTTTGTTTTCTGATTTGTCCCTTCCTAAAGCAAAAGCTGGATACGCCCGCCCCTGGTAAGGGGCCTAAAGATCTTCCACAAACCTCAAAACAAACAAAGTTGTGTAGTCAATGTGTATGATGAAATCGTAACGCGTTGTGATATTATTTATAAAGTAACAACATTTTTGTTAATTATTTTTTACACTACTAATGTATATTTATTGTTTAAAATATCATCAAGATTTATTGTGTGGTTTTATTTAATTATCCTATCTTCAAGATTTTTTATTTATTTGCACTTGTGAAGTAATTATAAATTAGTTTAAATCTGATTATGAAGCACATAAGCCCGTGTGAACTTAATAAATATTTGACGAACATAATATTTACTTTTTTACTACATAATAATATATTATAAGAAATAGTTAAACGAGCAACTTCTTAGAAAGGTTAAACTAATATACTTAGATGAATGAAGAAGGTGGTCGACCCGACTAACATTCTATTCGCGTTTATTATCACCTATGTGTTCTCTTTAATTTTGTACAAATATCGTTCTATGATTTACAATTATTCATACTCACTGCTTCAGAAAGTGTAATCTTGAATATGATAATTAAATTCTTATGATATCATAAGCCGTTCATATAAACGGTTTTAAAATACATTAATATAAAAAAATACTTCCTCATTATATTATAAACCAATAGTTGCCAGTTTTGGCAACACAATACCTTTTATCGAAATTCCGTGGTTTTTCTTATTTAATTTTTGTCATCTCTTTCTGTCAGGTGTGTGTAATTTCTGGAAGTCTGTACATTTCAAATACTCCAAACGTTTCAGGGTCCAAATCAGACCCCATTTTCAATGTTAATAAAAAAATAACACAACTAAATAAAAAAAAACATTAAAAAGTGGGCCATAACAAATTTAGAAATTAAAATTTGATATTAAATATTTGAACTGATGTTGATGATGATGGCACTAAAAATTCTAAAGATCATGTGAAATAACAAATTTTCCTTCCAATTGGAAGAATTTGAAAGAATTATTCTTCAGAATTTGTGGCGCTCCTAGATGCGACTTTATTGTAAGATAGTGCTTTGGCCAAAAATGAGATGAAAGAATACCATGTTCCATATTAAATCATCACCAATATGCATCATATTTTACAAAAATGTTTCAAAACTGATTTGTTTGGTAAATGAATATGCAGGTCTTATCATTGAGTTACACGCCTGAAAAATAAAATTGCGGTGTTAAATAGTTCCACAGAAAAAAAAAATTGTAGGGTGTTAGATCAATGTTGGCAGATCTGTGTAATAAAAATATTGTATCAAGGCCGTAAAATTATTGTACTTTCAGTCAAATTATTGTGCATTTCTTAATTTTCATATGTAGTAAAATAAATTGTTCTCAACAGCAACAATATTATGAGCAAATGCTATACATATACAAACAGTATATGGTCACGAAAATTCTTGTAATTTCTAACTCTTAAGTTTTATCATTACATCTCATGCCTACAAATTTAAGGATATGCATCAAATATATAAATAATTGTTCGAGAGGATATTCTATTATGGGAAGTGCAACTGATGAAGGTTCCCGAATCATAGCATGGAGAAGAGATTCAGCTTATGACACTGACTACTTACTATAATCAAACATTCTTTGTATTTTTTTGTTTATTTTGGGAAAAACACAACAATTGCTGAAAACGTCTAAGTGCTTCTTGGGAAATAACACCACAGTTTAAAGAAAATTGATGTATATTCCAAACGTTTCGGGGTCTAGATCAGACCCCGTTGTCAATGGTTAAGAAACTACGGATTAAAAGGGGCACAACTTTTAATCCGTACTTTCTTAACCATTGACAACGGTGATCTAGACCCCGAAACGTTTGGAATATACAGCAATTTTCTTTAAACTGTGGTGTTATTTCCCAAGAAGCACTTAGACATTGAAAAATATGCCACAAGTATCATTCAGAAAACAATTGCTGAAAAGTCTGTATATTTTAAATACTCCAAACGTTTCAGGGTCTAAAGCAGACCCCGTTTTCAATGATTATAAAAATTAAGACAACTGATTAAGAAATTGAAAATTAAAAGGTTCACAATGACAAGTTTAACATTTTATTGTCTAATTGTGAATTGCTAAATTTGTTAGTGAGCGCTTTTATTTTTTAATTTATTATTCAGTTGCGTTAAGATGCCACACCTACCTTTCAGAAAACAACTAAACATTCTATATTCATTGTCATATTTTGCACTTTTCGGAAACTAAGTAAGTACTTAGAATTTATTTCACTTAACTAGATACACTTGTGGCCTAAACGCAAATCATTCAACTCTAAATAACTAACATAAAACTAAGTGGACGTATCTAACTAATGCCGATTTGCAGCGATCTACCGGTTATAATTATTCCTAATGGGTTTGATCCAAACACATTCTAGCGGTTTTGTTTAATACCAATGACGTCACAAATCAGCCCTTTGTTACGTCATTGTTTGAAATATCTTCAACCAGTAATAACCCAAAGCAGTAGTTGTTTTTGATTGTCTGTCTCTTTCTTAACCGACCTTTGAGATTAGTTATTTACTATTTAAATGTTTACGTATATATTTAACAATAAATTTTGATCAGTCTTGCAAAAATCACTTAAGTACAAGAAAAGAACCACATAAATAAGAAATTTATTGATGTGTACAACATTTTAAATAAACAATAACAAAACAAGTTAACATATGATTTTGTCATTTTCTGTTTAAACCAAATTGCATTCTAGCGAATGAGTTTTGTTTCTATTCGTGTTCTACTACAGTCACTTCAGTGTTGAAAAGAAAAATGTAAAAGTTCAACCACTGTCAACCAAGGGTAGAACCAAAATTATAACAGGTAGATCTCTGCAAATCGGCTTAAGTCTAAGTTCGCTTTTGATTGGTGTTTTTTTGCGCCAGTCAAGTGATGTCTAGCTATTACTTGCAGTTCTAGACAGAGACAGATAAGTCCACTCGGTGTATCCTTTCTCTCTCATTCAACATTACATTTCCATTTGTACAGGCACTTATAGCTTTCGCGCTCTATCTTAGGTATTATCCCTATGCTCACAACACTGGAGCATACAAACTTGTCATAATTGTCATATGTTATGATGTCGTCGTTTCTTGGCCCCATCACATTGACGTAGATCGGGATCACTCCTGATGCGACACAACACAAACCATCACAACACAAGCCATCACAACACATCTCAACATATCACATTACTAATTTAAACAGGACACTACAAAGTGTATGACACCGATACCACTCTGATACATCTCGTCACGACATGTCAGACAAATATAAATCCGCCTTTAAATTCAATCAAGGCAGTAGCCAGGGGAGGGATTTGGTGTTCAACTCCCCCTCCGAAGATATGGGATTTATCTTTCAAATAAATATTTTATCATATGCGTATTATATAAATTTTTCTGGCTACGGCCTTGATTTCATTTACATCAATGAAATGCATAAATATTGATTCAAGACTTCAGTCAGTTGACGGAAGCGCAACTAATGAAGGTTCTCGTGTAGAAACAATATATTGTCTCGTGTTCAATGGATTGTAAGACTTCTAAAATGTAGTAGTGTAATTCTCTTTACGAGTTCTACACGCTGTTAAAATAAATGACTCAAGTTGAAAACACCATCTATATAATTCATAGTTTTATAAAACGCCTCTTTCTATTTCTCATTTCTTAAATGGAAATTTTCATTGTTTCAGATAAATCAAGATGGGAGCAAGCAGTGGGGGAAGAAGAAATACGTAACGATGCGCAATCGGCAACGGGCGAACCTCAGTTTTTTCATCGTCGTTATGTTTTTCGCGGTATTCGGTATAATAGTGTTTACAGAAATATTTTTCATCGACGAACGAGGACAAAGCGCTGGAGTGTTCGTGAGACACGGGCCCTTGACCTATCAGCACAAAGACAAAGGGCAAGAGTACGACGATGGGTTTCAAGTGAGTTTTCAAAATTCTGTTGCATGTCCTATTTTGTATTGTTACACGATTATGAGTTACGAGATCAAAGGGATAGAGTGTCAGGTTTTCATTAAATTTTTAATATGCTTATGAGGATTAATAACCTTTCATTACGCAGGCTGAAATGAATTGGCGGCTCTGGATTATATTAGTGTTTTTAGATTTTGAATTTTAGTCCCTTTGAATGTTTGACCTCTTTGACAAGTTTATTACGAGTATGAAAGTCATCAGAATTTATATAGGGTGCTTCTAGAGGTGATCAAAGATTATATCATTTAGTGATCCCATTAACATTATACCTTAGAACTACATATCTCGAAATCAGATTGTTAAACAGGAAAAAGAGAAGAAGCCAAAACTAAAGTACAGATTATACCCTACCACAAAAATGAAGCTAACGAAAAATGGAGAATTTTTCCAGGATGCAACTTACTAGTTGGTAACAAAGATAAAAATGTAATTACAGTAAATGCAACAAGACTCTTAAAAGAGCTTACGAATTTGGAAAAGATGGTATAAAAGACTAAAAAAGAAATTTGTATTGTCTACATAAGACAAGAACTTCTATAGAATCGAGAATAGGAAGTAATTCTGTCACCTCAACATTACATGTTTGACATATAGCTCCAAACGCCAACAATAAAGTAAAAAGGATGTTTAAGTTGAAAAGAAATACAGGGAATACGGTTTGATGTTAAATGATTATTAAGAATAACAATAATATGTAAATTTGACAAAAAGGGAGACATATAATCCGATATTAAACAATATTTAACAAAACAGAACATGACCAAACAATAACTAACTAAAAGACCTTAATTCTGACAAATGAAATCAACTAAATCGTTTCCATGTCTAATTCTGTGCTCACTGGCGCAGTTAATTAAGAACGAAATCATTCATAGCAACATCATTTTCAACAAGTGTACTTGGGTTTGCTCTTTCGATATTGTGACTCCCTAAACTTAGCCATCAGTTCAATGATGTGTTTTCGGTGAACATGTTTATACGCTGATGACTAATACAACTGATTACAAACTTATGTAAGTTTGTAATCAGTTGTATTACTGAAGTCATCATAAATTTCAACTTCCACCAAGTAACAGCCAACTCAATCCAATATTTATATGGATTTATGCCGACAAATACCTGTGCTGCCAGATTGGTACATCTACTATTTTCATAATACACTTCCCAAAGCGATCATCTTTCTGCATTAGAATAAACTATATAATTTTTAATATCTAAAATAATCGGGAATTAAATTCAAATAAAAATAAAGACCGTGCAAACGCTTCACTTTTAATCATAGAGCATATAACTTCTGAAGATAACCTGCAACACTAGAAAGAGAGGGCAATAGAGTGGGTAATAGGCTATTTCACTTAGTCGGTGGAAGCAGCCAATGAACTACATGCTGGATGAATTTCCTTTAAAGCATCTCCCAATCGAGTGAAATAGCCTGTTCCGGGTCTTTCAATTCGAATTTATTTTACTGTAGTGCCTAGTGTAGTAATTCGCCCCTTCTGTGGTCACGAAATGCTAGTGTAATATCTTCACCGCTGGTTTCAGCATAATGCCACCAGTGTGAAAATTCCGCCCCGGCTTACTGTGTAATAAAAGAAATAAAGAACCTCGGAGAAAAGGGTTAATGTTGCCACCACCCGGAAATGATTGTTATTGGAGAGAAAGACTCCGGGAACCCCTCTATGTATATGTTGGCTGAAAAATAAAATTAAAGGATCTTTACTGTCCCCTAATCTGCCTTGACTCTCAGTCCCTGGTAGCTCCTGGGTTCTCGTCACCTTGTTTCCCCTAGAGGCTTCGCAAATGCTGGTAGTTGTATGGGAAGAAGGAAGGAGTTAAAATTAAACAACCAAAAAACAATGACACATATATTGAAAATAAAATGAAGAAAAAAAAAAATAGAAACAATAATTCAAACCCAAAATGTAACTAAAAGGCAAATGAAAAAAATTGAATACTGTTAGTTAAACAATACAAAAAAATATAATCCCACAAAATTCTGGATTTTAACTAACCCCAAAATACAACAATAAACTTATTCAACAACAATACTACAATGTAATTACACCCACTAGTACGGAGAAGTAAAGATGCAATTCAACCCTAGTTAAGTCCTATAGGTTCCTACTACAATATGTCTTCCCTTATATCGGCAAACGTTGTTGAGCCAGTTTATCCAATGAATTTATGGGTATATCCCAAGGGAATATAAAAAAATCAAATTTAAATCATGTCAAGAGAAGAAAACAAATTTTTGCTGTTCGTTCGGTTTATCGACTCAGGGAGTCTGGCTGAAATCTCTAAAATTTCACAATCTAGCTTTTCGTACTCTGACGCTAATTAGTCCCTATCGCGAGGTTTCTTCCCTGCCGTTTGCTGGTCTGAGAAATCTCTACCCTGGGTTCAGAACTTGAACCTACAACTCTACGGTTTTTGGCACTAACACTCCTTTGTTAGACAAATATAAAGGTACTCACCGGATGCGAATTATCCGTTAATCCCAAAAAGGTTTACCTGTGAATCAAGAATTATAACTCAAACTAACTTCCTAGCTTGCTAAAACTTTACCAAAACAAAACACACTCCAGACTTTCGCAGTTTTTCCCCTCGGTGATCAATTTAGACAACTTTTAAAGCAAGTCCCTGAAACCTTATGTGGACAGGTGAAGTACCCCTCTCTTAGGAGTCTGATTTCCACCCTTTTTATGTCCCCTAAAGCCGTCGCGCCACGTACGACTAGTTTTCTTGACTTCCGGCCCCGAACTAGTTTGGAATTTCTCTGGAGCTTTTCCTCGTGAACCTTGGCCCCTCCCATATGGGTACCATCTTCGCGAATAATTTAACAACAAAACCCACTACCCGGTGAGTTTTTATTGTTCGACTGGCTGTATCTTCCGCCATTAACCGACTTGTCCTTCGGAATTTAAAAAATCTAGAACAAACTTTTAATTAGAACGGCAAAATCAGCGATTTTTCTCTAACTGCGTATAACCGGCCATCTTTGGTTTTTGTTTAAAATGTTGTAACACAGTCTGTGTCGGCCTGTTTTTTTCGCACGTACGAGATTTCAACTTTCCACTAACCCTGAATCTATTCATTGTTTAAATAAATTATTGTAACATGGAAAGAGGGTTAAGTTTCGCAATGTATGCAGTGGTATACATTGATTGAAATTTCACAATTCTAGCGACATGTTTCATATTCTGCAATACGAGCGGATTTTTCTATACGACGCAAAAGCCAAGTCGGTTTTTAGTTCACTTACGTGATGAAATATTAAATAACATCTATCTGCTAAAAGAATAAACAAAAAATACAACAAATTGGCATTATGAACTCTTGTAAACATCCTCGGGATGATACACTAGAGCATATACTTCCGGAGGTAGCCTGAAATTCACAAATATCGTGAGCCAAAAAGAGAGGCATTAAAGACAGTACCAGGCTATTTCACTCGATTGGGAGCTGCTTAGACCTTAGAGCATCTACTTCTAGAGATAGCCTGCAATGCATAAAAATCGTGCCAAGACTAGAGAGAGAAAGGGTAATAAGGAAGGTAACAGGCTATTTCACTTAGTGGGTGGGAACATCAAATGAACTAAATGCTGGACGTATTTCATTAGAAGCATCTCTTTTTAGTATTTACAGGATATTTGTGCATTCTAAGGCTTTCACAAATCATTGTCAGCTTCCACCCACCAAGTGAGATAACATGATGCTCTTCAGAAGTGTAGGCTCTAGGCTGGGAACCCATACATGAACACAGAACCACACAGAGAACTTTATTATCAAAATTAAGATCTTGACGTGACAAAGAATTTCTGTGCGTTTTTGATCACGTAACTTTGCTATTTAAAATGTTCATGTTCTATTGCCTTTATTACAAAATTAATTGGTATTTCTTGAGAAAATTTACATAGTCATCATAAATAATAATTATCTTCTTCACCAGCCCGATTTTAGTACAGTCAGATACCCAATTCCACTGCAAAAGAGTAACATTTGACCGAACTTATTACTGGTTTCTTCAAAGAATAGAATATTTACTGATTTTTCTGTTTGATCAGTTGAAAAAAAATTGAAGACCATTAAAATGAAGCTCACCCCTGAGGGTTGTTGAAGTAACAGAGTTATCAATTATGCAGAAACACATTTTTTCTTCGAGCCATGCCACAGAAACAAATCAATTTGCACAATTATTTAAATAGTTTTAAACTAGAGAAGTTGAATGAAGTGACAAGGCTAATAAGGTGCGCAAATTATTTCGAGAAATGAAAATAGAAATTGACGGATTTGTAAAGGTTTTCGGATTACTTGTGTATGCCGTTTATTTGTCTTAAAACAGACAGCTTCTTGATGTTATCGCACTCATCTTCTCAATATCGATGTTGTCACTTGTAAGCGTGAAGAAAATTGGGGCATGTCTTTATCCTTCTGCGGTCGGTAGAGATGGGTGGTGTGTTCTAGAACTGAACGTGATAAGGAACTAAACTGGTAATAATAGAAATGACAAAAATCATCGAAATTTTGGTACAGATTATGTGACATTTCTTACCAAGTTACACTTTCTGAGAACCAGACATATACCAAAACAATGAAATAATGTCATCATAGTTTTATTTGACAAGACAATTAGCTGAAAACCTGTCCAATTAAATAGTGATCAGTCGTCTGTCAGTAGAGCCGAAAGTTTTCACTAAAATCATAGAAAATCCAGTACAATATATACTCGTAGTTTCCGCTAACCACGAAAGAGAGAGAGAGAGAGAGAGAGAGAGAGAGAGAGAAAGAGAGAGTTAAATTTCGTAGTGCTTTCAGCCCAATTAGTCACCTATTTATTTTAAAAGAAAGTTAAACCAGACTAATAAACATCACTTACCTTAAACTGTGAGAAACCGCTCGACCCCTTACTTTTAAAAGCAACAAGCATGAAATTGTTTGAAAGGAATACAGAACGAAATCGGAACATATAAAGAGAGTCCAGAGGAAACTGATAAAGTGAGATATCACTGCTGTACTAGGAAATATGTTTAGGAAGTTAGACAGGAACTACAAGGGGTTTATCATAAGATATATATTAACTATCTGAGATTTGATGATGTTATTGTCTTAATTGTCATACATTGAGGACTCCAATTAAACTTAATAACAACAGTACGATAATGAACATTTGAAATAAACTCAGTACTAATCAAGTTTCGAATGCCAGTACTCCTCAAGAAAAAAGTGGTTGCTCAATGATACCAGTACGCGCATACGGTTTTGGAACTAAGAATTTAGAAACCAAATTAATTTTAGTTACACAACGAATCAAATATCTATGGATTTCGGAATGAGATTTCATCCCTGAGTAGCAAAAAGACCAATGAAATACCGTAATGTAAGATGGGACCGTGATATCACGAAATTTGTACCCAAATGCGAATTAACTGACAACTTTGAAAGATATGCGAAAGGAGTATGTTAGGAAAGTTACACCATAAAGTAAAGGTAAAATATAATTAGCAAGGTAAAGATATATATTGTAATTTATTATCAGTTCTTTTTTGAAAGATAGTTGTGGCATCTCTGATCTTTTGGGAATTTTACCTGAAACGTTGGTAATATTTGAAATATGTTATCAATTCTTTATCAATTCAATTTCTGTTTGAATGTGGTAGCTTTTCCATGCTATTTAAGTAGAATAGCTGTTTCAAATTATTAGTCAACCGTCTCACATAGAAAAAAACCTTTGAGTTTCATAATCAACTTGTGTACCTTGTAGTTTTGTAACTTGTAGAATTTTGTCTGAGGTTGGTAGACAATGTAACTCGTTCCTCGAAGTTTCCTGGGACTTCCATCGTCTTGAAATGATTCATCTCACAACGTTTCAATAGCTTTGTATCTGCTATCGTCATCAGATGATTCCTGGTATTTATACCCTTAACCGGTCATGCGTCGTCGGTCATGGTCATTGGGTCTTATCCGGTCCAATCACCTTCGCCGTACCTGGCGGTTGGTTGTCGGTGATGCCTGGCGGCAGAGGCCGAAGAGGAGCCCTCCAAATATTTTTAATTTGGACGCTGGGCTCGCTAATTATATTCTCGTTGGAGATTATTTATGCTGTCTCTATGAATTTTCTTTTATACCATTACTCTTCCTTGTGAATTACCCTACCCTGGTCCCAGTTGATATTATGGTGTTCGGTCCATGAGTGATTAGCTAGCCCAGACTTCGTTCCTTCCGCCCTTTGAGTAGCTGTGCGGTGCTCCTCAATCCTGGTCTCCAGCGGTCGCTTTGTCTCTCCAATGTTGTAAAGATTGCCACATTCACAAGGTATGCTATATATAAAGTTATTCGGTATTGCTGGAGCATCCGGCCTCGTTCTTGTAATCATGCTGTTCAAGGTGTTGCTGCTTTTGAAGATCATTCTGATTCCGTATCAGTGTGCAATTCGTCTAAGTTTCTCCCACAAGCCTTTAGTGTATGGTAATAGTAGAGTTGCTACCTCTTCCTGCCTAGGTGGTTTGTCTACTTCTTCAAACGCCTTGTTAATAATCGTTTCCGGATATCCGTTGGCCAAAAGGTCTTTTCTAAGTTTCACTTGTTCTTCTTTGAGGACTTCTGGTGTGCTGCAGATAATTTTGACTCTATGTATTAGTGTCTTGATGATGCCAGTTTTCATTGCTGATGGGTGGTTAGAATTGTAGTGAAGTTATAGTCCTGTATGTGTAGCCTTCCTGTAGACTGTTGTTTGGATTCCGGTCCTAGTCCTTTGACACTTTACATCAAGGAATGGTAGGCACCCACTGTCTTCCATCTCCATTGTGAATCTAATGGATGGTTGGGATTGGTTTAGGTGCTCCAGGAATGCCTATAGCTCTATCTCTCCATGTTGCCAAATAATGAAGGTGTCATCGACATACCTCAACCATAGCTTAGGCTGCTTGTCGTACCTCCTCAGTTCTTCGAACCATTCCATGTAGATATTGGCGATGGTTGCCGATAACGGTGAGCCCATAGGCAATCCATCTTCTTGCATGAAGAACCGGTCATTCTCCTGAAAGTAGCAGTTCTTGAGCCAACATTGAAGTAAGTCCATGATGGAATATATTGGCTGCTCAGTCCTCTCCATCTGAAATTCGTTCTCAGTAAGTTTCGTTCTCACTATGTTGAGAGATTCATTTAATGGTACGTTCGTGAAGAGGTTTTTAACGTCGAAACTTACTAAGCGATGTTCTGGCCCAAGTTCCATGGATCCGATGATTTCGACAAAATGCTTTGAGTCCTTGACGTGCGAAGATGTTTTTTTTGCCCTCCAAAATTTGGATGATTGGCAGAAGGAATTTCAATAGTGCTGCTGTTGATGAGTTGCATGAGTTGTAATCGGTCTGAGAGGTACTCCAGCCTTGTGTATCTTGGGTAGTCCATAAAGATGTGGTGGTTTGCTGTGGTGTGGCGTCAATTTTCTCCTTGTCTCGGGTGGAATGTACTCAGCATGATCTTTGAGAGTGTTGTAAGTTTTCCGTTCTATTTTGGAAGTTGGACCAGGACCAGTAGGCAATGGCATGTATTTTCCCTTCGACAGTACTTCGTCGATTTTCTTGTCGTATTCCGTTCTGTCCATCAGGATGGTGGCATTTCCTTTGTCAGCTGGTAGAATGATGATAGATTTGTCCTCGTTAAGTGTTTTTATGATCCTCCTTTCGGATTCGTTGATGTTTTGTTTGATGTGTTGTATTTTCCCAATTGCGGTTCTGACTTGTAGAATTTCGTTTCTTAATTCAACAAAATTATTCTACAAGTTACAACTTGTAAAATCCAAATTATTAGTATTCGAAATTACAAGTTGATTATGAAACAGGGCCCTGGTTTCAACCTTTTTTCATTGCAATCTCACATTTATACCATTGAGACGTCACATTTTTTCTCGATACTGACATTTCAGAAATGAGTTCCCGAACTATAAATCTATCAGTTGTGCTCCTATATCAGCCGTTATACAATAATACTGCCGCAATGTCAGTGTCAAGTATAAATTTCGACGTGTCATTTAAAAAGCGAAAAAGCAGAACAAATCAATAGCTCGAAAATATAATGGAACTTTCGAAGGAAGCCAAGGAACGCCTGGAAATCGTGATCGATCTGCTCAGGAGGACCTTCCATATCGGTTACATACCTTTCGTGTTATATTGTGGATGGAAACTAGGGCCGGATGGGGGCTGTGGCCCTTTCCATGTCACCCATCTATTGTGGCACTATTGAGAAGGATACAGCAATGCGGAGGAAAGGCGGGAAGAACGGAGGATTGTTGTTGCAGACAATGCTGCCACCGGAGAGACCAGCTTCCACTTATCCCTTGCCAAATATAGAGAGAGATGTGTTTGTTTATAAGGACTGTAAAGATAATCAAGGATTTAGAATAAATTAGTTTGGACGGTGTGTGGGTTTGATTTAAGTAGATGTGTGTGAATCTTAAATTTAAATTAATTTGAAACCCAATTATATACAAAGCAAACTTAAAAATAGGCATTTTTTTGCAAAATGAGGACTAGTTCTGTTTTTTCGGAGAATTAGATTCTAAATAACATGCATAATATGTTTCTCTATCTGCGCCGTGTTATTATAAAGCTGTGAAAGTATTTAAAAATAAATTAAGGTTAGAGATTTGGCTATTTTTCTGTACTTACACGGAACGGCTTCAGATTCGGAACCTCTGTGTACTAGTTTCCCCAAAAATCCTAGATCAAATGTTCTACGAGGATGACAAGAGTTTCTCAGAAAATGGGAATTTTTGAAAAATTGTTGCAAGACATCACTATTCAGACACCAGCTTACAGAGTTAGAGACCACCAAAATGTTTTCTTTCGTAAACAATCAGAGCTATATGTCCTTGGCCAAATACTTCACCCCTTATAAGAAACAACAAGGTATGAAGAAACTATTTTAAATTATTTTCCATACAGTTACTTCAAAATCTGTCAGGAAAATAGAGTTGTTCCTCGTTGTTATTCTAAATAAAAACAGCGAAAATTTGTCGGTAATACTCATTCCCTGGAGGAAATACAGCAACTCATCAACAGGACCGGTTTTAGCAAAAGCAATCTTAGACAGTACTAACTAGAGGAAGCAAGGCGGCAGGGTACCTTTTCAAAGGTTTTAAGAGCTGCAAATATAACACGAGAAACAAAACTAGGGTTGTATTAAACAATAATAAGACCCAAAGTCACCTATGCGTGCAAGAATAAGACAATGGCGAAGAAAACGGAAAGTAAAGTAGACAGTTTGGAACGTAAAATATTAAGAAAGATTTTTGGAGTAATTAAGTGTCGGGACGAATATAGGAGAAGAACAAATAAGAAAATTGAGGAGTTATACAAAAATGTATAGTTTAGTAGGTGAGAATACAAAGAGTTAGATGGTTAGGACACATTGCAAGAATGCCCTACAAACGATGTGTAGAAAGGATATTGTCTGGAGGGAGTAAAAAGGAGAAGAAGAAGACCTAGGAAAAATTGTTGGAGAAAGTGGGAATCAGGGACTGGAAGAAGCAGGCATTGGACCGAAAAATGTGAAAAAAAAGATTGAAAGATCTCATAGCCAAGGGCCACTAGCACTGCTAGCGATAAGAATTTAACACCATTTTTAGATTTTGTTTATAAACGGTGACTTAAATTTTTGTTACATTCCTACTTTACAAACCAAATATACAAATCGCATATTATCGCTGAAAATAATTTACTTTTGTGTATTTGCAAGTATAATCCAAATATTAAGAAACTTTTAATTGAAAAATAAAATTAAGGCATTAACACAAATCCATGAAGTTTCCAATGTATTTTTCAACGCTGAATGCGAATTCAAGGTTAAGAAAATTGATATTTCCTCAAAATCATCCCTAATATCAAAAATCACTCCTAACTGTGTCTAGAAATATAATCGATATCAGGTGTATTTCGTAGAAATGGAGGGTTATAAACTACCCCTTTTATAAATCGATAATAAAAAATAACCATATCTACTTGCAAAATAGAATTTTTTGGGATACGAAATGAAATACGTCGAGTCGGACAAAACATTAGAAAACCCCTATGCGGTTCATAGTAACGCCCCAGAAAGGAAGAAAATTAATTACCACTGTTAATAATCTAGGAAAACTGCTCTCAAGGTATTTTTTGGGGGGATTAAAAAAGAACTATGTTTAAACTAGATTCGATTGCACAAGAACTCTAGGTAATTCTCAATAAATTTTCTGGCCTCGGATTCCGATTCAACGTCGAAAATACATGCATAATAACGGGTAATTCAAATATTCAAATCGACCCTCACCATTAGGATCTTTGAAACTACAGGAGATACGAAGAAGACGCAATACAAAAAAAAACAATTTCATTGCCATATTTTCAGCTATAAGATGACTTTTTCATGTATAGACCCAATATCTGATTTCATTGAGATACAACGTGTTATAACTTGCTTTCTTAAAAGCACAAATATTTAAATAAACTTTCGTTGGCCTTGACGCCACTGAAGAATTTTCCTTTAAAACCATAAACATGATCGTACTTATCAAAGGCAATTAGAGTACAAATAGTTTCAAACACAGTAAGTTTTGACAAATGAAGAAAAACGAGATATGTTAAGAGTTTTCTACAATTTCAATAGAATGGAGTTTGGCAATTGGCTCTTAAATAGGGATGATAATCGAGATTTTTTAAAAGCCATTATTTGGATTGGCTTTAGTTCGAATTCAAATTGTAGCGTCTTTAAGAGAAATAATGAACATATTTAAAGTCAAAATAACCCTAGGCATTTAAGAGAATTTAGTCCTCAAGGTCGTTTTGGTTTAAATATGTAGGCTGGAATTTGTAATGACCAAATAATCGGACCTTATTTGTTCAAGTGGACTTAAAATTGTTAAACATATCTTAGTTTATTGAGAAGCCCCACCACATCATACTAGAGCTGTTTGTGAACCAAAGATTTTCACATAGATGGATAAGAAATTCTGGGCAGTTCAGGTTGCCAGCAAGGTTTCCCGACCTTACAGTCCTGGATACTTTTTCGTAGAGTATAAGGGGAACAGGAGTATAACACAGTAGGAGAACTTACAGAAAACATCCTTACATAATTCAGATCTATTAGAAGAACAGATGTTATTAGGGCTGTCACCAATTTAAATCGACATGGCCATAAGGAAAGTCGTCAATCTGAGCACTGGTTATAATATTTTTATACATATTTTATTATAAATATTGTTGTTAATGTCTGACCAAAATTTTATATTATGTTCTATGCGGCGGCTGTTGTCTTTCAGCATATAACTGAAAATATATTTATGCTGTTTTCGTGCTGTTTCTATCAAATTTGTAATGTCTCGTTTTTCTTCATTTTTGAAACTGATTGTGTTTGAAGAGATCGGTATTTTAATTTCGTTTGGCTAGTAACGGTGTTTTTTTGAGGTATAGAACTTTGAAATGCAATAAAACAAGGATATATTTTTTAAATTGACATGAAATTTACTTTATTCGAAAGATTCTGGTATTATAATTTGAATATGACTTCTGGCATATTACCGCCACGGCTAGCTCGGTGGTAGTCTAATCAGGAGGTCCAATTTTCGACGACTTTTTCCAATATTTGTGTCCGTATATCGGCAATAACGCGGCGAATGTTGTCCTCCTAGTAGTAAATTGTTTCAGACTTATCGGCGTAGACTAGCGACTTCACGTATCCCCACAGAAAATAGTCAAGCGGCGTTAAATCGCACGATCTTGGAGGCCAATTCACGGGTCCGAAACGTGAAACTATGCGGTTACCAAACGTTTCCTTCAATAAATCAATTGCGGCACGAGCTGTGTGACATGTTGCCCCGTCTTGTTGAAACCACAGCTCGGGTGCATCATGCT
Organism: Octodonta nipae; assembly: GCA_034190945.1. Classification (NCBI taxonomy): domain Eukaryota; kingdom Metazoa; phylum Arthropoda; class Insecta; order Coleoptera; family Chrysomelidae; genus Octodonta; species Octodonta nipae. Next base: position 25,933,102 of record CM067217.1, read on the forward strand.
TGTTCAACTGATGAACGAAAAAGTTAGTAATCATGGCTCTATAGCGGTCACCTTTGACTGTAACGTTCTGGCCAGCATCGTTTTTAAAGAAGTACGGACTAATTATTCCACCAGACCATAAAGCACACTAAACCGTCAGTTTTTCTGGATGTTATGGTGTCTCAAATATGGCAGTTTCGTTTATTTACGTATCCATTTAACCAAAAGTGAGCTTCATCGCTAAACAAAATTTGCTTATGAAAATCGGGATCAACGGCAATCTTGTTTTGGGCCCATTCACCGAATGTACGCCTTGCTAGGTGATCGTGTGGCTTCACTTCTTGCACGAGTTGAAGTTTGTAACCACGCAAACCAAGATCTTTCCGGAATATCTTCCATAAAGTGGATGGACACATATCCAATTCCTGTGCACGATGGCGGATAGACTGATTCGGGTTTTTCACTATGCTATGTCTACAGCAGCAATGGATTCTTCTGTACACACTGTACGACGATTATGTTGACGGTAAAATGGACGTAGTGCGTGATACTTATTTCGAACAGAACCATGATTTTCAAAATAAATTTGCACCATTTGGAAGCGTTGTTCAGGTGTCAGTCTATTCATGATGAAATGCCAAACCAAACTAAACATTAATCACTTGACAGCTGACAAGATGGCCGCCGGTTAAAAGAGTGTTGCTAACTTGAAGTTCTAGACCTCTAAAAAAACACTCTTTACTTCGGTGGAGACGGTTGAGTCAAGGCAAGCTAAGGTGTTTTTTTTTTATTTAAATATTTATTCTTTTATGAAAGCAATTTATAACAAGATATATTTATGTGGAAAAATCTAATGTAGCGTTCATTAGGAAAAAAATTGATGATGGTAGCCGAGAAACGAAACGTCGAATAGCAAATCTGAAAAGGTTTACACAAAAACGAAAATTATATTTCGAGATTTACACTTTATTTTATAAACGACACGTGTTTCGGCATACAATAAAATAAAGTGTAAATCTCGAAATATAATTTTCGTTTTTGTGTTCTCATTATGGATTTACATCAAGTATCAGCCGCAACAATTCAGTATTGAAAAGGTTTAACTGAAAAAAAGTGGAAATGACAATTTGATTTTAGCATTTTCTCGTTAAAAACGCTACAAAAAATAAAAACAAAAACTCCAACTCCCAATTTTTTTCTGATATCTTCGGAAGTATTCGAAAAATTTAAATTTAATGAAAGGCATTTTTTTCAATGTCTAAATTACGCAATTTGCCCATTTAAACTTCTTATATCCAGTCTTTTCCGAGTCCCCAATGGTGACGGTGAAATTTTAATTACCCTGTACTTATGTGAATAATGTTACTGTCCCGGAATTTTTTTTTGTGGGACTATGTTACTTAAAACAACTTTGGCCTTTATTTATTCAACACTTTGCGACTGCCTGCAACACTGAAAGTGACCCACCCAGGCATTCTGACCACTCCCCGAGGGTTGAGAAACGGTGCACTAAAAGAAGCTACAAATCAGTGAAACATTTCTAATTTGAAAAATTATTTAATGCAGTTTAAAATATAATATACTGTTGCCTTTATATACTTATTATAACAATTATAAATTGTGTGCGATTTATTTCTGGTTAAACATTTAATGAGATGCTTGCGGTGGCTGAAAGTCACTTTGCACTTGTGCGTATTCTGTTATTTGGTACCATTTCAACCATACTTATATACAAACAAGCTTTAGTAATTTAATAATGAAATGCAAATAGCGAAAATACATTTCATTAGAACGTAATAGCACAGCCATTACACACTTTTCCTTCGTGAATACCCAAACAAAATAAAACGAAAACGTATTAAACGAACCAATGAATAGTGAGCGAAATGCTGAGATGCAACGGTGTTTATTCTATAGACCGTAAAGAGAATTGTTCATTAATTTGCACACCAAAGTGCTACTTTGTTTTGTTCATTATGCTCGATTGCTAACGTTCCATCTTGGTCTTTGTTTTTTTTTAGAACGAAGACTACATATCAATTCGAGTTGGAGCTGCTATGATGAACGACGAGTCCATGGGGGCGATACTCTTGGGTGGGGGAGGTAGGCCCCCTGTCGCGCTTCCCGTCATGGATAATTCAGTGCCCGTTAATTCCAAGGTATCGTTTCATTTCTTTTCCGTATTGCTAGTTGAAACATCTGTAGGTTGGTCTGCTGTGATTTTGATGTACATTTTTGCTGACAAATAAGCTTACGAGTGAACCTAGTGAACCAATCTAAAGACAGTTCGTTTTGGTTTTTGTTTGGCATCATGTATAAAATATTAGTGTGATTTTATTGGTTTTGATGTGTGTTGGAATGATTTTATTACTAGCTTAAGTTTTTAGTAGTCTTTGTCATTTGGTTTGTAATGCTTTGTTGTTGTACCATTAAAATTTAGTTTTTACAAATCCTTGTATTATTTATACCAGAAGCAATATTATTTGTTTAAATCCATGAATGTTGTAAAACTAATTCAAAATTATTTATTTCAACATATTATAGAAGTCCTAGAGAGATTTTTTTTTACCAAAAATTGTTTATATTCTTAGAATAAGAAACATTTTCAATGAGTTATAAATAGGATACGGGGAACGGGCAGGCCAAGTGATGGGCCCTTTCCACTTTATCCACCTATTACGAAATTCATTATTTGAATGTTAGCTTCTGTTCTGCAATATGGTGGAGCTCCATAATGTAGAAACTATATATTCTGTCTTACCTTTCAAGGATTATTTGCTAAAGCCTGGTAGATGCTTTCGAAAGAAGCTTAAATAAAAAGGCTATATAAAAAAACATTTGGCCTTTATGGTTGTTGTTGAAGTATGCCATTTACTATTTAACTCTTCCAGCCAGCCCAAAATTGTTTTTAGTTGTTTTCATTTATTACTTGCTTCTTGGGATATGTGCATGTTTCGGGGTCTACAGATTTTTTACATGCATCAATTCTAAGTTAAATTAAAATATTTGTTGTTGAAGGTATTTACCCAATTTCTTGTAAATTGGAAGAATTTGAAAGGGAGATCGTGTCTTCGTAAAAGTTACTGATATAATTAAGGGAAAACCTAACTCCTCCAGGATATCTTCTTCCTTAATCATCGTGTTGTAGGAGGTAGTAGCGCTTTTTCATTTAACAAAATTAAAGTACTTTTGGTGTTGTGTTGTTCTTTTGATGAAACTGTTTTTGTCGTATTTTTTTCCATGTAATTTTTGTGTTCATCATACTATTAGTAACTTCTATTTGAACTTTCAACAAAATTTCTAGACCCCGAAACGTTCCTTTTCTTTAAACTGAATTTCTTGGGAAATAACGTTTTTGTCGTATTTCCCCACCATACTATTAGCGTTTCAACAAAATTTCTTTCCTGAAGAAGCTCTTACAGTCAGATCTCCTCATTGTACTTTAGATACACTGTGCCGCGAAGTTTATAATCAAATTTACAAACATCCGAAGAGCCGAAAGACTTCGTAAAGGAAACTTTACTGCATACAAATGACATGCACTTTATTAGCACTCTCCGTAAAGTAACATTATGTCCGCTAATTGCTTGATTTCAGACAGCTGTACCTACCCTTTTTACCTATGGCACAAAACTCCCCCAAATAACCACACCAGTGTTTGATCATGTAGCAATCAAATCGACAATTGCACTCGATGCCGTGCACCAATAAAACATAGGCTTACCTAGTATCAGTTGTAAACAAACAATTTTTTTAAATGACAGAGGTCTCATTTGTTTATTATTTAAAATATTTGTTAATAATAGCTTATTTGGCAACTTTTATTGTGACTTGGAACTTATAATGTAATATTATTTAAAACCTTTTCAACTATTATACAAACGATTTTTGGTTAATCGACTTTTTTGAGTTCTACAAGTTGTTAAAATAACTGACTGAACTTTGAGAACATCCTGTATCTTTCTAAATAAAGATACATTGCCAGGTGACAATAAAAAATAAAATGTGTATGAAGGAACGGGCGAGCATTTTTCACAAAATTCAATAAACCAGATGTCGCCCAGTGGTCGAAATGCGACCAATTGTGTCAATATCTCTGGCAGGTTAAGTAACCTGAAAATTTTATCATGATATTCTATACTAGGACTTTAGGGAGAACAACAATTACACGGACCGGATCCAGATTCGAAACCTCTGTGTGATAGTTTCCTGAAAATCCTAGATGTCGGTCTTACATCTCGCTTCTACAAATAAGTAACGAAATTCAAGTTTTTTTGAGATAATTCATAGAACTTTAATTGTGTTCAAAGTCGTAATTCTTAATTTAATATGACAACAATTCAACCGCGAATGGGCTACCCTACATATTTATTTTTTCTAACCTCCCTGTATGAGTATAGTTGCCCTCAATTCTCTAACATATATTAAAATACTCATTATAATAATTCCATCTCATTATTATTTGCCCACCCTGTATATGCAATGCTCATACGTCATAATATGTTTTATTAACATTTTTGAACCACCCGGTATTGTATATGACACTTCCTATGAGCCACCGCATTTACTCTTTTTGTTATGAAATTTTTACCTATCTTCTGCTATAATTCCTCCGAAATTTCGAAAATATATATATGGAACTCTTCGTGGGTTATAAAATCATTTCCTTTTCTAACATTTTTTATCATCCTTTATATCCATAATTCCTCTCACCTTATATTTCATCTTCCCTATATATACAACTGTATGGGTTACGAAATGTTGCATTTTCATTTCCACCACCCTGAATATGCCCCAAACATTTTTTGCCCCTGTATAACGTTTAGCAGACAACCCTGTAAATTCAACCGCTAATGATCTTCCCTATATAATTATGTTATTAGTTATAATTGCACAAACAACGTTTAGAAGAGAACTAAATTCAACCGCTAATGATCTTCCCTATATTTTATGTTAAGTTATAATTGCACCCTATATAAACACCCTATATATGCAACTGCTTATATGCCACCCACAAAAAAAAGATTTCTAACATATCTGGAATCACCCTGTATAATTATAATATACAACCATTACTTTACCACTAAACAATAACAACGCTTGCATGCCACTTCCAGAAGTACATGCTCTAAGTATATAACAGCATTGGTTCCTTCTATATATAATTACTCAATGTTTTGTGTCTGGCGGCGGCGGCACATTCAGTTGTTTGGCGTTGACATTATGGACGTAAATAATGATTTTTTATTATATTTTATTTAATGAATGAACCAATATTACAAATTAATATTAGCATTCTGCACTGAAGGTCGTCAGGAGCTATTAAACAAAACAAAAATGAAGAAAATCGGTTGAGAGGCAGAGAAGAAAATGGTACCTAATCGTTTTGTCTTTGCCTATTTATATATAGATTCATAAGTTTTTATTTAAACCAAATTTGTGAAGAAATTCTATAAATAATATATCGGAAAGGATCTTTTTGTGAATTTTGCTAAAAATTAGCAGAAAGCCAAGTCGTCAGCCAAATTAAAAGTTCTAATGAACTCCTCATATTAAGGAATTTACGAAATAATTGTCGAAATGAGGGGTTGAGCACCACAAAACATCATTACAACGTTTCGCTGATTTTTCACGTGTCCACACTTTTGCCTCACATTTTCACCACCAGTGTAGGGGAAGATGATATTCTAATAAATGTTTCCTTAAACTATATTCTATATTTATTGTCATAGAATTTATTAAAAATTAGTAACAATAACCATGTTTTTCTGTGAGGATATTTCATCAATGAATGAAAACATTATCGGTTATTGAAATGTGTAACCACCTCTCATTTTCAACCCTATGGTAGGAGAAGGTAGCATTCAAATTAATTTGCCAATCAATTAAAAAAAATAAACATTATGTCAATATGTCTCTTTTTCGCGGAGATATTAGGTTCCGTTACAAAAATATCATTTAACCCATAGTGGATAGCAAGATACCATATTTGTGTTCAGCAATCCCTTAAAGCCGTCATTATTTACCATGTTATAATTTTTTTGGTCAATTACCTAATCAAGACCAACCGTACTTTCCCCATAAGATGCCATCAAACATTTTTTTTAACGGACAAAGTTTTATGGTTAAAAGAGGCATGCTCGATCGATTTCTCCTAAAGATGCACCAACCGGAAATTTATTTTTTCAAATAGAACGTGTATATTTTTATAGAGGATTACTGTAGAACAGAAGACCCGAATAAAGCAGATTTATATTTAAAACAAATTACTATCTTTACCCAAGATTATGAACTCTTCGTTTGAGAATACTTGAAATTAAGTAATAATCACTTCCGGAAGTGGGAAATTATAAATGAAGGTACGTTTTTCTTGAAAGAGATATTTACATGCCAAACTTGGATTCGAAGTCTATGTAGAAATAAGCGTAGCAAGGCAAATTACTCAGATACGGTACTAACCGGAAGTGGAAAATATGTCATGGGAGTTCATTTTCTCACACTACAAAAACATACGATATTTCGAGACAAAGTATTCTGTCTTACCACGCTTACTTTTAAATCGTCCCTCTGGTTAGAATTTCCCACTTCTGGAAGGAACTGGAAGTGGTTATTGCTCCATATTCTTGGTTAAAGTCGTATTTTGTTTGTTTTGCATTTAAAGCTGTCTTACTAGGATCTTCTTTCCTAAGGTACTTCAGAGAACTAAAATTGCATTTTATCAAAGAAAATTCTAACAAATCACCTTCTGGTCTGTTTAAGCCACTTCCGGTTTAAACCGGAAGTTTATTTTACGTCCAATCGAAAGAGCATACCCCTTTTACCCATGGAAACGTTGTCAGAGGTTGGCGGCATCTTATTGGGGGTGTACGGGGTGGTATTGATACACCCGGTATATAAAACTAGCTGGCTGGCGCCGAATACGAACGTGGTAGGCATATCGGTGGTTTATTTTGGTGTAAATACTGATAAACATTTTATTAAATTCCTCCAACACGCTCTTAACATTAGCTACAGAGTTCATGTGTGAATCTAACGCTTCCATAGACCCACTCAAATATGAGAATAAATTTCATTGAAAGTAGTCCATTCGTTTAGGTGGAGTTCAAAAGATAATTTCTCACAAACAAATAAAATTTTCATAAAAATCGCCCTAAATGTGTAGGAGGAGTTGAAAAAAGAATTCTAGATCCTACCGGGTTCATTGTGAATTTAAACCATGCAAGGACCAACTCAAACACCTCAAGAAGAATATCGCTTCAACCGTTTAGGAGTATTTTAAAAAATTCCAGACTGACCTGTTACTTTTAGAAATTCGTACGTGTGACGAGTACTCACATTTGCATACTTGCTCCACTGGAACAAGTCTAGAATTTAGGTTCTACCTCCATTTCAAGATGTTTTTATGAAAAGGCATTTGTCTTATGTACCGATGCAAATTTTCAAAATTCATTCATCACATATTGTCACAAACTTTGTATTTGCTTTCACGAATCGAATACAAAAAAAAAGCTTCATCTCGATCCATCTTACTTCACAAAAAATCGATATCTAGTGCAATGCTTCATTTCCTCAATCTGTTCAACAATCATTCCTAAAAAACACCCTCCAAAAATTTATGATTGTAAAAGAATTTTAATAAAACCGATTTGATTGCATAAAAAGAGGGTCACTTTTATCATTCACATAATAATTTCCAGTATATTGACTGAAATTTTCGTTTCCTGGAAGTTAATTACTGGGAATCACCAAAAACCCCAAGATGACAATTACGTTCGTCAAATTTACGATAACAGTCAAGGGTTAAATCTCTCTTCTGCAACAGTAAATCCTTTATTCAAATGGATTTGCCAACGCTGAATTTGTAATATAGCTACTTGGGTATAATATATAGAAATTAATATGTCTACATTTACTGCATGTACTGTTAATAATTACATAATTTTCATCTGCATGCTGATATTATTCCATTTGTAGGTTACTTTAATATCTACATTTCTTTTAGGCAATAAGTGAGTTGCAACTGCCTCCATTTCCTGAGAACACCACGCTTTCCGAAGGTTCCTGGCAGAATGTTAACAACACAAGGTAACTTAATTCTATAATATGCATTTTCAGTAGAATATTGCTTACATCTAGGTGATATAGTTGCAAGGAAAATATTATTTGCTGTACCTACCTTAAATAATATTACCTTAATTTAAAAACTAAACGAGTAACTTATCAAAAAAACATTAACACTATTATATTGTAACCTATTATAAGTAATATTTCTACTATTGACCTATTCAGGACTATATTTTTTAAATATTTGAACACAAAAATGGCCGGTACATTCATTTAACGAAGTTCTTCCCAATGGCTCCCAAGAATAAAAGTGTTATCGACGTAAATAAACCAACACGAACATTTTAAAGAAGCAATGTTCAAAGCTTTTCCCACAAAAATCTCCAAATAGAAATTAGCAATGTCTGGACAAGACGGCATCACATTGACACACCATCAACTTATTCGTAGAATTCTTTGTTGACACTTAAAATATGTGTTATCAGTATCTAAACTATTCAGAGATGTCGCTTGGGAACATGTTTTGTAATCGTTAGTGCGATCGGTTCTCCAACCTACAATATTAGCAAATATCTAACTGAATTTCTAAAACCAAATATTGGTACCACCATCTGATACATTAGAGATTTTGACCATTTTATAGAAATATTGAAAAATCTTGCGATACAGCCCAGTGGAATACTATTCAGCTACGACGCAGTTTCCTCTTATAACATCTTCCCAAGCGACATCTCTGCATTACTTAGACATGTTCTAAAAAAGGTTAGTATTCATACCTGTTTTCGTCCTAAATACTCAATTCTTCGTCTAAGTACTTCTTGGGAAATAACACCACAGTTAAGAAAATTGCTGTATATTCCAACCGTTTCTGGGTCTAGGTCAGACCCCGTTGTCAATGGTTAAGAAACTTGGATAAACAAGGCATAATTCTAAGATGTAAATTAAAATATTTGACCCCAAAACGTTTGGAATATACAGCAATTTTCTTAACTGTGGTGTTATTTCCCAAGAAGTACTTAGACATTGAAAAATATGCCACAAATATCATTCAGGAAACAACTCAATTCTTAATTTATTTATTTCTACTACCTTCCTCTACTTTTGTTTATTAATTTTTCTCTGAGTTGGCTAATTTAAAAGTTGTAACTTAAACAAAAAAATATACCAGATAAATCATAAAAACATTTTGTGAATGCTAACCAAAGATACGTAATTAAATTAGTACTTGTAACAGCAATTTGAAAAAAAATGAAATAGGACACTAAAGATTTTATAATTTTGATTTAGGTTATATTTCATTCCTTTGCCTGTTCATTAGGGTTTTCTATCCTCAGATTTTTGTTGTTACAAAATAATCAACCAGTATTCCTGTATATAAATAGTGTTTTGTATATTGTGTTATACTTATCGGTGTTTGGAGACATTTCAACTCCGTAGAGTGGGTGGAATTTTGGGTTTCAAAATTCAATTTTAATCAATTAATCATCTTTTTCATAATAATAAATTTTATATTTATACATTTTTATATATCCTGGAAATATATGAATACAAATACAGATTTTTCACCACAAATCTTGGGTTCTTGACTGTTGATGTAATCTAGGACTGAGCGCAGCTCTTCAGCTCCATACGTCGATGACATCTTTGTGCTCAGCCGCCGGCCTAGACTAGCCAGACAAACTATCTCGTGGATTCCAAATACTCTAAATGGCAATCAATCTGCTCTGGAAAGTGTATTTCCTTTCAGAAAACATGTAGAATCCAGGCTCCCCAGACATTACTTATCATGCTAGCTTGGGTAGGGTCCCTTTCTCAGGAAATGCTAGAAAAATTATTATCTTTGTTAAAGTGTTAGTTTTTAAATATGTATTTTATCCAGAATATTATTATAAATCAATATTCAACAAAAAATAAGGCATTCTTTCTTATGACCGAAGTCTCAAAATTTTATATAACTTATGGCACTTTTTCAATACCTTTTGCAAGCAGCAATACCAGTCTGTAGGGCCAAAAATTTTTCCTGCAGAGTAAAGATTGGGCTGTGAGTATGAGGGCGAAGACTTTATACACTCACTTGAGAACTAGCGAGATCCTTAGACGATATTATAAGACAACTTTATGGAATTTAAGTTGTTCATGATTTACTGGAACTTTTTAATAATAATTCAATAATATTTGAATGTCTTTTTATAAAAATTAATAATACTGGGCAATAAATTTGCCCAAATAAAAATTCATGCATTTATTAAGTTCGGTTTCAAATATTGATGTAACAAAATAAAAAAGTGTACAAATTGGTCGATAATATCTTTCATCCTCAGTGGTGGAAGGAATAGACCGAATATATCCAGGTCCGGATTCAAGTTGGTGGGGGCCCTTGAGCACAAAACTGGTGGGGGCTCCTGCTCACAAAACTAGCGGGGACCTACTTAAGGAACTCAAAATTGACAGGCAAGTTTGTATTTTACATTTTCTATTTTTAATAAAGCATGTCATTTAAAATGATTTTTACATACTTATCTAAAATACCTCAAAACAAATAAAGTTAAGCGAAATATATATATATAGCACTCAAACAATTTGAAGTGAAAAAAAAAACAAAATGTTTTGCTTGAGTAGCCCTTCTCCTTGGCTTAAAATAGGTATTTCACTCGGTCTTATCTACAGTTACCTGCTAAATTTAATTGGATCTCATGTTTATATTACAGATTAGGGTTACTCACATATTAAAAAAAATCATAAATTTGATTTTAAAATAATAGGGTTGCCACCTATATAAAAAAATCTAAAAATATAATTTATATATACACTTGAGAGTACGAAAACGTAGTAACAAATTTTCGAAATCAATATTCATACAATATAAAGAATTTTTTGATTGCAAACTCATTTTGGATTTTGGCTTTCATTTACAATTCTTGCTCGATTTTTTTCTTTAAATATATATATTTTTTTACATTTTAGTCCACAGTTGGTGGGGGCACCAAATTGTGGGGTGCCCAAAGTGCCCTTATGTAAATCCGGCCCTGAAGGATATGAACCCAACGTGGGTGGTCATCTTTTGCGGACTACGGACGTCTAAAACGTGTGAGACACGAGAATTAGTGGTGCCCGGTAAATCTGTTAAGCACAGGTTGACCACTCCTTACTTTTCCCTTTCTCTTCTGGTAGGTTGTAGGTACATCTCCTTTTGAATTTTGTATAGCTCTTGATAGAATTCTTTACAATTTCTTTCCTGTTTGAGGTTGTTTCACCTTTTTGTTTTTTATTCGTCTCGCCCTTTTTAATCTTTCAGCTGATACCATGTATGAGCTCTGTATTGTATTGTTTCATTAAGTCTGTTGGAAATCATTAATAGATTTGGCTTAAGCGTCCATTTGTTTAATAGGAATGATGTAGGGTTTTTTCTAGTTCATTCAGTTGATAAAGTTGCTCTTTTGCAAATTAATGGGTAAATACATACTTAAGTCCATACTTGAGTTTACAACTTTTTTCTCATAAGCGATACATTTTTTAAATATGTCAGATACGATTTTTTTATTTATATTGATGAGTCCTATCACCTTCCTAAATACCTGCACGGTATTATATTATGTCTTTTTCTAGTGTCTGTTTTCAACTCACAATAAGTTTAGTTTAATTACTACTAAGCCATTAATTCTACAAATTCCGGGATACATTATATAGGTTCCTTCCAATAAGCGATTGCTTGCTGATATATATAGTGATGCATGAATCGGTACATAAGCCTTTGATCGCGTAACGCAATGTATTTATCTGGCGTTAACCACATCATTTATTCATCGTCGATGCAGTGGACAACTAATTGCAAATCGATTACTGCTTCAGTTGGTATCGAGCAGATACTTTATGTTAAGTTTTTAGTTGAAACTATGCAAGCAGTACTTGCGACTGTGGAAGTCGGTAACAGTAGTTTATTTGTCATGTTCGAACAATGCCTGTGTTTTGGAGTAATTTATGTTTATTGCTTTCCTGAATGCATAAGATGTACACCAACTCCAACCTATCAGAATATACAGTGAGTTCCAAAAATAACGTATAAATGCACTTTGTACTTAATTTTGAATGTAAATGAACCATTTCGGAAACATGTCAATTTTTGAGAACGTAGATTTTCGCGGCCAGAGTCATAGCTGATTCTGCTTTTTAAGTTTTGTACGGCGTCATTTTTTCGAATTAGTTTATTTATATATCTAAAACCAACATAACAAAGTTTTCCGACTTTTTCCCACACTTGTAAGGAGCTTTTTCAAGGATAGATAAAACAAAACAAATGTTACTTACCTTGCGGCGACTCCATTCGTTTCGGCTTTTTTTCACAAACACGCTTTTGCATTTCTGTTAAATGAACCATTTTTCTGATATGATTACTTGTGACAGTTAACTGAAATTCAAACGACAATAGCATTGACACTGATCACCACTGTCATGCAGGCAGACAACAAAGATGCTATAGTGTTGGCCCCCAGAACTTAGCATTATTTTAATACCATTTTTGCAAAAAGTAGGGTAATCCACATAATGGGATGTTTGAATGGTTGTTTCTTGAAGAAGGTATGCCGCGTAACACAAAAAAGTTTTGTTAATAAATTTTTACTTCTTAGTTAATTATACTAGGTGTTTAAAATAGCAAAAACTCTAATTTTGGCAGTTTTTGTGACTTCTCAGCAACAGAGTAAAAATTTAAAGAATCAAAGGTAAGTGTGTTGTATGCGCATTTTTAGAACCTACTAATTGAGATGTTGTTCGATAAGATTGGTTAATTAATAAATTAGTTATTCGCAGCTAAAAATGTGAAAAAGCGCAATTTTCAATAACTTGTAACTCTTATCGAAGGGCAAAAATTTGAAAACGAAACTTGGCAAAAAGTTTCATCTGTCTATCTAAAATAACTCTTCAAAATTTTAACTTGATGGCTTTGAAGGTTTTCTCACAAATTTAATTTTTTTCGAGAGCTCTTTATTTTTGGTGAGGTTTACAACGCTCCCATTCTGCACAAAATTACTTTTTGATAAATCTGAATGGAACATGTTAATTATCAAATCTTTCGGTACAACTCATCATATATTTTAAATATTTTTTGGGTTTGTTCTATTATCTCTAAATTTAATTTGAAATTCTGCATTTTGGTATTCGCCAACGCATACATATTAGTAGAGGGGAATACTAATTTCCCCTCACGGTAGAATAAAAATAGTATTTCATCGAATTGTCATGACGTTTAAAATGCTTTTTCCGAGCAAATTACGTTATATACGAGGGTAACACAAATATAAACGGTAATTAATTTCGAAAAGATTGTTGAGGAGTTCTTGAATTATTTTGTCTGTTCATTGGGTTTTCTCTCCTCTAAATTTTTTTTTCCTGCAATAGATAAGTATTTAGAAATTGTATATGTAGAGCAAAGTGTAGTAAGGCAATTTCGTAAGAATTGCCCGGATTACTGGCTGTCCGTACAGAGATTCTTCCTCACAGTTATTCAAAAGAAATATATCTAAAATGATAACCAGTATTCCTGTGGTTTTTAGTAATATATAGTATCTTGTGTAATACTTATCTGTGTTTGGAGACGTTTCAACTCCGAGTCTGGAGTCGTTGTCAATATTAGTGTTGTTTTCGAGGTTTTTTCTATAAAATTTTCGCTTTAATCTTGAATTTTAAAATTTGACACTGACAATTTGTCGTTTGGCGATCACTTGACGATGCCGTTGTTCTGTTTAAATTTCCATCCCTTGAATGTAAAGAAAGGTAAAGTGCTTATTGATAGAGCAAAAAACATATCTTCATAATAACAAAGAAGTTACTCATCTACATTGAAATTTCCAAGAAAAAAAAACAAAAAATCAATGTATAAATACCTAAAACGCACAAATAACCATCACAATCGAATTTACCAACATAGAGTTACAATTTTACAAACAACCATGAATTTGCAATTTCATAAGAAAACTCACCTATATTCCGTTGTTCGGAAAAAATTTTAGGAAATAAATCCATGCTTTAACAAATTTCCACTCACACATACCAAACCGTTTCGTAAACGCATAAACCTCAGACTTCTAAAAATTGTGTGTACAGTGTTTTGAGTCATAGTTGTGGCATTCTTATACTTCTGGTTTCACTTTAGAGTAATAACACCAGAATGTGGAAAATCAAATTTTCTGAAAGCACCAGCGGATGAATAATAGTTGCTGAATAAATTTAAAAAAAAGAAAACTTTCCTATGATTATGTAGTAACCTTTTTTGTAGGAATTTATTGCTAACAGAACAAAGGTCTATCGTCAAGTGATCGTTTTGGACAAACGACAACCCATTTCAGTACACCTCACTATGAAAGAAATTCAAGATAAAGTAAATTTTATAGACCTAAAACAACACTAAAATTGACAACACTCCATCGGAGTTGAAGGACGTCTCCATCGTAAGTATTACAGTACCGTTCGATTATCAGGACTGTTTTGCAACTCCATACTACTGCTAGGCCTGGTGAGAGATGACGGAATTAATTCACCATGGAACAATTTCTATATAGTTGCAGCTAAAAATAAATTGGATAACGAATAAAGAAGGGCGTGCTGGGAAAAATGCTTGGACACGTCGATTTGTATTTTTAAATGCCCATTTTTTTCAACAAAGTGTGGCAGTGGCCAATACCAACTTTCTTATCTAAAACGCAATCCCCTGTATATCATTCATTTTTTGGATTCATGTACAATGTCCTACACTTATCTTCATCTGTTTCGGAAATATTAGGTTACAGATTTATTACAAAAAGTTACATGAAAAATAACAATTATTTAATCGTGGAGGAATTTCACAAATTTGTGTCACTATAATAAGTAATCATATTATCATTAATCAAATTGTTTCAGAAAAAATTGCTCGCCGAGTCTTGACTGCTAATCGTTGAAAGTCTTTTAACGTTAGTCAACATCTGAGGCGCTGATCTAATCGTAAGCGGATTCATCTTTTTAATCTAAGTTGATTTTAGTTTTGTATAGTACTTTTACTATCCCTTGTTAGGTTGCCGGCATTGAGTAATGGGGCGGGGCTGAGAAACATATAGCATTGACAGGAACGATTTGGAATATATGAAGAAGTTGAGGAACACATGCTCAGTTGGCTTGAAGCAGTTCGCCCTAAATATTTATCTCCATTCTATGTACTGAAACTCCCAACTCTCGGTGGAAAAAGTGTGTAGATCACGCAGGAGGGTATATTTGCTAAATCAATCATTTCTGTATAACAATAAATGTATGAAAAAATTTCAGGATATTACGTATGTTTTGCTGTCATTCCAGTGAGGATTTTGAATTTTATCACGATTAATTTATTCGACAATTTGACTGAAGAAATAATGAGTCAGACAATAGAAACTCAAAGTCAACAGTATAGTTATGGCATATCATTAATATTAATGTATAGTTACCTATGAAGTTAGTTAACTAATCATTATTTTGTAGGAAAAAAGTTATATTAACAAATTGTACATTTCAATGAAAAATTATGATATGTGTTTCTCGGCCCTATCAGCGTTTGACAGTTGGCATGGCATTTGTATTAGGGAAAGAATAAAAGCGATTTGAAAGTTCGAACGCAGTAGTAAAATGAGGGAAGGTGCTTCTCCCACCAGTACATTTTATTTAATTCCGAGTACCAAAATGCAGGCTTTCAAACTGAATTTTACAATTAAAACTATTTATTTATGAGGGATGATACTCAAAGAACTGTTCCTTTCAGATGGTTAATATATTAATTTAGCTCAAAATGGGAGCATTGTTTCACGTAAAATGCCCTGGATTCAGGCAAGAAAACCGTCTTGGTTGAGATTCTTACCAGTTATTTACCTCGTAGAAATGAAAGATTCTGCAGAGTTTCAAATTTCAACGCATCTAATTACCTATGTGAAAATTGCGTGTGTTATCTCCATAACCAACCACTTTAGAATGGTTATTTTGTGCATTTCGGTATAAACCATTTTTATGATTTATTCAGTTAACGAAATTCAACACAATGTGTTATGCTATATACATTCTTCAAGATCAAAATATCTGTCAATTAAAAATACTAAGACTAGAATACTAAGGCTTTTGAGGAAAATACACAAAACTGTTTTTTTTTTTCAAATCAGTAAAAAGTAAAGCTGGCAGTTCGGACCGCGACGGGAGACCCAGACCGGAGACAGAGACAGGAGACCGCGATCGTTACTTGTCATATAGCTTTGTACGGACACAAGTTCACCCATGCGACAGAGACCAGAGACAGGGACGCGAGACCGGTGACAAAGAGACGGTCGCTAGCCCGGACAAGTAGTCTCTCGTGTCACGCTCGAAAAGCACGCTTTTTTCTGACGAAGATTGTGAATAGCTGAAACGATCAGACAACATCGTCCGCTATGCAGTGCTCAACAAGACTCCTACAGAGACGAAAATTTAATGGATAATATTTGTACAAATGAAATCAAATACAAATATAGATAAAAGGAGAATTGTAGATTATCATACAGGGTACCCACACTTACTTCTTTTATTTAGATTTGTAATAATAATGCAGCAACAAATCACAGTATTTAATGATACAGTACAACACGACTGATTTCATCAAAAGACTAACATACTGAATGGATAATAGACGCTTTGGTTGCCTTGGCCTCAACCCACAGTACATGTAGAAGAGACCGAGACATTTTAGCAGTCTCCGGTCTCTGTCTCTGGTATCGGTCATGCGATGCGGACCGCCAGCTGAACGCAGGAATGGTTTTTGCTTGCTATCTCAATATTAAGAGCTAAATGGGAATTTAGTATTGAGTGTAATGTACCAAATTTGTGAAATAAAATAATTCTCTTTTTTTAATGATAATTTTTGTAATAAATATAAAAACACTTAATATTTCGGAAACAGTTGAAGATAGGTATAGGACATTGTACATAATTTATGTTTAAAATATTCTGGAGAATCCAAAAAATAAATAATATACACAAGCTTGCATTTAAAATAAGAAAGTTGGTATTGGCCACTGTCACATGACAAAGAGTTTATAATTTTTGTGTCGAAAAAATGCGCATTTAAAAATACAAATCGACGTGTCCAAGCGTTTTTCCCAACACGCCCTCCTTTATTCATTATCAAATTTATTCCATTTGGCTGTTCCACACTGTATGTTCTTGAATACTTCCGCTTACTGTTTGGATAATGATAAAAATTATCAAAAAAAACACACAATTTATTTCCATGTCAAGCCCTGACAATATTCACGCCTAAAGACCGTCGAATGGCACATCCCCGAAATCCAAGAGCTCCTTAATTGACAATTAAATTCAATTTTGTGTTAAATTCGGTGTTCGATTTCCACATAATAACGATAACTCGCATGACCCGGTGGCATTCGAATGTGCTCAATAACCTCACCTGAAGCTTCATTAATGCTGTTTTAACGTGAACGGTGAATATTAATAAAGCGTCGACTGCCGAACTATTAATTCCTTGGGGTAGAAACGCCCTTTCCGCGTCGCACGGCACAGTCAAAAGCTAATTTAGTGTAGCTTATAACCCCCCATATTATATCTTATTATCATACGTATATTATAATCTAACTACCGTCAGTTTTACATAGATAAATATATTCACACGTGGTTGCAGAATTGAATAATAACGTTGTTAATTCTTCAGTTTGTGTCTATAACAGTTCGACTGTATTAGTTTGTAGGCATCAAACATACGAAGGAGTTCGTTCTCTTATACATAATTATTCATAACTTCTTGTTATTGTCGGTTATAAAGAATATTTTCAGGCAGTAAATATGATTTAGTTTTTATTAAACCTGGCACCTTCGCCAAATTGAGTTCTATTTCAGGATCCCATACTTCCTATTAGGGATGTAACGAATATTCGCATTCGCATGTTTTTTAATATTCGCATTCGCGGTTATATATGCGAATTTTTTGCGAATAATATTTCTATGCAATTACTGAGATTTAAAATTTTCAGGTTTGTTATTTGTACTTTAAAGAAAAATCTTCTAATTGTGATGCAGTCTTGATGTTACTCATTAGGTAAATTGCACACTGTTTAATGATCATTGATTCTTACTTACCCAAGCAAGTACCTCATAAACTTCATTATAACTTTAATAAAAAATAGAATTCTGGTATTTAGATGCACTTAAATTATATTTTAAATACTAAAGGCTGGTATATTCACCCAACAGTAAAGTGTCAAGTAATTACTTGTCAGTTAAATTTATTGGCAGGATTAATTTATATTGAGTATATTCATGGAAAATATTCTGTCAGGTAAGTAGTTCAAAGAATCTAATGTTTCTCTTCGTCTGGTAATATGAAATGCATATGTTAGAAAAAGAGGACATCATTTAAGTTTTTTTTTGTGTTATGTACATTTTTCAGAAGGGGCTCTTAATTTTACAGAGGATAAATGAAAATAGCTATAGATTACAAATTGATTCAAAATGTTCACATTGTTGAAACCTATTGCGTGTCTTATATTGACGCCGCACATGTTAGGTATATATCTTCAACAATCATAATCTCTTCTTTAATAAGTCAATAATATTTCAGTCAGAATTTATAATTAAAATGTTTATTAAAAACTTATATAATTCTACGTAATTGCTAACATTATGTTTCCAGTAAATATTTACTTGAATCTGTCAAGTAAATTATCCTGTCAGTAGGTGCCACTAACATTAAGATTACCCTTTACTGGTTATGAATATACACCTAAATAAATTAAAAGTAAGTTATGTCAGTTTCATTATGTATAATATGTAGTTTCAATTTGACTCGTGAACAAGATATTTATTCTGTTTAATAAAAACAACAAACTTGTTTATAATATTACTTCATGAAGTAAACCAAAGGTTTCGTTTATTCCATACAGATGACAACATAGAATTGTTAAAACGGCGTTGAGTGTTTTAAATAGAGATTTGATGTTAGGATGCAAAAGTGTTTTTTATATTCAAAACGTAAAAAATACACTTAATTAAAACATCAACAAATTTCTTACACTTTGTCTCATAAACAATATACATAAATTTCAACATAAAAATTTAACATTTCTTCTTTGAAACATAAAACATACAATTTACTTACTGGACTTAGTAACTCAATTTTAGTTTTGTTTTCAGTTTACCTTATGAATGTGAGAACTTAGCTGTTAAAAACAGCGTTGAGTGTAAAAAATAAAGGTTTGCAGTTAGGGTCCAAATCTTTGTGTTTACATATCTGGTACACCCCAAAAATACCACTGCTCTTCTAGTTTACGTATTTGTACTAAGAATATAAAAACTGATTTATATAATTCCGATTCACAATTTATGATATATTTTTTCATGGAGCCAAAATAACTACATTTCATTATATCGGGTTCAACATAATCACTCTTAAATATACGATTTAAATGTGTTTGTGATTGCATAATTTTGGTGCCATATTTAAAAATCTGATATTCGCATTCGTATTCGCGAATATTGGTACTGAAAATTCGCATTCGCATTCGCGAATGTGGAAAATCGGACATTCGTTACATCCCTACTTCCTATTAGGCAATTCTTTGCATATTTTTTAGTTTCTGCTCACTTTAGCAACTTTAAAATATTTTTATGTTCATAAACAGATAAATAGTATTTATGCTTGAAAAATGTAGATTTAGATCAAAAACCTGCAAATTTGCTTTATCCCCTATAGGTCAAAACATTTTTGTTTGCCCAAATGCTGCGTACGCTCATCTCCCCAATATTGTTATTTATATCTAAACTAGAGCTTTATAACAAATTAATTTAGATAAAAAAGTGAAAAAAACAAACTTTCATTTACAAAATGTGAACTAAAAACTAAGAAAAAATGTTACAACGTTTAATCAGACGTATAAACACCAAGTTTTGTACCCTAACACCAAATCTTTCTTTATTCGCTAAAAGCACGTTTCAACAGCAAGGCTGTCATCATCAAGGAGTAAACCAAAACTGAAAATATTTACAAATATTCCTTAAAATATATATATATATATATATATATATATATATATATATATACTTAAAAACTATCCGTAAATTAGTGGGGAAACCTCTAATGTTAATACACTAATCCTGAAGTAACTAACCTTCAAACATAATACCTACGGTAATTAAGTTATTTAATACTTAAGTTCCTAAAATGCAAATATTTAGGGATCCTTATGTCATAAATTATACATTGGGCTATTTGGACCTTTGTCGGAATTCGTAAGGCTATTATTTTATATAACATTATGCTTTCGTACGAGTCCAATTCGTTACAATTATTGACTTGTCTAATTAATCGCAACGAATTTAATTCTATAGAATGACTATGTTCCAAAACATGATGTACTACCCTAGATTTGTCAGATCTCCCGTATTTTATTAGTACAAAATGTTGTTTAAATCGAATTCTAATAGGTCTACGTGTTTCCCAAAATATTTTAGATCACAGTCATTACATTTGATCTCATATATTCCGGACTTTACGAAATCGTTAAGTTTATCTTTTGATTGCCCAACAGTTTATGTAAAGTTTTCATTGTTTTGTATACTATCGTTATACCAACTTCCCTAAAAATTCTTTTAAAGCCCTTAGTATAATGATTATATGGGACAGAGATAAACTGTTACTAGTTTCGAAAAGTTGACACTTCATTTATTCTTAATCTAAGTTGTTTCTTTCTAATCAGCTTATCTACAATATTTACTGGATAACCATTACATGCAGCTATTTCCGATTATTTAATTTGACATTACTAATACAGGAATTAATTATTTTGTCTATTCATGGGTTTTCTCTCCTCCAAATTTTTTTTTTCCTGTAACAGATAAGTATTTAAAAATTGTATATGTAGAACAAAGTGTAGTAAGGCAATTTCGTAAAATTGCCCGGATTACTGGCTGTCTGTATAGAGATTCTTCCTCACAGTTTTTCTGAGAGAAAGAGATGTCTATAAAATGATCAACCAGTATTCCTGTATATAAGTAATGTATTGTATATTGTGTAATACTCATCTGTGTATGGAGACTTTTCAACTCCGAGTCTGGAGTCGTTGTCAATCGAATGAGGTATGGGCCAATTTCAACAACACGATTGACAACGACTCCAGACTCGGAGTTGAAACGTCTCCATACACAGATAAGTAATACACAATATACAATACATTACTTATATACAGGAATACTGGTTGATCATTTTATAGACATCTCTTTCTCTCAGAAAAACTGTGAGGAAGAATCTCTATACAGACAGCCAGTAATCCGGGCAATTTTACGAAATTGCCTTACTACACTTTGTTCTACATATACAATTTTTAAATACTTATCTGTTACAGGAAAAAATTTGGAGGAGAGAAAACCCATGAATAGACAAAATAATTCAAGACCTCCTCAACAATCTTTTCGAAATTACTTACAGGAATTAATCACCGTAATAATAAAAACCCAGCAAAGGTTTAGCAAAAAAACCAATTTCTAGTATTATACGATATACGTTGCGAACATATAAACAGGGGACCGGAATTTCCAGTATTAATGGGCTTCTTCCAAACCGACTGAGATGGAATACACCAGCAGAGGGAGTAGTAGTTGTTATTAGAAGGTAGGTGTAAAAATACAGAAGATTACACTCGGTGTAAAAATTATTTTTATCCCCACAGTAAATTTGTAACAGTGGTGTCAGAACTGGGATCACTGGAAGTCATCTAGACATAAATAAAACACTAGATAAAATTCGCCAACGATATTACTTGAAGACGTCAAAGCTTGATACCGGAAATGTGACACCTATGCAGTCAGTAAAGGCCCGAAAACCAGGACAAAGGATAGAATGCACCAGTAAAATATAGGCGTCCCATTTTAAAGGATAGCTATAGATGTCGCTGGTCCATTCCCCGAGTCTCAGAGGGGTAACAAGTATGGATTATTTTAATAACTGGCCTGAAGCATATATCCAGGAGGCAACCACAGTGGCAACAATTTTGATAAAACAGCTTTTCAGCAGGTTTGTTGTCCCGTTGGAGTTACAGTCAGACCAGAGCCTAACTTAAAATCCAGTGTATACCAGAAAGTCTGTACGAAGTTGGGCATCAAGAAAACGAGACAATCGGAGGGTCTTGGAAAGACTCAGCAGAACCTTGGTACAACACTTATTCCTGTGAGCCTATCGCTTAGCCCTACACAACAGCAGAGGACTGATTTCAGCATGAGTAATATTTGGAAAGGAGCTAAGATTACTATGTGACTTGGGCTCAATAGAAGGATCAACCTAGGAAGTTAACGATTTTGCCGACCAACTCCGACAAAGCATTTCCTGGCCATGGATGGACATGTTGGCAATCAGCGATCGAATGAAGACTCGCTACAATCTCAAGGCGCGAGAGATAATGTCTGGCTATACAAACCCAGAGGAGTAGTGGTTAAGTCTCCAAAGGTAACACCAGCTTAGGGTGGGTGATATGAAGTAGTTAAAGAGATCAACGACGTGCTTTATCTCAGGGCCAAGATGATGCATTTAGATAGACAGGCATGGAGAAAACGATCAGAATTACATGGTGGGCAGTATTAGAACGTTTAGTTGGATATTACTAATAGAGGAATTCTATCTAATTTAAGTCAGCACAATAAAAACCTAACAAACATTGATTAAGCAAAAAACGTATTTCTAGTATATGCGATTGTGAATATAAAAATAGGGGAACGCAATTTCCGGTATTAACGGGTTGTTCGAGGGCGACTGAGATGGAATTATAACTGCCACAATACACCAACAGCGGGAGTAGTAGTTGACAGCTGATTTGCGTTTGACGTTGTTGTTATATTCTAAATAAAGTAGTGTGTTATAAATTGTGAATTTTTGGTGTGAAAATAAATAAGATTATGTTAGGTGTAAAAATTGTTTTTGTAGTAGCGTGGCCAGCTCGCTCACCCGATTTGACCCCCTTGGACTATTTTTTTTTTGGGTGATATGAAGCAAAGGGTGTATGCTACAGTTCCAAACACCATAGAAGACCTCGTCGCTAAAATTATGGCAGTCGCCGAAGAAGTAAGATCAGACTTAAAACTAATTAAGCGCTCAACTGCCCAGATAACACACAGAGCATTAACTTGTCTGCCAGCTGGAGCTGGGCACTTTGAACAACTGCTATAGGATGACATTTAATGTGTATAAAAGATTGTAAAAGTATCAAATAAAAAGTAATAAGAATTTTATGTGGTTTTGATGTTTACCTGTTTAAAGTCCCAACAAAGGTTTTTAGTGCTTGCGCATACGCTATGTTCAAACAGTAATAAACATACAGTTGTGAATTTAATGTTGTATTGTAGCTTAACTCAAAAACTTTCGATTTAGTGAAAAAAAAATAAAGGTTATCGGGACTGCTTTTGCATTGATTTGCAATAATTTGTTGATTTGCATAATTTTTTTACCTTTTTTTGCATTTCATCTTTTTTTCAAAAGTTAAGAAAACGTTAACACTTTGTTTTGACATGTTGTTGATAGACAGTATTATTGTCCGTCGACTAAGCCTATTTTTAGCTCAGTAAGACCAAAACTTTAAGAGATATGAACGTTTTTGTTCACACGTAGAGAATAGGTTATCAAAAAAACTAAATGCCTGCCATATGGTGGGGTCGGGTATTGAGCCCTGGTTTATGGTGTATTTGTGTATTAAAATAGTTGCTTTACATGTATTTAGATTATCGCTAGTCCATAACCGGACACACTGTATACATTGCTAAAACTAGGTACGCCTATATTATGAAGCCGAATTACTGAACCTACAATATATATACTGCAGACATGACAAATGTAGCTTAAATTTATTTCTTACTTTCTAGTTCACGTTTTTTAAATAAAAGCTTGTTTAAAAAAAAGTATTTTAATTTTAATAAATGTATTACTTTTTACCTTTATATATCTTGCTGATAATAACTATGTGTGTATTGCATGCCTTGACCAAAGGATTTATTTGTTAATTTTTTTTGTTTTCAAAATTTAGTAAACATTGTTTTTATTTCTCACATTATTAACATTATTTACCCTCAAAGTGTGTAGGCCTTCTCGGTCGGTGTCAATAAATTCACTGTAGTTTTCTGGGCTGTTTTGTGTTGATCTAAGGGAATTTCTTCTTAACGTTTTATCTGAAACTGTAGCAAACCATTCGAATTTTAGAATCAGGTATCGCTCATATCTTATCGCTCGTAAAATGTTGAAACGAGTTTCGAATATAACGTAGTCTGTTGATTCAAAATATCCGACCATTCATTGCACACAAATGAATGGTCGGATATATACTTCATTCATGTGTCATAAATATTCGCTTATTTTTCTTCCGAATACCTTGATTCCATAA
This sequence comes from Octodonta nipae, assembly GCA_034190945.1. Taxonomy (NCBI): domain Eukaryota; kingdom Metazoa; phylum Arthropoda; class Insecta; order Coleoptera; family Chrysomelidae; genus Octodonta; species Octodonta nipae. The sequence goes on from CM067217.1 coordinate 25,957,539, forward strand.
TCGGAACATTCGAGTGATTCTCATAATCGAATAACTGATTTTTCCCTTTATTTTGTGAGTTAAGGTCATTTGCAATCAATAACTTCTGGTGATGATCGTCCTGCTCCATCTTCTGACCCTCATCGTGATGTGTAATGCAAGGTACTCTAGACAACTCTAGACAACAAAGCTCACAAGCCCAAACTAGATCTTAGCTCTTCCCATCAGGGAATCATTTGGCTTCATTTTCAGACTCTATTCACCACGGTGTTCGAGCCCTTCCATCCGGGTTCCATCATCAGATCAGCTGAATGGTACAATAATTAGTGATGGGATCACTCGAATGAAACATAATCGGTCATTAGATTATGAAAATCACTCGAGTATTCCCATTATGGAAACGAAGTATTCGAATGAAACATTCACCGAAATACAAGCGCGAGAGCGAGCGATACCAAGATCGTGCGATGCTACATTCTATAATCCGAATGATTTCCTAGCGTATCGAGAAGTGCTTTTCTGTCATTCGGATTCGGCGTTCATACAGAGGCACTTTGGTTCGTTCTACGATACACTTATAAAGGTATGCTGATTTATCAACTCAAATTCGAACGGTTGCGCGCATTACGTCACGTTGGAGTCAAAAAATACATGACACGTTACACTTATATTATTTTTTCATATTAGTTTTATTAATACTACTAAGAAAAATGCCGAGTTTTGGATTTCCAAAAAACGAGGAGAGTTCACTCTTACTGTTTTAATACAAATGCTAACTTTATAGTTTATTTATTGTTGCTGTTTTTTAAATTTTAGCCCGTATATGTTCTTTACATTTTGAGGAGAATTGTTTTGAACTTTCTATGAGGCAAAGACTATTGACTATTTTTACAGAAAACAGAAATACCGTGGAAGTAGGAGAGTCATGTCTACTGAATGTTTTAGATGAAATAGAACCATCCACAAGTAAAGTGTCAGATACTGAAGATATTTGCTTAACACAAAAAATGTTGTCCAATTTGATTGGACCAAAAGAAATTATTCAATCATAGTATGAAGAACAAGACTTTACATTTGTAGAACCAGATTACTTACAAGAGGATTTAACTAGAAATGAGTTGATAAAGAATTATGAAATTAAAGAAAAAATTAGCCTGCAATGTTTACAGTATGTTGCAGGATATGTAGCATATAAATTCAAGAAGAAATATTCTCTAGGGGTTTCCACAGAAAAGTTAAATTGCTCCAGAATACCTGACTGGTTAGACAAAATATCGAATGGTTCTCTTTTACGCCCTAACGATGATCTTTGGCTAGTAGGTCAAATTATGGAAGCAGAATTTTACCAAATGCATGGAAATTCTTTAAGTAACGAGGAAAATATCTTCCATAGTTTAGCTGAAAGAAGCCTACACCTCTTACCAAAAACATCAGTGCCATATGAAGTAATTCTTTGTTTAAGTAGGACAAGAACATATATTAGACTACGAGAGATGAACCGTTGAATAAGTTTCAGCAACTGCCAAAGAAAATTGGAAAAAAAACTATATAAATTAACAAATAAAAAATAATTCGCATTCAACACTGTCTTTTTATTTATTCTATATATGATTTAATTCTCCCTGTAGTTGTTGAAATACTAGTTCAACAAAAATCTCATTAACAGAAAATAGAACCACCTGAATACTTTTGTTATTAACGATAATGTTAATGTTTTAAAAAAGAATCAAGTCAAATACAATATAGGTAGAATTTTTATTGTTAACAGATGTTTTTAAATTTTTGGTACTTCTTACATGATAGGTATAAGTGTTTAAAGGTAAATGTTGACCAGAAAAAAATTACCATCATATCTCCTTCAGCAAATGAATAAAAATAAATCGAAAATAAAAATGTTCATTTCATTTTATAATAATTGAGTGGAAAATAACATTTACATTCAATCATTAACTGTTACACATGTTCGATAATATATCCAATTCAGTTGTACAAAATAGGTCCTTGAAACTAATTATTGATACGAAAACGCTACTCTCTTGTGTTTAGCTTTAAGAATTTTAAATTTTGACTCCAACGTGACGTCATACCAGACTGCTGGATGCGCATCGGCATACCGTTATAAGTGTATAGTGGTTCGTTCTTGTTTCTCGCTTATACGCAGTAGCTTCTTTACGCCTTTCATTGGACAGAAGAAATATATAAAAAAATTGTATTTTCAGGGTACGGTGCAATTATTGGAATGCGAAGTAATTTGATGAATTGGCTGTTAATGTAGATTAAAGAACTGTTCTTTGAATTATTAATAATAGTTCATTCACAAATAAATTTTAAATTGAATGAATATTTAAGAAAAATTTAATAGTATAATTTTACCGAAATTTAAATGTTCACACACAGGGCAGCCGCTGACACGTAGCAAAGGTTACGAATCTGAGAATAAAACAAGCGAGAATCGTTGGAATTATAAACGTATCATTCGAGCGATCATTCGATTATTAAAATCATTCGATTATGCCCATCACTGACAATAATATTATTGTAGCATCTAGCGCCAATTCTGTATAAATGTTATGTAATTAAGTGGACTTTTTTAAAGTTAGGTGATGCTTCAAGTTATAAATGGTTGGAGAAGTTAAAACTTTATATTGTCTAGAATATTTCCAACCTATATGGATATAAATATGTAAATGTACAATTGACAATTATATTAATACATATTAGGCTGACTTACCGTAAAGGTAAGTGGTTCCGTCCACATGTGCACAAATCCTCACGGCTCGGAATTGTTGCATAAAAATCGAACTGTTCAGGACGAGAGTTGAACCGAAAGTCTCCGTCTATTCATCCAACGAGGAAATCTGTTGTTTTTCTCCAACAAATACATATAGTACAGGAAAAGAAGGAAAATGAAAGGAATTAAAGGATATCAGCACCCAATTCCGGTAAATAAACAACTAATACATACAGTCTAATACACTTGAGTATCCAACTTATATAACGCGCAAAAACTAAATAAATATTCTCTAAATAAAGACTGAATACGAAACAATTATATTGTCGCAGACCTTACATAAGTATGCTAAAATTCAGCTCAATCGAACACTACTAAGTGGTTAAAAAAATTGTTTGCAAAATTTGAAACAGGCAAATTAAGAACATAGCAGGTTAAATAAAAGCTTTTCATAACACATTTATTTAGTTTGGTTTACCCCAATATTTCCCTCCTCATTTTGGAAAGATGTACATAAATAAATAAAAATTTCGTGGAGTAATTGTTGAATAATTCTAATGACTCATTTATCTACAATGCAAAAATATTCTGGTTTTCATTTAGTGTCAAGAAAAACTCTCGCGAGTGAATTGCAAAGCTCCTTTCTGGGACGAAGTAGATTCCAGAAGCGTTTCATGTTTCCTTTTTCATTTGCCTTATTAAAAGTTTTAATTTATTTCTTAATAACTCGAGAATGAATTGGGTAAATGAAAGGGCTTTAACTGAGCAAAAAAGAAGAAAATTACTAGACCAAAAAAAAGCTTGAGTTTTTTTTAATGAAAAACTTTACCACAGAAAACTTCAGCCGTTGAATAGATTCATAGCGCAATCATTTTTTTACAACTCACCGACTTCGGTATTCACAGCCGACTTAATTAAACTTTATTAGCTTTCAACAAAGTATTTTTCAGAATACTGTTATAGTGAGGAGGAAAATTGGATTTATATTACGTTGTGAACATAAAAAGTAAATTAAAATAGAACTTTTTGTGTACTCTTTATATGAAAGTTTTTAAATAATTGACTCAGTCACCGCACAGGTTACAAACTACACTTTTTTATACTTGTACAGAGTGTCTCAAATGTGTGTTTACAAGTAATGCATCTGCTGAAGAAATACTAATCGTTGATCAAATTGCTGTTCTTTCTAACTTGCATCAGACTATTTTTGTCTCTCTTTTATTTCTCCTCTTCCTTACTTAATTCTCTCAATATCTTCTATCTTAAAACATCCCTTGTGCTTACATATAAGTTCAATATGCTTCGTTTGCTATCATCAGTTCAACCACATCTCAGAATTCTATTTTTTCCCTATAACTTTTTTACACAACGTGTTCTAGAGTTTATTCCCTTATAGGTGCCATTCTTTTGTACGCAAGACAATACTGTCTACCACACAGAGGTTCCGAATTTGTGTGCTAGTTTTCTCGAAAGTCCTAGATGTCGATCATTACGTCTCGCCTCTACATATTTAACAATATATGTATAAAATACATAAGTAATTGTTCGAGGGGACATTCTCTTGTGGGAAACGCAACTGGCGAATGTTACCAGAAGTAATACATATTATATATATAAATATATATATATATATATATATATATATATATATTGTCTTGCGTACGACAGAATGACACGTCGAAGAGAGCATTCAGTATCTCTGAGGGGTAAAGTTTTACCCTGAGATTCTAAACTAAGAGTTACGAGATAACAGCCATCAAATGATAGGGCTCCAGATTCCAAACCTCTGTGTGGTGGTTTCCTCGAAAATTCAAAAAATGTCTACATATTTTACGATATGTTCAAATGTTCTAGAGTTTTTTTTCTACATGACATATATCATATTTGACATTTGTAATTTCTCCCATTCGCTTCAAGTAGTATTTAAAACTACCATAGCCTGTGTCATTATACTTGCTTGATGTTAGTATCTCCCTTTCGTCATTTAATAATGATGATCCTTTTGGGTCTTTTCCAAGTTTTGGTGCTGTTGCTTCATACCGGCTTGTCATACGGAATACTGATTGGCTCTGAACTTTCCCCAGTATATTTCTATATCTATTAATTATCATTACATTGTGCCCTATTGTATGTTTCATACGGCAATGTGGACTGAACCACTGGGTAAAATAGTTTGCTGTTTACACAGAACAGTCCCTTGGCTTTTCGCCAGTTTTATATTTGCTTTTTCCCCAACACTCTCTAAATGAATATCGAATATATTTCGATAATAGATCTGTATCCCCAATTTTTTTGAAGATGTAGGTAAGTAATTCGTATTTCTAATTTGATTTGCTCCATGATTTTTGTCCACTTTAGCAAACTGCTTGACCTTTGTCTGGAACTGGTTTTAAGTCGGTCCTTCATTTCCCTATCATTTTATTGCTTTCTGCACTGACTATCAATATTTGCGCATTTTTCCTTCAATGTACAGTACCCCAACGGCTGCGACGTGATGATGTTCCTCTCGGGATAGTTTGGACTAGTAGGCCGTCGTACAAAATGTTCAAGAGCGTCAGATCTAGTACAGACCCTTCAGGTACACCCGCACTCATCCGTATTGTGTTTCCCTTGTGTAGTATGATGTTTTTTTTAGAGAAGTATTTATATATAAAGCATATCGGTGCTTATTATCAGTAACCTAAATTAATCTTACCCAAATTCTAATGAAACTGTCTGTATACAAAATTTACTAAAACTAACACGGTTTCAAAATACCATAAATTTGTTTCTTACCTACAGAAATATCTTATTAAAATACGTATGTAAATCTTTTACAATAGTTTTTCAGCAACTTATTTGTCTGAAATTCCCAGTTATCGAAAGATTTCCCAAAAAATGTTATCTGCATTATAGAGAATGCTTTTTCCTTTCCAAACTTTATTTACCTACTTGAAAATGTAAGTCACGATTCCCTACGTTGTGTGACATGACTATACACAGTATACACTTCCTTAAGAATTGAATTTTCACGAATATGTTTATCACTATCCATAGATTATGATTCAAAATCTTTAGTGCCAATACCTTGTCGTAGTCTCTATGAACAGAGATGTAACATCAAATTGTCTTGCCTGCTGTTTTATTAATCCTAGCCATAAAATTGCACTAGGCTGGAACTATATCAGGAAGTGATATATACGCGAAGAAACGAGCAACTTGAATAGATGAATACGATAACTATGCGAACCAACCTGATGAGAGTAGATGTGACTCTTCCAAAACATCATCATTTCTTCATCGATCAGGTGGGTCAATCAAGATGAAACCTTTTTGAGAGAATAAGGGAAGATCAATGGGAAAAACCGAGTTTTCTAGTATTGCAGGACAAGAAAATTGTTAAAATCTGTTGTTTTTATCTCGAAGAAGAAATCTTTCAACTCTGTCAGTTCAACCACCCACACCGGTGACCTTCAATGCTTAAATTAAAATTAAATCAAATATAAAAATAAGGAACAATTTTCTAAATTAATTACATTTATCACTCTTAACAGTTAAAGTAAATTCTAGTTTTATAATTTGGAGAAAACAGAAATAAATACTAGTCTTTCTATCAACATAAGGAGTTTATAGAATTGTTCATGTGATGTTTTATACAGGGTATTTCTAAAATAGGGTTCCAAACTTTTGGTGTGTATAGAACTCATTAAAATAAGCCAAAAAGTCTGTTATTGACAAAACGGTCGATAATAAATAGAAATGTATGGGTCTTACATAACTTTTTGACCCCTTCACCACATAAAAAGTTATGTAAGACCCATACATTTTTCGCCCTGTGTTAGGGGGTTTTCAGCCTGTATTAGGGGATTCAGCCAGTTTTTTTTTTCAATTTCTTTACAATTTTCTTTACAGATTTATAAAATCTTAACAATTTTACGTAAAAAATATTCTTTGTCCAAATCAATATGTCCAATGGTTTTCGAGTAAACTATTCTGCTCTTAAGTCATTAGGCCAAAAATTACAAAAATCTGTTTACCATGGCAAATAAAAGACTGACGTTGCCACAACGCTCAACAATTTAAGTTATTGATAAACTGTCAATTGAGCTTTGCAGTGTTTAATTAGTACACGTGGTGATTGAAAAAAATACAGTTTTGTTTCAGTCCTTTTAAGGGTGTATATAACTTGCTAAGGATGCTGGTGCGTTCCCGCAATTTGTTTAGTGTATTTTGTTCAATTTAATTGAATTACTTCATTGATATTGAAACTTCTGCACCTTTTCTAAAACTTTCCGTCGCGCTAATGCTAATTTTAAATGTTTTTTGCGTGTAAAATATAGACAATATTGACATTCGTGTTTCGGTTCCCTAGCTGTTTGGACGCTTGGGAGGTTCGTGTTTTGTTCTCCGAACTATTCGGTCACGCTTTGATTCCGTCTGAAGAGACGGCGCTTATTGTTGTTTTTTGCGTTACGATTTCGTGAGTTAGTAGCTCCATTCGAAACGACCGCTAAACCGCTTTCATTTTGTTTCTTTTGGGTTTACAAAAGCGCATCATTTGTTGTTAAACCCACATTTTTTGTATGCTCAATCAATGAACATTACATCGCTATTTTTTGTGTAACGTGTTGTCCAGAAGAAGCTCTAAAAAACTGTTCCTGCTGTTACGGGGCTAGCCTCTAAAGAAAGAAGACCCAAGAAAACACCAGAGCTTCGACATAAAAGGTTAGTGATAACTTTTATTTGGTGATTCGTTTATGTGACGGCACGTGTTTATTGATTGTTCCGCTAAAGGTCCTTCGTCAATTATATACTTGCATTGAACCAGCATTGAACTAAAACCGCAACATCTAATTCATACATTTTTTTGGATATTTTCTATGGAATGTGCCATCGAACACATTCCATAATTTGGTCCAACTTCGAGCTGGATGCAATTTGAGTTAATTTCGTGCAAAGATTATCAAATAAATTACATAATTTGCTCCAACTTCGAGCCGGATGCAATTTGAGTTAATTTTGTGCAAAGTTTATCGAATAAATTACATAATTGTCGCGATTGTATACGTAACAGTAGAAGCCGGTTTGAACAAAATTTATAACAAACTATTGCAATTTGGTGTATGTTTTATTTTTTGTAGTTCTAACCTTATCAGTTACAATATCAAATTTTATTATGATACTGTTTACTTTCCAATACGTGTGATATATCGTTGTAAATGGGTTGAAGTAGAAAAGTTTTTGTAAGCATTCGAAGTTCTCGATGTTCTTCCTATTTTATTTTGTAATGTGATAAAGTGTTTAACTTAATCACTATTTTATGGAATCTCGCCATTTGAGGCCTCATATCATTTTGTCAACCAATTATTTGTGTCAAATATCTAATTCAGAAGAGTAAACGAACATCATAAAATTGATTTAAGTTTATTTGGTGAAGATATTGTGAAAAATATAAAACTTACAATAGTTTAAAGGTAAAAAACTGAGAATTAAGAAAAAAATTAATCAAAAAAAAAAAAAACCGCAAGCTATCTAGATGTTATATGGACTAAGTAATATAGCACATGAGCCCACCTATCTGCTCTCCATGTTTGGCGAACCTTCTACAAAACACCCTGTATAGCAAATAAAACATTCCCAAAAATAATTTTGCCAAAACTTGTAATTACTTTGATGTAATAACGACATAATTGGATATCAAACTTTACCAGACATCGATCAAATAAAACGTTTATGATACACAAAAGGATACACACATAAACTCGAACGGGAACTTTCCAAATCATTTACGAAGTTTTACGTAAGTTTGTATCTCCCATAGTTAAAAACTTTCTCTCGAGCAGCGAGACTTGTCGATATTGCACTCCAGATTATTAATTTTCCGTAAGGAGTTTCGAAACGCTTTACGTTAGTTTATGACAAGAAAGTTGCGAGTAATTCAATAGTGAATCGTTATAGTTATCAAATTGGAAGATATCAAGATCGATGGAGCGTAATAGTTTTTGTTTTCATCATGATTTATCGAAATATACGATCCTTATCGTCTAGAGAATTATTTTCCTGACGTCATGAACATCGTATCTGATATTAATCATTTTTCAGTGTTTAATAATAAAGTTTTTGGTATTGGAATCTTCGTCAAAACTTCTAGAATGAGTTGTTCGTTTATTAGCCGTTAGTTAATGATTAAAATCTATTGACTATTATCTTTTGCTGGATTTGAGGTACTAATCCGGTCAATTTAGACATTTGAAATAACAAAAACTCGCGGAAAGCTGAAATTTCGTGATCAGCTTGGGTTTACCATATGAAAGCATGTTTTAAAAGTCCCCATCAATCCCATGTGCGCTGCAAAAGTCAGAATTTGAGGTTTTTTGGATTTTTTTCGGAAATATCTCAGACCAAATTTGTAGATCTTACAATTATCTACAAAAATGGTTCTTATGCTTTTTTTCCCAAGTCACCATTTCTGAAATCGCGCAATTGTAAAAGTCATGATATGCTGACTATTATAATGTAATTTTCAGGGACAATATTTTTTTATTGCATAATGGATATTGATATTGGATATTGACTTTAATTGCAGTTTTGATTTTTTTTATATTTTAATCTGATTCATACTCTTCAACCTTCTCTACTTCAACAGTCATGTTTTCATCTTCTTCTTCTCCTTCCTCTTGCTGGATGTTCATCAATTCTTCAACTGAAGAAGAATCAGCTGCCTCTTCATCAAAATCACATGCATGTACCACTCAGAATTGACTGTTCTGCGTTGTTCTAGTGGTACGGTTGCAACATGTCCAGTCCTCTGTCGTATTTAATTGGACATTGGGCAAGACTGACCTCGGCAATTGGTATATGCTGAAGAACACAGAAATCTTATTTTTTTGCAGGCACATTTTACCACTGCAACTTTGTTTGCAATTGCAAAAATAGAATTACGGAATTTTTCTGGTAGTAAACTTTGAAACGGTTCCAAAGTATTATCTATGAATTTACAACCCCAGTCTTCTAGGTTAAGTTGATTGCAATGTCTGAACTTGATAGAAAACAAGTTTCAATTTTGCAATTATATTTTCATTACATATTTTACAGCCAATCGGAATCGACTTTGAAACGTTTGGTATTTTCTTTCAATTGTGGTGTTTCCATTCATTTCAAGAAAAGAGTCAGTTTAACAATTCTGATGCAATGAATATCAAGTACATTTGCGTCATTTCTTGCTGCCTAAAAAATACTGAAACCCATTTCCCATAGTGATATTTTTATGATGTTTCATGAAATTAATATTGTGATTTATAATATTTTTGTAATTTTTTTATAATTTATTTTCATTTCATAAGTCTTTTTCAGTTAATTTTTTTTATATATTACGGACTGTCTTTTTTAGATTAATCAGATACTGAACACTTTTCAGTCCTCATCCCTTCTAAAAATTCAATGCTCGGAAATTGACGAATAATCCTCCATTAATTTCAAGAAGAGAGTAAGTTTATCAATTCTCATCCAATGAAAATATCCTCCTCTTTACACTTATCGGGTACATTATTAACTTGATTGAATTTAGTTCTAGTTATTTCAAGTGACAAACATTTATACCAACTTTCACACCAGCATCATTTTTTGTTCCATAAAAATAACTTGAACCCATTCTCCTAGTTAATAATAGAATTTTCGCAACAAATTTTCACATCCATTCTCTATTAATTTAAAGAGTTAATATCGTAATTCTCATTTCTGTATTATTTTCGGTTACCGAGAAGTAGTGAATTTCTCGTAAAAAATACTCCACTTACCCCTAAAGGAAAACTGAATTTTTGGCAAAATGCAAAATGATAAAACCCCTTTCTATTTATTTCGAAGATAAAAAAATAGCTACCCCCATTTCCCCAATTTTAATATTTCAATTTTCCCAAAATGCCGAATCACTTATTACTTCACTTAAAGAAAGGAATGAACCTGTTAATATCATGGCTCTATTATTCTAGGTTCTCGAAAAATAATAAATTTTTCAAAAAATATTTGCCCCACCTTTCCCCCAAGCGATAATTGAATTTTCGCAAAGTCATTAAACTCATTTTTATTTATTTGGGGAGAATACTTTATACTTTAATTTTCATGCCTGTATAACATTCTTATTTTGCCTGTTCACTGGGTTTTCTATCCTCAAATTTTTTCCTGCAACAGATAAGCATTTGAAAATTCGTCACAGTTATTCTGAGAGAAAGAGATGTCTACAAAATGATCAACCAGTATGTAAGTAATCTATTGTATATTGTGTTATACGAGGCGTGATTTTTAAGTAAAGAACCGTTGTGATACGCTAAAGTATATGAATAATTTACTTTTTACATGAAATCTGGACATTCATCTACTTTCCTACATAGTTTACTCCAATATTGACACAGTTGTCATAAGGTTGTACCAGTTTCTGAATACCTTCCTCATAGAAGTCTGCCGCCTGACTTGTTAACCACTAAATCACAACTGACGCTGACCGGCCAGGTGGTTCAAGTACAGGAACAGATGGTAGTCACTGAGCTTCTGTTTTCTCTCACCTTATTGTCCACAATTATCGGAGGCATCTTAAACACTCAGTAAACAACGTAAATAAGGAACAATCAGACTATAATGGCGCCAGTGAGTAGGCAAGAGATGCAGGTACCCAGTGCATGCATGCTCAGAACGCCGATCGCAGCACCGCGGCCGCTTTGTGACAAAACGGTACTTAAAAAACACGCCTCGTACTTATCTATATTTGGAGACATTTCAACTCCGACTCTGGAATCGTTGTCAATCGTTTAATATTTTATTTCGAGGTTTTTTGCAAAAAAAAACCGTTTTGATAGTGATTTTGTTGTTTGTAAAAATTTGGCAGTGAGAATTTTCTTTTAGCGATGACTTGATACTTTTTCTGCTTTGTTAGTAATAGATTTCTCCAGTCCAAATGAAGGTCGATTGAAGGTGCTGTGATTTCCGCATTGTTTATCATCATATAGCTGGCTTCATTAGGTTTTCTCTTTTTTAAATTTTCGTCTTTCAACAAAATCTTTGTTTTATCCCAGTCTATTTTATGACTGCCGGTGCTGGTTAATACATGATTGCCCAAATTTGATTTGTCCACATCTCTTCTGAAAACGTTATATAGATGTCCTTTTTCCTTACTTCTTAAGGTCTTGAAGTTTCATCGATATAAGAATGACCACAGTCACATAAAACACAGTACAAACAATTTTTTGAATTCTGAGTTGCGATAAATGATTTGGTATGTGTGAGCATAGAGCGCAATGTATAACTTGCTTTGAAAACAGTTTTAAAACCGTATTTATTTCCTAAACGCTTAATTTTTTCCGATACCCTTGGGACATATGGAATTAGGAGGGATATTAGTAAAATAAGTTTCCCATGTTTTTTTAAAATAGACAGCTATATATTTTCACTTAGTCAATTTAAAGCTTAAAACTTGCGTTATTTTTCCACATAATCGCCGTTTCTGTCTAAACACTATTGCAGACGATGCTCCAGCTTTTCTATCTCATGTTGTAGAATTTTGCCGCCAATCCTTTGAGGAATCGAATAACCTCTTCCTTGACTTCATCATCGGTACTGAAGCGTTGGCCACCCATCCGTTCCTTTAATTTTGGGTATAAGTAATTATCACTTGGGGTTAGGTCCGGGCTGTAGGGGGGATGGGGCACAATAGTCCAGCCAAAATTTGTTAGCTGTTCTTGAGTTTGACGTGAGACATGAGGTCGAGCGTTGTCACTGGACAATCTTCCTCTCCGGCGGTTTTTCCCATAAACTTCAATTAACTGATGATGAATTTCAATAGATGAAATCTGTTTTACATTTAAAAAACGTATCACAGCACGAATTTCGCATCGGGCGGTAACAACGATAGGAAGCTCCATCTTCGACGGCAGCTAGGCTGGCACTGTTGGAAGTATACATATATAAATCTCTTACCTATGGTTGGCAGTAGCGAGGCGTGAGTGGTATGGATATAGAGAGGGAATGGTGACGAGTAAAACAGTGTTGCTAGATTTCTCCCAGTGCATCGCATTCTGTCTGTTTGTGTTTGGTTGGTACTAGTGGTGTGTTGGTTTGTTTTTGCGTTTTTCTTTCCAGCTGATCTGCAGTTTTATTTATAAGGTCTTGGGGATATTCATTTTCAAGTAGATGTTCTTTGATAATATTGATTTAAATATTTGGGTGGATGAAGATATGTTTTTTGCTCTATCATATAAGCACTTTACCACACCTTTCTTTACATTCAATGGATGGTTGGAGTTAAAATTCATATATCTATTAGTATTGGTAGGGTTCCGATAAGTGCAGCACTTATTGTGTTTGTTTCTATCTTTAAGTATATCAAGATAAGCAAGTTTATGCAAATTTTCCACCTCCATTGGCAATTTTTTTGTGAGTTCTTGACTTTTGATGTATTCTAGGAATGAGAGCAGTTCTTCAGCACCATACTCCCAAACCACAAAAATGTCATCAACGTATTGCCTATGAATCTTTCTTCAAAATATGTCACAAATATATTACTTTATAACTTTCTGTTTCCAAGATATTAAATTTAACTAAAAACAATAGGCAACCCAGTGCCACAAACACACAAACAAACAGATTTTGTCTCTTTATATATTAGTATAGATTACGTCCCTGCATTCAGTAATGTAGTCTCTGATAATAATTTTTTTCTTGATGCTATTACGAGTAGTTGACCCTAGTCAGACAGTACTAAAATTTTCCTGAATAATAATTCTGTTTGTTTAATCTTCCCCTTATTTTCAACGAACTATTTTTACATCTTGCGCGTCCGGTACATGATATTACGGCGTGACTGTGGATAATCTTAATTTTATTCAAACAAAACTCCCTTAATTTAAACAAACATTACAATTTAATTGGCTCTCTTTTATAAGGGAATTTTAAAACATACCATTTATATGCTAATTGTGAATTTTGCTATTATGCAAAAATCATAAAATGTCAGCGAGCTTTATTCGAACGCGTGTTCTATAATTATACGTTTCCGTTCGAAACTTGGATTGAAATATGAAAAAGTAAAACCTCATGAAATATTTGTTGGATACGTTGATTTATGGTGTATGTGTATACATCAATTTTTAATTTATCTCTGCTGACATATGGGATTCAAACAAACCGATGTAATTCCGGGGAATCCGTTAAAAAAGTAATTTTTGTTTGCACAGAGATTTATACTGATTTGTCATTTGAATTGTTGAATGTAAATCAAGCTGTTTCGCTTCATCAGTTTTTCAAAGTAAATATTAAAAAAAAATAAACATGGGGTATCCATTATCCGTCGCACCATATCGTATGGAATGTTATTATAATTAATAATAATTATGTTACTCTTTTAATTGTGACAATTTAATTATAAATGCTGTGAACTCTCCAATCTATCGAAGGGATGAGAATAAAAAGTTTACACAGAAATAACTTTATACAGGATGGACCAGTAGTCTGTTAAGGGAAGGTACCAGACTCGAGAGCAGCCAATGGGGATTTAGTTTTATGACGTCATTCACAGGTGAACAACGTACGCTTTTTGTTCTTTAGTACTATGAAAACAAATAGTCGCGTCCTAAGCTAACCGGAAATTTTGACCTCATTACAATATAGTGTGTGGATGAAGTACAGTGCATCCCATTTTGGTTGAGATTGCCAGGTCACTCGGTTGTTATTGAAGATAGAGTCTTGCGGTTTTCACATACTTGTTCTACTTTTTTGTGAAACTCAGGATGGCCATATCAGATTTTGCATAAGTGTTTCCATTTATAAGATACAGGGCGATTTTGATAATTTATACTTTTTGGACCCCTTCTATATCTACGAAGTTATTAGAAATACTCTTACGCTAAGAACTACGTCTAATAGAAAATTTTGCATAGAATCCAGTGGAGTACTCAATTTTTTTTTCCGAGTATGGTTTTGAAGATACTACACAACATTATATATTTTTAAATGGAACACCCTGTATTTTATTATTTCATTGAATTCGTTATTTTTTTCCCTTTAAAATAATGTATAATACAATAAACATAGTAGGCCATGTATTTTCCATTTAAAAGGAGAATCAAACAAATAATTCCATTTGAGATTTTTTATAGGAGTTTATCAGCAAAGAAAAATAATGTTAACAATAATTCAATAACATGAAACACGAAATAAATAGTTATACATCGTTCATTATGTATAACAAACAGAACAAGTATTACAAATCAAATATCTATCTTAAAATTAATTTTGGACATTATTTATTACCTTATTGATTTAACTGTTCAAATTGTTGTCCATTTTCCCTAACACATAATTGGCAAACCTTTTCAATACGCCTGAGTGCATTTAAAATTATAACAGGTCACCTTTGTAAATCCCGAAAAGCTGCCTCCGTTGCGGCACGAAGTTCTTCGCGACTGTTGTGTCTGTTGGTATATATTTTATTTTTCAAATAACCCCACAAAAAAAGTCCAATATAGATAAATCGGGTGATCTTGGAACCCACCTGATTGATCCATGGGTTCCTATCCAACATCCTTGAAAATTATTTTCTAAAAAGCGCCCAATTAATCTAGAATTGTGGGCAGGGGCGCCATCTTGTTGAAAGTGTATAGAATTGTGAAAGGCGAGGGGAACATCTTCCAATATTTCGGGTAATAAGTCTTTTAGGATTGTCAAGTACCTATTGGCGGTAAGGGTTCCTTAAAAAATGCGGTACTTTATTTTTGTTCCCAGTATGAAACAGGCTACATTAAAACCAAATCGACCCTGCTGTTGTCGCTCAAAAATTAAGTGCGGGTTCTCATCATACCAGTATCTTGTATTCTGCCTGTTAAATATACCGGCACTGCTTATATGAGATTCGTCTCGTTTCCTTACAAAATCATTGTCCCTTCGAGTTTGGTCTAAAAACCAATTGCAAAAATTTAACCGTCTTGCTGCATCACCAGGATATAAGTGCTGGGCAATATTGACTTTGCACGGTTTAAATTTATATATTTTTTTAAATTCTTTGGACCCGTGATTGAGAAACTCCAGTGTAATTTTCACACATTTATTTCATTCATTTCTCGATTTTCTTTGTTATACATCTTTGATCGAGGTTTAGAATATGCACCAAAACTTAGTAAATTATTCTTTAGTCTAAATATAGTTGCTCGACTAGTTTGATGCCTCTCTGGATATCTGAAAGTTTTAAAAACGCGATTTCATGAAATATCTTATGGTAAAATACTCGTACTTTATACCTGTGGAAATATAGTTCTAAAGCTTCTTCAAAATTCTCATAACATTGATTTAAACATTGTATCATATGGTATTTTTCGTTATTTTGAAAAACGAATTCTCTTCCAGCCATTATCAATTATCAACCAGCAAACTCACGAATAATTATTTATATAATGATCTTGTAAACTCAAACACGATAAAACACAATAGTTACTAACAATGACAGCTTGATCAGATTTGCGTTTTTCTCTCCAGCGCTCACTAGATAAAATATTGTTCCGAAAGGCGGAATTCTATAATAATTTTAAATGGATTCATGCGAGATGGAAAGGTTTGCCAATTATGTGTTAGGGAAAATGGACAACAATTTGAACAGTTAAATCAATAAGGTAATAAATAATGTCCAAAATTAATTTTAAGATAGATATTTGATTTGTAATACTTGTTCTGTTTGTTATACATAATGAACGATGTATATCTATTTATTAGTTGCTTTTAGGTACCTAAATTTCGTGTTTCATGTTATTGAATTATTGTTAACATTATTTTTCTTTGCTGATAAACTCCTATAAAAAATCTCAAATGGAATTATTTGTTTGATTCTCCTTTTAAATGGAAAATACATGGCATACTAACAAAAAATAGAAATATTATTCAATGAAATAATAAAATACAGGGTGTTCCATTTAAAAATATATAATGTTGTGTAGTATCTTCAAAACCATACTCGGAAAAAAAATTTAGTACTCCACTGGATTCTATGCAAAATTTTCTATTAGACGTAGTTCTTAGCGCAAGAGTATTTCTAATAACTTCGTAGATATAGAAGGTGTCCAAAAAGTATAAATTATCAAAATCGCTCTGTATCTTATAAATGGAAACACTTATGCAAAATCTGATATGGCCATCCTGAGTTTCACAAAAAAATAGAACAGGTATGTGAAAACCGCAAGACTCTATCTTCAATAACAACCGAATAACCTGGCAATCTCAACAAAAATGAGATGCACTGTACACAAAAGGAAAAAACCTTTATTTCTCATCTTATGACAAAAATTCATTCTTTATAAAAAGTTCTCCTTGTCGAGAAAGTCAATTTACAATATAAACATTTTCAGTCAGATGTGCAGGATGTTAACAAATTAGAAAAATATATGAAAAGCCTCAAGAGAGAAGAATTTTTATTTAGCACTTTTATCAAAAATCTTATGAAACAAAGTTATTAAGTTTGAATACAAATCTCGAAATGAAAATTTAAACTTCTTCCAAATATTACCTCCTACCTCTACACGTTCATAAATTTATCGTACAAGTTACGAATGATTCTTGACTCACTAAGTTCATGAATTGGTACTTGTATGCACACTTTTAATATTTCTCCGACATGTGGAAGGTTGAGTGAAACAACCTGTTGTTTTAAGCCACCCCACAAATTGAAGTTCAATAATGAAATGTTAGGCGACCTAGCTCTTTATCTCCAGATTCAAGTGAACCCTGTTGATAATATAATAACTGTCTCATTTTTCTTGAGATTTATCACCGACCCAGTTTCATTAACACGCTTTTATTAGGTTGACATGTATGTATGTATATATGTAACGGAAACTTTTAACGTAATATTTACCAACTTAAAGAAGTCTGCTAAACTTGAAAATTTCAAGGGCCGATGACAATACACTTCTTTAAGTTGAATCTTCCCGTTTGTTCTCTTTTTGTCACCGTTCTTGCCTAAATGCCAAATTCGTCTATTAACGCTGCATTTGCCATCTTTGGCAGTAGGAGAACTTGCTGTAATGAAATGGAAAGGTTATGCAAACATGAAGTAAACTCGAATTTAGTGACAAACGAAAAATATTCTAAAATCAAAGTTTTTAATTATAAATACAATAGACCACACTTTTTACTCTGAATCGAATTATTCTGTTAATAACTTAAATTTTATTATATTTTTATTTTGAGATAATTAATCATGATTGATTGTTTGACTTTCTACTGATGTAATATAAACTACTCACTATTAAATATTATTTTCTACTTTTTAGTTCGGTTTGCTATTAAAGAGTGTTTTTTTTAGTTTTTTTAAACTATAATTATTTTTTATAAATAATTTTTGCAGAGCTCCCTCCGACACAAGCTTACTTTTCTTGGAAGACATGTATAGCGTATTGATAAAATGACGCAGTTCCAATACTATAACACCGTATTAAATAAATACGCTCTTTTCCCATCAACATTTTTGATTTTTTTTTTCAAATCAGAATTCTAACATAATAAGATGTTTATATGATGTTTGGGGGTAGAGTATAACTATCTGAGCCGTAAATTATTAGGTTAGTTGAAAACTGTGTGGAGGTGGGACGTATCCATCTAGAATTATTGTAAATATTTGAATTTTCATTTCAATTTAGACTTCTTGTTAGTGTATAAACAGCTTTGTTTTATAACATTTTTAATAAAAGTAATAAATAATACTACTTCTCACTTGAGGCACTTTCTATTTTTGATATTTTATTAACACCCTGTACATCTGATTGCAAATTTTTACATTGTAAATTTATTTTCTCGACAAGCAGCACTTCTTATAAAGAATAGCTCATTGTCACAAAATAAATAATAAAGATGTTTTTCCTCTTGTGCATTCAATCCGCGAACGCACTGTATAGAATACAAAGCAAGCTCCAATAACTAATTTAAACAATTAACGATAGATTGTTAAAATTCGGAAAGACGGTATTATATCTAAAGTCTTTCGTAAGCTCAAAGGAACATTTCCAGGGTTGACAAAAAGAAAAAGTGTAGGACGAAGGTAAGCTATGCTATTTACAATGTATTGAAACAAGTACGTCCTCATACCGTTTTCTATGAGCATCATGAACAGTTTCGTCAGTAATATTTTCAAAGGTATTAAAAATGAAGCTTCCAGCCTGGCCACACTACAACAAACGATCGACTATTAACAGTAGGGCAATTCAAACTGTTGTTCGCCTATAGTTGCCTGGTGAATTTGCCAAGCACGCAGTTAGCGAAGGAAGAAAACCTGTTACCAAATATATCAAATAAATTAGAGAAACTTTCTTTTTCTTTCGCTGCCCAGTAGTTATTGTTTCCCGTTGACCAGATCCTCTGGGTTGGCAAATTCTCGGTAGTCGCAAATGCTGTTTGATTATATCAAAGGAAAGGGGAACTTAAAAGGAAACAACTTCGAAAAAAATTTAAATAACAAAGTATATTGAAACCCAAAAATGCGGGATGGGTCATTTATCTTGAGACAAGGTAATATCTCCAGTGGATTCCATTACTTCGCAAAACGTTACGACTTGTTTAGACAGGAAATGTCCTTTTCTTCTGACTTTAAGTTGTTTTTAATAATAAAACATACCCACTTTTACCATAGATTTCGACAGAAAAGTGAAAAATAAGCGCTTCTTGGTATCGAGAAATTGGATATAAAGGGTTACTAGTAGTTGATTTTCAGATTGACAAGAACAAAAAGTGTTTGCACCTTATATTTCTATTGAAACCCACGGTAGAAACTAGGTGTTTCCATTATAAATACAACTTCCGGTCGGATGGCTCACTTGAAACCCCAAAACTTTTCCCAGAAACTTTTTTGGAATATTAAAATCTACCCTGTTGTCTCACCGGGTATAATGAAAAATTGAACAAAACAAGTATAAACAAATAACAATAAGATAGCTAGAAAAATTGTTTAAACTATGAAAGAAATAACAAAAACTAATGGCTTCATCGAAAAATGTCTTAAGAAAAAATCTGTAAATTAGCTTAATATTTGCTTTAGTATTTCTTATCACAAAGAACAACATAACACAAAACGAAAAATAAAAGAGTCTGCCTTAATTCTTTTGAAAGACGACGATTGTATCGCTTCTACTTCTGTAGAATTTAATCTTATCTGGTTACCGACAATTAAGGAAGAAATTATTAATGGTAACCTCCTTTTGAACAACCTAGTATCGGGATAGTTCATAAGGTTTTTCCTAGGTTTTCCCTTATGACGTTAATGGGATCACTGAAACCGCAGAATTCTTTGATCGCATTTTTGGTGAATGCGCTATCTTATAACAAAGTCGTACCTAGAAACGCCACTTATAAATTCTAAAGACAATTCTTTCAAATTCTTCTAATTTGAAAACTGTTTAACTATAATACATGATCTTTAGAATTTTTTGTGCTACCTGTATATCCAACAACAACAAATTTCTAATGTCAGTTTAAATGTCATAAATCAAATTTTCATTTTGCAATTTGCATCAATAAATATAAAGCCATTGACAACGAAGTCAGAATAGACTTTGAAACGTTTGGTTTTCGTTCAATATACGTCGTTTTATTTCGATTGTGGTGTTCATGCCCAAAAAAACCTAAAAGTAATCTTATCCTGTGGTCCTGCCCTTGATAAATGGTAAGACACTTTTTGGTCTTAGAGTTAGGTCAACTGGTGGTAATTGACGTTAGTTCTGGGTGTTGTTAATGTCCTATTTCCAGGAAATATGTCATGAAGAGGTTATCCACCGCTGGTGATAACAATTTGTATTTGCGGTTGTCAAACCTAAAATAGCCACTCATCAGGTAGTGCCTCGATAAGTCTATTATGGAGGTGGGAGGTCTTCATTGTCTGATATTTTTTGCAGTGTTTCCTCTTTCGGTATGCTTACATATAAGGACTTAACATCTAAGCTGGCAAAGATGTCGTCAGATTCTATGGAGAGACTGTTGAAAATAAGTTATTTTTACATAACATTTAGCTTTTTCCACAATATGTTGTAGGATGTTGATAAGTGGAAACTAAAGGTCGATGTGGGACTGAATTTAAAACAAATAACTGCTGCTCTACGAAAAAATAATTTGGTCAAGTGCTAGTTGGACCCGCATACTAAGGGTTCCGTACCATCTTCAAGATTGTAATATTCCAGTTTCAGATAAACAGGGAATGAGTGCATTTTCTTATATTTACCCTTATATATTTTAAAGGAAGCGTTTTAAATTTATAAAAAATATACACTTTGATTTTTCAGACATAGACTTTTTATTTTATCTGCTTCAAGATTCGCTTGATTTTTATAAGAATATATATGTATTTAATTTTTTAATTTGGCCCCCAAAAATTAACATTAGAGTTTTATTTTACTAATAAACTTTCAGGGAAGACTTTTATAATCTACTGTCTGAATTTTGAGGCTCTGTAGATTGGAAAATATAGGGCAAAATAGGTCAAGTTTTAAATTATAAATTATTAAATCTATTATTCAAATTATTTAAAAATAGAAATAAAATATATATTTCAAAATTTAAATAGTGTAGTTTCTAAAGTGGGAATTTAGTCGATGTTTAATATTTTTGTTAATATCTTTTAAACAAATGATTTAAAAATATGATATATTTGTAATTGACATAATGAGCTTTTCATCTGATATGATGCGTTTGAAAATTGAAATTTTTGTTTTTCAGTTAATTGTATAATTTGTCCCTATGGGGGTTTTCTAATAATTTTTCTTATAAATCTCAAGTGAGCACCAGTACCCCTAATTATTTTCATAATTTTAGGTAGTATGGTTTCGGAAATACAGCGAGAAATGAGAATTTTTTGTATCTTTATGTTAATATCTTGTAAACAATTAATTTTAAAAATATGAAAAATATGTATTTGTATTCCTCATAATAAACCCTTTCATTTGATGTATTGCATGATGCGTTAAAAATATTTTTTATTTTCCGTTTAATTCTATAATTGGCCCCCAATATTAATATTAGGGATTTCTTCGTATTTGTCCTTTAAACAAAATAATTTAGGTCTTATAGTTTGGGGAATAAAGGGGGGAATGTGCAGTTTTTTAAATATTTTTTTAATATATTTTAAAATATTTATTTAAAAAATATATAAAATATATCAGTATTCGTCATAATGAGCCCTTTGATTTGATATATTACTTTATCCGTTAGAAACAATTATAATTTTTTATTTTCCATTTAATTTTATAATTTGCACCCCAAAATGAATATTACGGGTGTCTCGTTATTTTTCCAGTAAAGTTCAGGTAAGGGGCTATATGTCTATTTTTTTCAAAATTTTGCAGCTTATGGTTTCGGAGATAAAGGGGGGGGGAATGGGTAATTTTTTTTATTTTTGTTAATATCTTTTAATGAATTTATTTTAAAAATATGGAAAAAATATATTTGTTTTCGTCATAATGAGCCCTTTCATTTGATATGTAACATGATGGGTTAGAAACAATTTTAATTTTATATTTTACATTTAATTCTGTAATTTGCCCCCAAAATTAAAAGTAGATGTTTCTCCTTATTTTTCCAGTAAACTTCAGGTCAGACCCTATACCTCTAATTTTTTTTCAAAACTTTCCTTTTTATAGTTTCGGAGATAAGTGGGGGGGGAATGGGTAAATTTTGGTATATTTTCGTTAATATCTTTTTCATTAATTTTTTTTTAATTTGAAAAAAATATGTTTGTGTTCCTCAGAGTGGGACCTTTCATTTGATATATTACATGATGCGTTTGAAAATTTTTTTATTTTTAAATTTTCATTTAATTCTATTATTTGCCCCCCAAAATTAATATTAATGGTTTCTCCCAAAAGTACCCTTAAAATCAAAAGTTCTTCTTTTACGATATGTACTCCTGATCGGATCACCAAACTATACATTGATGCCAAATTTTAACCTCTTCCGTCAAGTAGTTTAGGAGAAAATTGCTGTAATGTGACAGAGGCAGAAATCCGGAGTTATATTATAAGGGTATCCGTATATAGTATATACGGAACCCTAAAAACGGATAAACACTACACACAATCAAATAAAGACCAAAAACTCTCTTACGATATATCAAGGAAACACCACCAGCCCATAGGAACAAGCCTAAGAAATTCTAATCCAAAAGTTAAGCTAGAAAATTACGAGGTATACAGTACAACATGCGAAATGTGCGACAAAGTATACATCGGACAAACGAATAGAAGAATTTCAGCCCGATTAGAGGGGCACGAAACAAACTGATGAGATCGGCCCTGTTCGAACATAGGCAAATATCGGGCATTAAAATCAATTTCAATAATTGCAAATAAATAGCACAGATAACCCATTACAATACAAGACTAGTCCCAGAAGCTATTAAAATCGAAAAAAAGTCGACAACTATGCAAAAGAGGCAACGCCCTGGAACTATCCAGTACATGGAAGACAGTTATAAAACAACAAAGTACAAATAATATAATAATACATTTTTCGTTACTAACTTCAATCTAAAATTGTTATACTTGTATATATATGTTACAACAAAACAACTTCATTTTGCAGGATTAAGCAATACTCCAAAACTTTCCTTCCAAACTCATTCCAACTAGTATTAATGCGGAGATCTTATATTTAATCGCAGTCTTTGCACATTTTACGTCTACTTCAGAATCTCAAGTAAAATAAGTAAATAGATTCAAATATTTTCCTTGATTTTCTAGTCTTGAATTTTCTCAAGTTGCTAGCGCTGGAATTTGCGATTAATTTTTTGAATTCTTGAGCTAATGGGTGCAAATTACCGTTAAGTATTCACGGCAAAATTGTTCTGATGCTTGAATCTCGCAGACACGACATTTCTAATAAATTAAACGTTTAGCGAGAAAATGCCAGTCTTTATTTTCGGATTCCACATTGCCAACAAAAGCTACCCTTTGAATTTTAATAGTTATTCTTATAAAATTTTCCCGTAAACAATTCTCGAATCTGTCAGTAATAATAACCCAAAAGTTATGTAATTAATATTACAATATTATATTTTATTTTGACAAGTATTTTTGCATAAACACGCCAAGTAGTTTATTTTCGGATTGAAATATTTTGTATTATTCAAAAACGTCAGGAATACGAAAGTTTAAACATATATGGGCGGAACAGCAGTTTCAACAAGGTTGGAGAAAACAAAAGCCCAAAGGGAGGGAGGTGACCAACTTAAGTATAGACACATTACTATACTAGATGTTGAGGACAAATTGTATGAACATTAAATTTTGTCAGGGCTTGAGGAAGAAATAGAAAGTTTTTATGAAGACTAGCTGTCGCCCAGTGGTCGAAATTCGACCAATTGTGTCAATAAGGTTAAGTAACCTGAAAATTTTATCGTGACATTCTATCCTAGGGAGAACAGCAATTACACGGAACGGATCAAGATTCGGAACCTCTGTGTGATAGTTTCTACAAATAAGTAACGAAATTCAAGTTTTTTTCAGATATAATTCATAGGACTTTATTTGTGTTCAAATTCGTAATTCTTAATTTAATATGACAACAATTCAATCGCTAATGGGCTACCCTACATATTTATTTTTTCTAACCTCCCTGAATAGCTATAATTACACTCAATTCTCTAACATTTATTAAAATCATCATTATAATAATTCCATCTCATTATATATTTCCACCACCCTGTATATGCAACTGCTATGGACCACGCATAATATTTTTTAACATTTTTGAACCACCCGGTAAACCATTCTGTATATGACACTGCCTATGAACCACCGTATTTACTCTTTTTGTTTATGAAATTTTTAACTATCTTCTGTAACTATAATTCTACTCCGACCTATATTTCAATCATCATTTATGGTATCTAATCGTTCTGTCTTTGCCTATTTATATATAGATATATAAATAGGCAAAGACAAAACGATTAGGTACCATTTTCTCCTCTGGCTCTCAACCGATTTTCTTCATTTTTGTTTAGTAGCTACTGAAGACCTTCAGTGCAGAATGCTAATATTAATTTATAATATTGGTTCATTCATTAAATAAAATATAATAAAAATTCATTATTTACGTCCATAATGTCAACGCCAAACAACTGAATATGCCGCCGCCGCCAGACTCAAAACATTGAGCAATTATATATAGAGGGACCAATGCTGTTATATACTTAGAGCATGTACTTCTGGAAGTGGCATGCAAGCGTTGTTATTGTTTAGTGGTAAAGTAATCTTTGTATATTATTATTATACAGGGCGATTCCAGATATGTTAGAAATCATTTTTTTCTTGGGTGACACATAAGCAGTTGCATATATAAGGTGTTTAAAATATAGAGTAGAGTGCAATTATAACTAATCACATAATTATATAAGGAAGCCCATTAGCGGTTGAATTTACAGGGTTCTTGGAATAGAAGGTGCAGTAGAATTACAGTTATACAGGGTGGTACCAAAAATATTATACAGACCCATAAGCAGTTGTATATATAGGGAAGATGAAATATAGGGTGAGAGGAATTATATATATACAGATGATAAAAAATGTTCCATATATATGATGAGTTACAGAAGATAGTTAAAAATTTCATAAACAAAAAGAATAAATACGGTGGTTCAAAAATGTTAAAAAATATTATGCGTGGTTCATGAGCAGTTGCATCTAAAGGGTGGTGGAAATATATAATGAGATGGAATTATTATCTTGAGGATTTTAATAAATGTTAGAGAATTGAGTGCAATTATAGTTATACAGGGAGGTTAGAAAAAAATATATGTAGGGTAGTCCATTAGCGGTTGAATTGTTGTCATATTAAATTAAGAATTACGAATTTGAACACATATTTGTGTCCTATGAATTATATCTAAAAAAATGAATTTCGTTATTTATTTGTAGAAGCGAAATGTAAGACCGAATCTGGATCCGTTCCGTGTAATTGCTGTTCTCCCTAAAGTCCTAGGATAGAATGTCTCGATAAAATTTTCAGGTTACTTAACCTGCCAGAGATATTGACACAATTGGTCGTATTTCGACCACTGGCCGACAGCTAGTATAGATAATTTAACATAATTTAACTAGTACAGCATCCAGATAAGAAATGAGTGTCTTGTGTAGGTGTAGACGTAGAAGTTGTGTTTTACTCAGCAATGTAGAAGTGCGTAAGGGTAAACGAGTTACGTTTAAGTACAAGAATAGTAAATGTGCTCTAGGAATATCTGTTGAAGAAGAAGACTTTACTGGTGGGAGATGCGGAGAAAGGCTTGGACCCAATACCGTGAACATGCAGTGTTGTTACGTGGGTGGTTTTGTATGGTGCTTCAGTCTGCCTGTACAGCAAGGGTGGAGGAGAGAAGATGCAATTCGTATTGAAGGAAGAAAGTGAGAATTCGATGCGAGTATGACCTAAACGAAACCCAGTGGACAAAACAACTCATATAGATGTGAGAGCTTGCATTGCAAAGATGCTTTCGGGATGTGGATGTTTTAGACAGTATTTGAACTTTACCAACCTCTCCAACGATTTTTCGTTTACCAGTAGTAGCCTCTGACTGACATCTACTTTTCTCACAATCATATATTTAGTCTTATTTATGTTAATAGATAGTCCTCAATTCCTACAAGCTTCATTGACACTTTTTACCAATTTTTGCAGATTTGCAATGTTTTCTGCTATAATTACGATATATGACATATCTGATATTATCTGTCTCCTTTTATTATGATTCCTTTTTGATTTTCCGAATACACGTTAAAGAGTGTGGGGGAAAGTATGCACCTTTGCCTCACACCCGCTTAATCGTGACTGGCAAAGATTTTCTGTTATTCACGATTATGGTAGCTGTTTGGTCCATATACAAATGTGAAATCAGTCTGATATCTTTCTCATCTAGTTTGATGTTCTGGAGAGCTTAAATTGGTTTAGTGTGCAGGATGCGTTCCAAAATGAATAAAATACTAGTACACAGGCTTTTTCACTTCGTAACACCTTTGCAGGAGCGTTTCGGTGGTAAAAGCGCTTCCTTGGTTCCCATTCATCGTCTGAAACCGTTTCTCTGAACTCATAACGTCGCTTCACACGTGCCGGTTGAAATCCACCCGATGCCGGGTAGCAAATTTCCGTCTCTTATGGAGCTAAATCAACCGAATTCGCTAAGCATGTAAGAAACGGATGCAAGAACTGCACCTCCGTTCTCTAAGGGGCTAGCCCACTCAGGAAATATTCCAATTTATTGGCACTGAGATAAAATAATTTATTATTATCGCTATTGTCAATGGTTGTCATTTGTTTGGTTTTTTATTGATGTTAAGTGGATGGTATCACTCTTTTCGCAAAAAATATATCACACGGGAGACATCATTGAGGTTTCCATCCGTATATTCAAAGATCGAGTTTTAAACAGGTGCAAAGCAGTATCTTTGGCCAACTTTGTTTACCCTTCATTGGAAGAATTTTATAAGCAGAAGATATCATTTACGAATGGACGTGATAAGAAACTCCAGCTTTTTTTTTAATTACCATTAGACTTGCATTTTTTGCTGTGGACGAAAGGAGAGTCACAATTTATACAGCCGTCTCATCGGAATACAAAAATGTTTTGTGTATCGTTGACATAACAATTGAGCAATGTGATTGTCCTTCTGGAGCTGAAAGAAAATTTTGCAAACATCTTTGTGCAATTTACAACACTGGTGTTAATTTACTAACCACCCCACATCTACTATTCTCTGGCAATGTTGAGCTTGGCAGTTGGAAATAATACTGATAGCTCCTTTTTTGTGGGAATGAGGAAACGAAAAATGAGATGATTCATGATACAGTCACCATCCTGCGGTAACCAGAATTTTGAATAGCCTATGCGAGAACTAGATAATAATATTCAATTCTGTCTCCTACCTAGGGTAGATACCCGAATACTTACTTTTTTATGTGTCTACCGAATAAATTTAGTAAAATTTTGATTATTAAATTTTTTTACGATATGAATGAATGCTAATTAGAACGTGGGTGCGTTAACCTCTTAGGGAACGGAGATACAGTTCTCGCATCCGTTTCCTATGTGATTAGTGAACTCGGTTGCGCTAGCCCTATAGGAGACGGAAATATGCTGCCGGGTAGTGAAGGCAGTATTGCATGTACCCTCACGTACCGTTTCACACATGCCGAACAAATTCACCCGGAGTCTGACCGACAGCTACCTATAATGTTAACGGGGATCGGTCCGATGCCGAATGTATTCAACCGGCACGTGTGAAGCAACACTTAGAGTCTTGGCAGTTGTTGCTGATTCTTTTTTGGGGAATGCGTTGATGTCCGAACATTTTTTTTGTATGGTTTTTTAGCAGAACTATCTAGATTGGTTTTAGCCAGTCCGATGGGATATGAACACTTTCATATTCTTTCTTGATTAGCAATGTTTTCATCGTTTAATAATTTCAACCATTCACTATGTATTTGATCGGGTCCACTTGCTGTGTTATTTTTTTTCTTGGTTTATAGCTCTTACCACTTCAGAAACTTGATGGTCGTGATTCTGTCTTCAACTTTGGCACGTCTTTTCTGTTATCTTCAAATATGTCTTTGATGTATGCCTTTCATTCTTCCACTACTTCAGATTCCAACAGCACATGTCCTTCGTTGTTCACAACAGTGCTGATTCTGTTTCGTCTATATGATCCAGCAACTTCTTTTAATTTTCTGTGTAAATTGAACACACTTCTTTAGCTTCTTTGATTTTTGACTTTATGTGTTCATAAATGCTTTTATATTTAATTTCATTTCTGTTTTTGAGTTTCTTTCTCTATTACGTTAGTTTGTGTGGTGTTCTCTCGTACATTGTGAGTCATAATTTGAGTCAATTTCTTTTTAGTATCAGCACGTTTTAATATAAAAAGTAAACAAAAGCAACTTTATGTTTAACCGACTTCAAAATAGGAGGTTCTCAATTCTATTGTTTTTTTTATGTTGTTACCTTCGTACGCCGGCAACTATGAACCGACTTCGATCATCCTTTTTTCATTTGATAGAGTATACTTCCAGATTGGTCTCATATTTTTTTCTTTTTTTATCAAGGACATGGAGTTGGCCATTTTGGAAAAAATCGAAAATATGTAGTAACCGACTTCCAAGTGTAGTGTAAGTTAATATTTGGTGAATGCGCTGGTATTAAAACATTTTAGTTATTCATATTTGGAATCTAGGATGAAATTATTTGAAAATCGATTGGAATTTCATGAAAATATTTCCAGATTAATGTTTTCAATTTGTCTGCAGATATATAGGGTGCACTTAAGTTAGAATAATATTGAAAATTTTCTTATTAATAATATTTAGAAAATAAAAAAAAGATGCATTTTCCTTACTAGTGAACGATCTACCATTTCTTTTGGCAATAATATACTTATATAAATTCATTGAAATATAGGGCGTTTTAGAATTACAATTATACAGGATGGTTAAAATAAGTTAGAAACTAAATGTTGGGTGGCGCATAAGTAGTTGCATATACAGAGAAACTGGAATACAGAGTGGAGAGAAATTGTAGTTATACAAGTTGTTTTAAAAAATAGTAAAAGAATGTTATACCTGTAGGGTAGTTCCTTAGCAGTTACAAATAAAGAATGATTGGAGTATAGGGTAGAGTGGAATTATAGTTTAACAGGGTGGTTCAAAAAATGTTAAATTGGGTGGCTATTGGCAGATAGATATACAGGGTGGTGACGCATATGCTGGAGTATAATTGCAATATAGGCTTTAAACAAATTGTATACAGGGTGATTTAAAAAAAGTTAACAAAAGAAATGTTTTATTGGGTACTCTACAAGGAGTTGTATGTATACGATGGGTTGAAATATAGGGCCAATGGAAATACATTTATAGTAGGTGGTTAAAAGAAATTCCAAACAAAAAGTGTTTATAGTGTCGTTCATAGACAGTCGCATATACAGAAGATAAAGTGTTATTGTTATACAAGATGGTTGGAATATAAAGTGTTATAGTTATATAGGATGGTTTACAAAATTCGGTCCATAAACATATAGAAAGAGGTTTAAGTATATTATAAAGTGGTATTATTATAAAGAGTGTCTTAATAAATGTTAGATAATTGAAATTAAACTGATTCATTTAGTCTCAGGATAAATTTATGTATATAGCATATTTACATATACGTATCCACATTTTTTTCGAAACCCTGAATTTGCGAATAAAGTTCAATTACCCAAATATTAACATATTAATATTTAAAAATATATATTCTTCCAGTTTTCATAGAATGATCTGCGTGATCGAAACCTATAATAAAATCGTCACATTTCAGATTTTTCAGTTTTATACGAAATTCGTCAAATTCAAATTCAAAAAATTTGAATTTTGTCTAATAACAAAGTACTCATGTACTGAAAAATGCATCCAGTTACGCCATTATATCACTAAAAGCACAAAATAAATAAATTTAAAAAAATAATCACAGACATCTATTCATAGTAATGACACTAAAAAGTAAAAAATAATTCAATTGGATATTTAAAACGAAATGTATTATATGTTCTATAGGACTGCGTTTGAGGTTGGTGTCAAACCTCACAAATTTGTGTGTAACATGGCGTATAAATAGCATTATAAATTAATAACAGTTTAATTTATAAAGCTGTTTATATTCCTATCTAAAATATATGCATTTTTTAGGCTTGGCATCAACTTCAAACGCAGTCCTATACAGTGTGTCCGGTTATGGACTAGCGATAATCTAAATACATGTAAAGCAACTATTTTAATACACAAATACACTATATACTAGGGCTCAATACCCCACCCCGTCATATGGCAGCCATTTTGTTTTTTTGATGACCCATTCTCTACGTGTGAACAAAAACCTTTATATCTCTTAAAGTTTTGGTCTTACTGAGATAAAAATAGGCTTATTCGACGAACAATAAAACTGTCTATCAACAAAATTGTAAAACAAAGTGTTAACGTTTGAAAAAAAGATGAAATGCAAAAAAAAGGGTCAAAAAATTACGCAAATCAACAAATTATTGCAAATCAATGCAAAAGTAGTCCCATTACCTCTCATTTTTTTTTGAATCGAAAGTTTTTGAGTTAAGCTACAATACAACATTAATTTCATAACTGTATGTTTATTACTTTAGGAGTTATTGTTGTTTGAACATAGCGTATGCGCAAGCACATAAGACCTTTATTAAGTGACATCTGACATTAGCTGCGTGCTGTCCGAGAAAAGGCTAGCAATGCTATTCGCGACTAGCAGGAGTAAGCGAAATGGAACATATTGACTATACCTGCAAAGAACTTACAGCATAAAGACTAGTTACGTTAGTTGTACCTTGCCCTGCCTTGTGATCCCTACTTTTACTTACCGTCCGTGCTGTTTACGTTCTGTATTAGTGGTTATCTTGTGATATGAATATGGCAAATCAATATTCAACGCAACATATTGATGACATACACTTCGTTTATGTATTCAGCAAGTAATAAGACTTTAATGTGGTTTTAATGTTTTTATGCTTGCGCATAGGCTATGTTCAAACAACAATAACTCCTAAAGTAATAAACATACAGTTGTGAATTTAATGTTGTATTGTAGCTTAACTCAAAAACTTTCGATTTAGTGAAAAAAAATTAAAGGTTATCGGGACTACTTTTGGATTGATTTGCAATAGTTTGTTGATTTGCATAATTTTTTTAACCTTTTTTGCATTTTATCTTTTTTTCAAAAGTTAAGAAAACGCTAACACTTCGTTTTGAAATGTTATTGATAGACAGTTTTATTGTCCTTCGAATAAGCCTATCTCAGTAAGACCAACACTTTAAGAGATATGAACGTTTTTGTTCACACATAGAAAATACGTCATCAAAAAAAACAAAATGGCTGCCATATGGCGGGATGGGGTATTGAGCCCTAGTATATAGTGTAATTGTGTATTAAAATAGTTGTTTTACATGTACTTAGATTATCGCTAGTTCATAACTGGACACACTGTAGAACATATAATATCTTTCGTTTTCAATATCCAATTGAATTATTTTTTACTTTTTAGTGTCATTATTGTTACTATGAATTGCAGTCGGTGATTATTTTTAAATCTATTTGTGTAAGGTTAAGCTTGCTTCTAATAGTTCAGTACAAAGTGTTTCTAAGTTACGTTATAACCAACGTCTTATACTTAATCACTTCTCTTCCAATTTGGATGTAAGCAAGCAGACATTAACCTAAAGCAATTCAACTTAATACATACAAATTTCTTCAAGATTACCCTCTAATTGCCTTCGTTGAATTTTCTCAGGCCACGAGTTATTTAATTTTTGAATTCTTGCGCGAATAGGTGCAAATTGCCGTTAAATATTCTCAACCAAACCGTTCTCTGCCGCTTAAACCTCACAGACGAGACATTTCAAAACAAATTAGACGTTCAGTGCGAAATGCCAGTGTTTATTTTCGCACGCCACATCCCCAACAAAACTAATCCGTTGAAATGTTTCAATACGGCAGAGAAAATAACATTACCCTCAAATATGCAGCTTTATTATTCCTAACGATTACACAGGAATCTGGTATCCTTTTGAACATACAAATTAGTTCAACACTAAAGCACAAAGGAGCAAGTCTCCCGTCGCCGCTGCCGCCGTGCCGGAATTATTCAAATAAAACTCATATTATAAACCAGCCGACGAGCAAAGCGTCCGTTACTCCTTCGACGCCGAACGCTTGCGGCTGAGTTTGAATTTCAATAGATCGTCGGGACCCTTTCTGATTCGCAAACTCTTCATTCGCTTTGACTTCATCGTGAAATCTTATGAAAATTCAATGACCAAAAATCGTTGCTTGAATAGATATCTCAGGGAAAAAGTTTGAAAAGTTCGTTTGTAAAGTTGGGCGCGTCGGAAATTTTAATTAAAATGTGTCGAACAAATATTCTGTGGAAAATTTTGGGAAAAAAGTTTTTGTTCGTCTTTGTACTTACATAATATTATTACGAACTCCATGGATTTTAAAATAATTAATTTTCACCGAAAATAAATCTTGTTTATTTTGACCAAAAATTCTAAACACGAAATATTCTACTACTAAACTTGTCTCCTTCGAGCACCCTTGTTACTTTCGATGATTCTTTCGGTTATAGGCTAGAAACCCTTTTTTGCTAAACGTTTTGTTTATCGGTGAGTTAGTTTGTATTACGGTGAATTATTTCGAGAAGAAGTTCCCTGTTAGTAGAGTCAATTAATCATTACTACTGGTCACCCAATAGTCGAAATTCGACCCTATTTCATCAAATCATCAAATTGTGAACATTATTGGGTTCGTCTGTCAAAAGTATATGTCTATCAGAAATAAAGTGTAGAGACTGGAGAAGAAGGCGTCATGAACCCCTCCCTCCCCCCCAAATCGTTCATGTCATATTGACAAATCTATTGACATAAAAAAATATATGAGAATTTAATTAAATATAGGTATTCCAAATAATTTTGAAAAATGGGTGACTGCCTAGTTTTTGGTGGGATTGAAAGTTTTCGTCATTTGCAGTTTCAATCGAGTTAATAAAATAAAAAAATATATATGTCAAACAACCTTATAAAAACTACAATTTTTAATATATTTTCTGTTGTCCACTGATTGTCAATTTATTACACCAGACCTTCGGAAGAAGTGAAAATAATGTAGCAATAAAATAATTAAATTCATAACAAAAACTTACAGAATAATTAAAAGGAAAGTCTACTTGTCCGAAAAATCAATACTGATCTATTACATTGACTATTTTACTACTGAAGAATAAATAATGATGATGAACTATCAAAGATGGTCTTCACATGATTTAACAGCGAGTAAGGCTTCTTCCATATATAATTGCTCAATAGTTTAACCGTTTTCGAAGGAATAATATGTTGAGTAAAAATATATTTCTTTGTAAAATAGACCTATGTACCTAACTTACCATAACAAATCAGTATATGCATTGAATTTCTTTATATTATAAATACACATCATTAAAATATCAATGACATGTTTATTTTAGGTCACCGCCACCTTGTAATAAAACCAGGATTTTGCATGAATGGAACCATGTAATAATAACTAAATTTTTTATTAGCTAAAATGCATGTACACAAAACAGTAACCAACTGATTCCCTACTAAACATAATTGAAAGATGGGGCCTTTAAATATATCCAAATATGTAGTTATAATTTTTAACATCAAGAATAAATCCCTTTAAAAATATTGACATTATATTAAATAATGAATTAATATTATATGTAATATTTAAAACATTAGTTAATACCTACATTTTTCAAAAATATTTTTTTGATTTGAGACTGAAAATTTTCAATAGTCTTAGAATAAGAAATAAAACGAAATAGAATCTTGTATTCTGGCATTTCAGAGTTATCGATTTCAGGTCGTAAGCAAAAAATGAAATTAACCAACTCAAAGGTTAGTATGAAGGTGTTATACCTACTGTTACATTCCAAATAACTATAAAGCATACTACATATTAATAAACTTTCAACCAAAATCATAAGTTCATTAACTTAAATGAAACACATAGTAACCAATGATTGTTTCTGTTTTGTATGGAAAATATAAATAAATATAAGTAACTTCTTTTAATTAATGATAAATAAGTAATTAGTTAAAAACTTTTCGTAGTGAATGAAGCTGAAATCTTGAACTTCACACACTCAATTTACAACTTACCTTTACCATCGTGCTAAAATAATCTTACACCAAACAATATTCTGAAATGTTAAAATTCATAGCTGCCAGATCTAACTATTTGTCTTGAATCTCACAATCAGTGCATTAATTCACATTTTTTGTAATCTTATTCCAATAAATTTATCAATTGCAACATAATTCTTATTTTAGTTCACAAACCATATTTACAAAGCAATGAAAGTTGCAAACTTGCGATAGCCCAGTGAATGGCCATTATTAAGTAATATAAATTTTTCTGGGATCAAAATTTGTTAGTTTTAAGGTTAATTTAATTTGCCTTTCACATTCGAGTCAATCCATTTTACTATTATCTCTCCAAGCAATCTGGCGACACTGTTACTGTTATCTGTTTGGCATTGACAGTATGGACGTAAATAAAATATTTTTTATTATATTATATTTAATGAGTGAACCAATATTATAAATAAATTTTAGCGTTCTGCACTGAAGGTCGTCACTTGCTAGTAAACAAAACAAAAATAAAGAAATTCGGTTGAGAGACAAAGGAGAAAATGGTACCTAACCGTTTTGTCTTTGCCTATTTACATATAGATAACACTGCTCCCCCTCTTTAATTGTCTTCTCCATGATAGGGGTCCAGTCGATCCACCCTCATCTTAGCACTCGCATTTCGGCGAATATGATAGACAGCGTCATTGATCATCTTGACCAATTCGTATGGATCGTTCCAGGCTGGTGTGAGCTTAGGAGACTTGCCTTCACTCCACTGGAGGTTGTATAACCACACTTTGTCTCTCTTCTGGAACCTGACTGAATTTGCCTTGAGATCATAGTGTGCCTTCATCACTGGTTACCAACATCTGCATTCGGGCTAGTTCGTGTATGGTCAGCATGCTTTGTCGGAGTAGAAGGTTCTTCTAGTCGGTCAAAGGCCAAATCACATGGCAGTCTCAGCTCCTTTCCGACTAGTACCCTGGCTGGAGTCGTGTGTACTACTAACCCATAGGCCAACAGGAACAGTGGAAAATGCTCATCCCAATCACACTGATTTTTTCTGACCATCTTGGCTAGATGATGTACCAAGGTCCTGCAGAATCTTTCTACCCGATTGTGGATATAGGCGAGTTGTATTCGTTTTCTTAATGCCCAACATCGTACAGACCTTTTAGAATAAGTTGGATTTGAAGTTACACCCTTGGCCAGAATGTAACTCCAACGGGACACTAAAAAGCTGTTCCACCAGTACCATCGCTACCGTGGTTGCTTCTTGATTGGGTATAGCATATGTCCATTGGCTGAATTAATTTATTGCGACTAGAATGTAATTTTCATGATCCTGCGACCTCAATGGCAATTCTCTCAAATGGAATGTCCACATTGTATTGCTGCATTGTGTTTTTCATCCGGGTCTGTATTTTCTGATTAACTGCTCTGTATTTTCTGATTAACTGCTTCGTTACATTGTGTTACTATCTGCATTAGTTGTTCAAATTGTTGCCTTTTTCATTCATCAGCTTGTGGTTTTTCTTAAACTTTAAAAATTAACCTTTCAATTGCATTTTGTTGTTCTTGTCTATGGTAGTGAAAAGGTTTGCTGTTCATCTTTCATGGTAATGCCAAGGTTGTGTTGCTTTTCGTCTATGCTAGTGACACGGTTTTGTTGCTTTTCATCCATTAAGGCTACAAGATTTTCTAATTTAATTTTGCTGTACTCATCAAAAGATTGCACTAACCTCTGTCGGATTTCTTCTCGAATTTGCATGTTCCTTTTGTCACAGTTTTCCAAGATCTGACTTATTTTCTCGTCTACCTCATCGGTAACGTGTTTGAATACTTTCTTGCGAGTCTCGCCCATTTCTGACGTACGTATAGTTGTTGGCAAAAGTCGACAGTTTACAACCCACTTAGTTTCACTTTCATTACCAAATAGTATGGGCTTCGTGGAATTTAAAACAATT
This sequence comes from Octodonta nipae, assembly GCA_034190945.1. Lineage (NCBI taxonomy): Eukaryota > Metazoa > Arthropoda > Insecta > Coleoptera > Chrysomelidae > Octodonta > Octodonta nipae. The sequence continues at coordinate 25,993,911 of CM067217.1, forward strand.
AATTTACAATGACAATAAATCTTCTTTATTTTCAGCAAACATTCACGATCACTACTAAACTCTAAAACTTCCACTAATAATTGCAATGATGAGTAAACGTACGTCAGCTATTAAACTACTGAACTTGTCTCCTTCGCGCGCCGCATTTATATCCTGTCCCCGTTACTCTCGATGATTCTTTCGGTAAAAGACTAGATATACGTTTTTGCTAAACGTTTTGTTTCTCAATGAGTTAGTTTTTACTACAGTGAAAAATATGTGGAGAATTCTTCTGTTGCAGTCAATTAAATATTCTAACAATATATAACAACGTTTACAGCACGACGTATATTCTCGAAGAATTTTGCCGATCACGAATTTTGATTGCACTGCTGAGCTGCATTTATAAATTATAGTAGCACTATACCATACCAAATGAAATTTATCAGTGGTCTACCACAGGGGATATTGATTAACGTGTATGTCGCCGACTTATATGAAACCACTCTGCGGTGCGCATCGCGATGACTCTCATCAAAAAATTAATAAGTACTCAAACTGAAGTTAAAGCGCACAAAAATACATTTTATTTCTTTACTCTATAGAGGATTATTTAAATTTTTTACATTTATCTCATATATTTTAAATTACCAGCGTGCACTACATATAATAGATTCCTACATAAAATACATTTACATACACTTTAAAATAATCTAACAAAATTAATCATAATTTCGTCTAATAATGTAATTGAAATATAGTAAATTAATCAGTCTCATCAATTTACTGTAATTAACAAAGAATAATTTGATATTTTTAAGAAAAATTCTCAACCATTAAAGATTTAATTAATCACAAGATATACATATTTAAAATCTCAACCAATTATAAATAACTGCTTCACTGACGCTAATTCCAATTTTTTACGTTTTTTCTCGGTTATTTTTCTGTGCCAATGAAACGGCGCTTTGTTCTGCGATGGTCGTCGCCTTGATTCACTCTGTTAGTGAAAATTCACCGTGACTCACGTCAGAAAATTGCGTCTCATTTTGCAGCTGGCCTTAAATCGACAATCTCAGAGCCTCGGATTGCTACAAGTTGCTATAAATTCATTAAAATTATGAGTTGAACATTATTGACGTTATTTTGTCTGTATAAGATATAGAGTTGAGGCGAAATTAGAAAAGTTCGCCAGACCTTTGCTATCCGTATTATTTCATTTGGATTGCATTCATAGAAATAAATCACTAAATATTTTTTTATTTATGTATATAATTGTAGGATTATTTTTACATAAATATGTCTATGCAACATGTTCGATCTAAATATCGGCGTATTTTTTTTGTAACCTAAAAGTTTCAGTTTCCGATTTTAAAAATAGAGATGACAAACAACCCAATGAATACTCTAATATTTAATGGCATTTTCATTATACGCTGATTGATGATTTGTTGCCCAACACCTTCGCAATATTGTGAAAATTATATTATATTAATGATAGAATTATAATCACAACAAAAAATTACAAATATTATTTTCTACGAAAGATAGTATGTACTACTTGTCCGAAAAATCAATACTGATCTATAATTTACGACACTAAATATTTTCCTATTGAACAATAGGCAACTCCAAAGATAGTAAAAGATGGTCACTTGGTCTGAAAGAGCGTTCGTTACCCAGCCACTGCCGTGTTTATCATTTGAAAACCAACCTAGCATATATAATTACGCAGTGGTTTCTGTTGTGTAGAGCGTTTTGGACTTTAAATTTTTTAAACATTTAGGTTGTAAATTTTAAAGCCAACAGTATACGATTTCAAAGGTAATATGTATGTAAAAAGAATATATTTTACTCTAGAATAAAAATAACAACCTAATATATCCAAACAAATCTTTAAAATGTTTTTAACAGTCAGAACTATGCAGCAAGGGGACCATGTAATGTAAAATTAATTAACTATAAGATACCCACATTGTCAGAAAACATTAATTTTCAGTATGATTTTCAATATAAAAAATTTACTTACCAATGTTTCTGTTTTATGTAGAAAATATAAAGAAATAGGAATCACATACTGTTAATTAATAGTAGTTAAATACACCTATTTTTTATTATTTATATTTTGAAATCTTGTCTTACTGAATTGAAAACTTTCAACCTAATTGCTACAACGTCAAAATTTAAATCAAATTTCCAGCAGACTCAGTGTTGTCAGATCTACCTATTTATCGTGAATGTGTGCATAATTTCACAATTTTCTGTAATCTTAGTTAAACTTATATGAAAGTTACCCGACAAAAATAAAAGGACTCTAAATTAAAAGTATAAGGTTAAAATAAAGAAGATATCAGAAATAAATTGATGAGGTGCAACATAATTCTGATTTTAGTTGACAAACTATATTTACAATGTAATGAAAGTCGAAAACTGCAAATTTTCGGTGATTATTATGTATTACAATTTTTCGTTCGTTCTATTTCAATAGCATGACTATGTAGGCTAACTTTAGCGAAGGGCCAAAACTTTTAGTTTTACATTTAATTTAGTTTGTCTTTCACATTGGAGTCAACCTATATTATGATTTTCTCTACAAGCAATCTGGCGGCACTGTTTGGCATTGACAGTATGCATGTAAATAATGATCTTTTTATTATTTTATTATTTAGTTATTGTACAAATATTATAAATTAATTAGCATTCTGCACTGAAGGTCGTCTGTAGCTACTAAACAAAACAAAAATATAGCAAATCGGTTGAGTGACAGAGGAGAAAATGGTACCTAACAGTCTTGTCTTTGCCTATTTATATATAGATTAGAATCCTGGTTTCGTCAACGTAACATACGTAAAATGTTTAACGTGGAGAACAAACTAAAAAAATCCAAAAAATGTCGGCCAACTTTTTCATACTGATTTATTTTTAACTTTTTTCTATTAAACATAAAACTAGCACGTTGTTCATTTCCAAATATATTGTACCATAAATGAAAAACTATCGGGTTCAGAAATCTTGGATTACTCACGAATAACTCGCTAGTAATCAATTTCATTTTTAGACCAGGTGCCATGGACTATTATAGTGTTGTATTATGTTTTGGTTATTACTTTCAGTTCATGTCTGAATTAGATGTTTTAATTTTTTTAAATAATATATATGGATGGATGGACCTTTAAATTCATAATTATATAACACATATTTAAACACATAAATTTGATGCCCACAAAATGGTTTAAAACTAAACGGGTTGCCATACCGACATCAATCTCTAAATTTTGGTAATTTCATGAACAGATTGCACACTTCCGATTCAAATATGGAAGGACATAAATTTAAAAAGCTGTTTTTCACGCCCTCGGTCGACATGAATTTTACTACCAACGAATATTCTGATAATTCGCATTATATGAACCTGCATTTGGTTGGGAAAAATATGGACTTAATAAGTTTTTATATTCCAATAAATTTTAGAAAATTTGTACGTATGTTCCAGATAACGATGATTTGTGTTATTTGAATACTTACGAATTTTAATTCTGATTAATAATTTAGTTGAAGCGTTTGTTGTATGTTTCAATTTGATTTATATGGAAGTTATTTCACATAATTACAGGTGATTTCATCTTATATTGTTTGCATTTTTTACTTTTTTTCTCAAAATCCTGAAAGGCCCTAGTCGTGCTTTTTTTACCTATGGATTCTCAATAGGAATCACCGTATGTCGTTAAAACTTATTCTCTGATAGTGCAATGTTGGATAAGGTTATAAGATATACTCCAGAGCAAAAAAATGCAACACCGCAAACTATTTCATTTTATAACTTAACCTTAAGAGAAATATTTGAGGACATTTTTTATTCAAATCTTTAATTTTTTTGCAGCGGTGTACTTTTGTCGCTTAAACCGCCAAAGATACTAATTCTGACGATAGAAAATGTAGTTTTTAACTGTATTGCTAGTGATATTGTTTTGTTTTCTTTCAAAATTAAAAAATGCGGAGAATTCGCAGTGGTCACTAGCTTCGACTTGGATTTTTGTTGGGAAATTGGTTAATAATAAATATTGAATAAAAGTGCGAATATGCGGCAGACCATCGTAGCACTGATAATAGTTGTCAAGACACATGGGCGGATCCAGGATTTTCTTGAATTGAGGACAAAAGATGAATTTTTTCACTGCAATTTATTATGTTTTTAATCGACTTCTAAAAAGGAGGAGGTTATCAATTCGTCTACAACTTTTTTTTATGTATGACGAGCGATTATTCAAAAACGGCTTGGGCAATTTAAATTATTTAAACTACGTTATATTAAGGAACATTAGAAAGGTCCCATAGTCTATTACGTGAGATTTACGCTTTTCTAGAAAATCAGAAAAAAAGTAAAGAACAGACTAGATTTCAGCAATTTTCACTGTTTTCTCTAAAACTGCTCACGCAATTCGAATATTATATATTGTATTATCCAAAGATATGTTCCAGCTTGATTTCGTACATTTTTCTATAACGTAAAACATACAATTTTTCTGAATATCGGAAAAATATATGCACAAAAATTGTAAACATCATGGTAAATGTCAAATTTTCTTCATATATATCTAGTTTAAATGTCAAGATATGCCATGAAATTATGTCGTACAGGGTGTTTGTAAAGATTTTCATTTTGATACTTTTGAAGTCAGTTTATTTTAGAAACGAAGTTAAGTTACAGCCGCGTGAAAATGCAGAAAATATTCCATTAGCTTTGGTGCGTTCCCGCAATTTGTTTAGTGTATTGTTTTAAATTTGATTGAATTACTTCATTGATTTTTAAACTTCTGCACCTTTTCCAAAACATTCCGTTGCGCTAATGCTAATTTTAAGTGTTTTTTGCGTGTAAAATGTAGACAGTATTAGAGATTCGTTACTGCCCCTGCAGGGCTAGCCTTTGAAGAAAGAAGAACCAAGAAAACACCACCTGCAGGGCTTCGACTTAAAAGGTTAGTGATAAACTTTTATTTGGTGATTTCATTTACGCGACGGCACGTGTTTATTAATTGTTCCGCTAAGGGTCCTTCGTCAATTATATACTTGCATTGAACCAGCATTGAACTAAAACCGCAACATCTAATTCATACATTTTTTTTGGATATTATATGTAATGTGTCATCGAAGACATTCCAAGCTTATTAAAACGAAAATTTGTTATTCCGGCTATCTCTTCTGTGTGGAATACGGTTGAAGATGTGTGCGTGCATTCATGTAATATTAGGTGGTACATAAGCAGTTGTATACATATGATGGTTGAAATATAAGTTGGAATTAAATTAGTTAGACAGGGTGGTTCTAAAAATATTGTATTGGGTAGCAAATAATTAGTTGCGTATAGTTGAAATAAGAATGGAACAAAACTATAGTTATACAGAGTGGATATTTGCGTTATAGAACGGAGAATAATTACAGTTATACAAAAGGCTTTAAAAATTGTCAGAAGCAGTTGAGTATACAGGATGGTTGAAATATAAGGTGGAGTATCATTACAGTTATACAGAGAGGTTTAAAAAAGTTATATAGTTTGGAACATAAGTAGTTGCTTAGACAAGGTGCTTGAAGTAAAGGTGGGGTAAAATTATTGTTATTGAAAGTGTATAAAAATTTGTTATATAAGCATAAGCAGTTAGGATATTTGAATTATAGGACGTAGGAAGGGGTATAGTCATAGACATGGCTTAAAAAAATTTTACAAGTGTTGCATATACCGGCTGATTGAAATAAATGGTAGAGTAAATTTATAGTCATAACACGTGGTTCAAAAAGGTGAATTTTGTTATATAGGGTAGACCATGAGCACTTGCATAAATAAAATACTAGACATACGGGGCGAAGTAAAATCTTTGGTATATAGGACAATAGAAAAATAGAAAGAGTCAATAGTGTGGAGAGGATTTAGACTTATACAGGTTTGTTTTAAAGGTATCAGGACCGTTGTAATATTGTGTTGAGTTGAATTATAGTTGTACAGGGTGGTTCAGAAAATGATAGACCAATAAGTTATATAACAGTGACCAGTACACAGTAGCATATAGAGTGTGGATGCAATATAGAGTGAATTAGTTACATTTATAGAAAGTGGTCCAAATAATAAAACAAATAAAAAAGTTAAAATATATTTGGAAAATATTGACAAAGAATAAAAATTAGAGAGGGAAAAGAGAGAGGGAGTAAAAGAGAGAGAGAGAGAGAGATAAGAATACGCTAAAATTTCAATTGAATTGTACCTTAATTAAATCAGATAAAAAAGAAGATATGTTTGAAAATAGTGATTGCACACGGTTTTTAAACTGTTTTTATTTTAAGTCAGCCCTTTTTTAAATATAAATTATTATTTCCCTGTATATTCGTCCATTTATTCTATTAATTTAAATACTTCTTTCCACTGACTGGATACGCCAGTCTCAAGACATGTGTTGAAATTAAGGCTCGCTCGTTTAGGCTAATATTCACAAGCATTATCCATACGTTTTATGGCACTATAAGGAAAATTGAAGACATACAGAGCATTTCATTTGCTTTCACAATATGTTTTATACATCCCCATCGCATTATCCTGGTTAATAAAGAAGGTTCTGCAAAATATTTCTGTAAATTATTTAAATTGCCCTTATGCAAGATTTACTTAACGGACAGTATAGATCTTAAGCCCAATTAATCCTAACGTTATAAGCTAACAGTGGGAGAAAGATTAAGTACCAGTTTTGATTAAATCAACGGAAGAATGAAGAAACACTTTATCGTTTTTTTTTCTGAGTTCTCTGTAAAAAGTGCTCAGATTAAGATTTGTGAACACTCATTTTGAAAATTTTCTATTGACCTTATTTAGATTTGGTGGCTGTACCGAAAAATTAAGATAAACTCTAAGCTGCTAGAATGTCACTCTGCAAACAAAACCATTTACATCTGTATGATGCACAGCATGAGCATTAATTTGTTAAAAGTGAAATAGGCGATATCAGAGCGGATAAAACAATTTTAATATAAAATTTTTGATTTTCCACTGAATTGCACTTCCACCTCCCTGATTGTTTGCTTTCATAGCGTACAGATTTCGCTCCATTGAGCTTCACAAAACAAAGAACACTTTGGGGGCGATACCGAGTTCAGTTTATAAACTTCGAAACAACCAGAGAGTTTTCCTATAGAAAATTTGTAAACTTAAAGAGAACGCGCTGAAAGGAATCGAGTTTTCGGAAATCAGTGAAAGGATCTAAAGAAAAGTAAATATTAAAATGCTAATTTTGTAGTTTAGGTACACAATTTCTGCACATTAGTATGCTATAAAGAGATTCACTGCTTAGTGACAGAAAAAGTAAATGCTAAGTGTGAATTAGAAATATATAGCATTCTTAAGTAGTTTCTGGATGATTAAGGAGGTAAATAGCTATTTCGGTTGTTCTTGGGTTTTCACTCCTCACGATGATTTCCGGAAAAGAAAAAAAAAAAACAAATAAGTTAGGTAAGTGAAAATCAAGGTGTAGTACCTAAGGACAGTTTGTGGAACACTATTTGCCATCATATAGAAACGCTCTCTCGCAGGATTAACTACTAGAAAGTAGGTCTATGAATCTGTTAATTAATATTGATAATAATGATAATGATAATCCTATCTGTATAATATGTTTGGATCTATATTGTATTGTACTTATCTATATGCTATGATGATGATGATATGATATGATCTTTCGATTCCTCATCAGGAATCGCCGTTGAACAGTTTTTTGAAGCAATTTGTAGAATATTAATCCATGCAATTTGCCAACCGACTGATTAATTATTATTTAACAACATGCAGGCACCTTCTTGGATTTTTCTGTTCTTAGTTTATTTTATTTAAGTACCTAATATCTTAGTGTTGTCCCAATCCATTTTGTGTATACCAATATCCATTCTTAAGACGTTGTATTGGTGTTCTTCATTTCTTATTGGAGAGGGTCTTTATGCCTTACCGGTGTAAACTTTCCCGCAGACACAAAGCACACTGTACACACAATTTTTGGAACTTTGAGCAACGTTTGCGTTTTTTTTGTCAAGTTTGTTCTTAGTGCATTATTTGTTTAAAAATCGTGTTTATTTTGTATTTATTTCCAGTAGGTTTCATTTTTTAGTCTAATCCGGAAATATGTGGTATAAGTTTATAATTTCTGTTACCAGCCTTGTTATGTGACTTTGAAGGACTGGAAATGTTCGTTGGTTTTTCTGTTTAACAGACATAAATAAAAATCTCAACAACAAAACTGTGATAGTCCTATCTTCAAAACTGTTAACATCAGCTATACGTTCTTTCAAAAAGATCTAACCTAAGACATACGAACCCAATTAACGCAACTCAAAATTATAGGTAATTGTGTGTATTTTGTGGTCATACATATGATCATTAGAGCTAAGAAAAAAAGAACACCAATATAACATTTCCAGAAGACAGGTGGACAAATCAAATTTGGCCGACGATGTAATAACCACTGGCCGCCACATGGTACTAATAACCATTGGCCGCCACATGGTACTATATATGGTCGAATTGGATAAAACAATGATCTTGTTGAACAAAGAAAACTTAAGGAAGCCAGCTGAATGCAGAAATTGGGCCACCTGAATAGATCTGAAGCGGAGCTAAAACAACAAAAAAAAATAACTATCAGTATCAACTGATCAAATACCAGTCAGATTGTCACTCTCAACATTTTTTAACACGCAAGAAAATTTATGTCTAAGGGAAATTTAAAAATTTGTTCAATTAAAACACCCAGTAATCGGTTACCACTACAGATTTCGAGCTGAAACGTTTTGTTCGTTTGTGTTAAGTTATACCATTGAAAACAGGGTCTAATTTAGATCTTGAAACATTTTGACTATTTTCAAGTTTATGTGGTGGTAATAAAAACTGGTGATGCCACAACTATCCTTCAGAAAATACACAGTAATACTGGTTGATCATATTCCAAACATCTATTTTTCTTAGAATATCTGTGAGTAACACTTTCTGTAGAGTAATCCGAGCAATTTTACAACACTTTGCAAATTCTTATCTGTTGCAAGAAAAACCTCAGATGAGAAATATCCATTTACAGGCAAATTAATCTCAAAGACCTCCTCAACAATCATTCAGGAATTAAATAACACCTTGAAAAAATAAAGCTGTATATTTAAAAAAAATCAGTTTATAATACCACTGACATCGAAGTCAGATTGGAACCTTGAAACGTTTGGATTTCTTTGATTCTAAAGTTTTTTGTTCACAAGCGTGGTGTTATTTCACTAAGAAATACAAAAAAAACTAGAATATTTCATACATTCTGAAAGTTCATAAAAAGCAGGGCAGTTTGTATAACATCTGTATAAATTATTTAAATTACACTTCTTCAAAAACTACTTATCTGGCAGTATCCATCTAGAGCCCTATTAAACATTACATCATTTAGGGGAAATTATCCAGTTTTTACTGCAACGAAGTTAAGACTTTTTTTGGAAATGATTGATAGGTTTCTCTGGCTTATCTTTGTGAAAAGTGCTCCAATCAGGACTTAGAAATATTCGTTTTGATGAAAGTTTTCTGGTTCTCTGCAACGTTTCGTCATTCTTCATCACTTTTAGTAATATAAACAAAAAACAAAGAAAATATTTTTCGAAATTAAACATAGAAGTAATACTTATTATAAATACCTGAGTTTCCGAAAAAAAATTATCGCGGCGTGAAAAGGAAAGAAAACCGAGTGGACGTAATATCTCTGTCTTAGTTGGCTTCTGTTTGGTGCTTGATCGCTTTAATAAGTGACGTACAGTCACAGCTTGGAGAACTTGAGAAAGACAGATACATCCACTTTGTTTCGTTTCTCTATCGTCCAGGGTTTTTCAAGTTTTACGATTCCTCTTGAACAAACGCCCTTGCCTCACGCACTCGATTACTAGTTTTTTTATTGTTCAATTTTCTTCTATAAATTTGATTATCAAATCTTATCACTTGTCCCTTGTTAACTATTATTGATACTAACTTTCCGAGATTTTTCAATCCATTGAACGCAAGAAAATATATTGTTTCTAGTCTTCATCAGTTGCGCTCCCCTCAACTGATTGAATTCTCCAATAATTATTTATGTATATACATATAACTGAATTTAATTTTTTTTTCGCGAACTGAAGTTCGACATCCAGGAAATTGAAAATTCTCGAAAAGTTAGTATCGTAATTTCTTTGACAGGTTTTAGTAAACCTACGAATTTTTCCGTGTGATTTGTATCCTAGGAATCACAGGGAAACAGCGTTACACAAAGTACGACTCCCGATTTGGAGTCTCTGTAAGCTAGAATCCTGGATGTCGAACTTCAGTTCGTGAAAAAATACTATTATTGATGATGGCATAAGCTAATTACTCTTAAATGACTTCTATTTCGCTGTATTGGCAAGAGTATTCAGATTTCTTAGATGAAATTGTGTAAGAATTCACCAGCTAACAGAGATTTTTATGTGATAAAATTCAACAGCAAACCGCTTAATAGTTTATAAGCCATAATTGAAATAATTATAACAGCAAACTCGTTTAAGTAAATTGTTTGAACAGTAAAAACCCCAACAAATAAGATTTTTTCGTTTTTGCTTATAGTGTGAAAGGTAATCGATCATCTATTCATAATGCTGTCAACAGTAAACTTATAGAGAATAAAAAAATCTTCAAAATAAGAGCTTATAAATCTTGATCGTAGCATTTTTTATAAAGAAAGGCTGGGAAACCGATATAAAGTGACTGTTTAAAAAAATTATAACTTGGTTGTAATAACAGCTAGAACCTTTAATCTTACTCCTAATGATAGCTTATAACGTTGAGATTAATAACCCTGACAATCGATATTGTCCGTTAACTAGATCTTGCAGAATTGCAATTTAAATAATTTGTAGAAATATTTTGCAGAACATATCGTATTAACCATGACAGTTCGATAGGAATATGCAATACATATTTTGAAAGCTCATAAAATGCACTTCACATTATATATCTTGGATTTTTGTTATCGTGCTGTAAAATTTATGAAGTATGCTTGTGAATTTTAGCTTAAACGACATACCCCTAATTTTCCTCTGATGTCTCGACAGTGGCTGAATCCAGTGAGTGGAAAAAACTAATTTAAATAATAACAGTAAACAGTATACAAGTAACCATTAACCTAATAAAGCAATGGAAAAATAGATCAATTACCGCAGATAATAGTTATAATGTAAATAAAAATCTAATAAACTGTTGAGAAAAAACAATGTAAGAAAACAATTTACTGTAACTTTCATCTCGTGCCCACACCACAAGACAATCCTAGATCCCACCTGTGCCTTGACAGATATTGTCAGTGAACCGTTGGCTGGCTGTCCCATTTTCCTACTTTTAATGCAATATTTGCTATTAGTACAAGAGCTATTAGCAACCTCTGGAAAACAAGAATTTCAGGTAGGCCAGTTTTTAAATATGCTATCTCTCTCACTCTCTCGAACGTCATGCGGGATGCCTGGCTGGCGGGAGTGGTTGCGGTTAGATAAAATTATCAATTTTTCAAATAATTTTAAAAGGTTTCTTTTTTATTATTATTTTGATTGAACTTTTTCGACACACGAATCTGTTATGGGCCAGATATTTTTATTGTTATTTAAACTGTGCCAGACGCTAATTTTGCCTTAGAGAAAAAACAAAATATTTTAGTATGGCTGAAATTTGTATATGATGTTTTTTAAATATATAAAAATCCAACGTCAAGTAGATTTTTTTATCCATAGTTGTATCACAAAAAACGGATGCATTTTGAAAATCGTCATCATCATCGTCATCATAATATTTATCACTGCTGTCATTTTCATTGCCAGTTATCATTTAGTTATAAGTTATTATCTGTAATAGAATGAAAAATTTTATAATTGCTCTCCAACAAACCAGATTAAATTATATATATATATATTATATATATTTGTTTTTAAGTTTTCGCGGGCACTAAATGTTTTAGGTGGTTTCCGGGAATTCATCCGCGTACTTGATAACTGATCCCTGCCGGGATCGATGGTAAAATGACGACGTTTCGGCAGAGTCACATCTGCCCTCTTCAGGTCGGTTCGCATGATTCTCGTAGCCTTCTGCTTTCGCTTCTAGTTACTCGAATACTAATACTAATAAGTAGAAGTATTAGTATACTAAGTAGTAGTATTAGTATTCGAGTAACTAGAAGCGAAAGCAGAAGGCTACGAGAATCATGCGAACCGACCTGAAGAGGGCAGATGTGACTCTGCCGAAACGTCGTCATTTTACCATCGATCCCGGCAGAGATCAGTTATCAACTACGCGGATGAATTCCCGGAAACCACCTAAAACATATATATATATATATATATATATATATATATATATATATATGAATTTGAAGACGTATTATCTGGCAGTGTTGTGCTAACATCCTAACATCTGCAGTATTTGAACTAGTTGCGCTGAGATAAATTTCGGTATTTTGCCATTAAGACTGTAAAACTGCTGTAACAATTTCTGTGATATCGATCCAGTGTCATTAACTTGCTCTGGTAACTGTACACTTTCATATTTATGTCTAAAATTTACACGTATTTGTAAAACTTGTTTACAATTTTTTAGTGTATCTTCTACAAAAATTATATTTTTTTCATTTTTGTTTTTACAAAAGACACATTTTAATTCATTGTAACTCAATTTCGTTAAAAATATTACAAATAACCAACGAATACAGGAATGTGACTAAACTGACGTCATCTTGACTACACACAACTGCTGTCTTCTATCTCGCCTGCGCAACTAGCGCGTGACAGTCTGTACTCTTACAACATCTTCCAATCTTTCACCATCTTTCACTTTTAGATCGGACTGGTTGAAGGGTTAACAATTGAATTGTTGTGTGGTAAATTAACTTTGGCTTTTTAGATACTTCAATAACATATAAAAATTTCAGCCATACTAAAATAGTCTGATTTTTCTTTTAATGCAAAATCTATTATTGCCAGATATCTGTATTATTGTTTAAAATGTGCCAGACGCAAATGGCACAGTTTAAACAACAATAAAAATATCTGGCAATAATAGATTCCTATGTCGAAAAAGTTCAATTAAAATAGTAATAAAAAAGAAACCTTGTTAAAATTATCTGAAAAATTGATATTTTTACCTAAGCGCATCTACTCCCGCCAGCCAGCATGACGTACGGGAGAGTGAAAGAGACGACATATTTAAAAATTGGCCTACCTGAAATGCTCTCTCGAAAACGTGACTCTTAAACTATATTATATTAAACCAATTTCCAGGCATTATAACAAAAATAGACAAATTGAAGTGGAATTTATGATCTTTCAAAATATCTTTAGTATTTTCCGATCGTATTAGCCTCGTTAATACGGTGACCTATGCAAAATATCTCTCTAAATTATTTAAAATCCAAATCTTCAAAAACTTCTTACTTACCAGTGAGCCCATATAAACTAACATCATAAACTATCGTGTTAGTTAGCTAATACTTTACGTTTATTAAAAAGGAGTTCTACTTCTCTAAAACTTTCCTATTGACTGCACTTTTACGAATAATTATTATTTAAATAATTTTACTTTTACAAATTTGCTGTTAACATATCATCAATTGTTCTCTATAAACTGTTACTTACGTGATGGTATAAGCGAATTGCTGTTGATTTTTTTGACCAAAAACGAGTTCAATTTTGCTCTATAGACTGGTGCAAAATTGAATCTGTACAGTCGAATCCGAATTATCTCATTCCGAAGTTGATATCCAACCGTCGAATCCATATATTTAAACAGTATAAAAAAATGTTAGCGATTTCCAATGGCTAACAACCGATCTGGCGTCCTCCCCAAAACACCGATTTTTTCACCAGCGAAGCACAAAGGGCCACGTTTTCCACTCTTTCTGTTCGAAATATTCAAATAAAACCGATATTGAAAACAGCCGGAAGCGCAGAGCCTTCATCGAGGATGATGGCTTGCGGCTGAGTTTGAATTTCAATAATTCCTGGAAATCTTTTCGTTCGAATTGTCGCGTGGAAATGTTTCCAGATAGCGAGAGCGAATTCGGAAGTTTCGTTTGTATAGGGTGACGTTGTTCGGGGATTAATAATAGTATTGATGTTCATGCATGAGGTTTAGTATTGTGCCTCCCAAAATAGCAGCCTAAGCCCTGTAGCCTAAAATGACATTCACAAATTGATGGGTGGCGGTATTTCACAACGACACAGTGTATTTGGAAATCCCCATGGAGGCTGTGATCGATTTATATTAGACCTTCTTTCATCTAAAAATCGTGTTTCTCTTAACGCGTTAATATCAGTGCTAAAGCTTTGAAGTTGCGCACAGATTAAACGTTTTTATTAAGGGCAAAAGAATTTGGTATTTAAATTTGAAATATTCAAAATGAGAAAAATGAAGCTTTTTTAATTTTCAGCTTAATGGAATTCTGTTGAAATCGGTTTGATTAAGCGCCCCCGTAAATCACCTAGGCGAAATAAATTTTAATGAAAAGGAGTTGAATATGAATTCCATTACTACTGAAGATACAGCATGTCAACAGAAACTCTTACATTGAGCAACATCTCCCGAAGAAATGAAATTATAGAGAATAGTTATAACAGGGTTTTGGACCAAAAAATAAAATTACACTGGAATAATGCAAAACTTACTCACATAATTTAATTTATAAGAAGAAAATCTACAATGTCACTCAAAGTATAAATAGTCATAACTTTAAAAAATGAGACTGACAACACATCACACTTTTTTTAGTAGAATCCTTTTTCCTTCCATCTGATTTATCCCTATTGCTATTAGATAAGTGATTATTGATTTCTCTTTAAAATAATCAATTTCATCAAATTTGGCTTAGAACAAGTGCGCCATGGACAATTAACCAGATCAGTAATCTGCTTGAAAATGAACTTAAAAAGCAATTCTTTCAATAATTTTTGCTACACCATTATATTGACTAGCTGTCGCCCAGTGGTCGAAATTCGACCAATTGTGTCAATATCTCTGGCAGGTTAAGTAACCTCAAAATCGTATCGGGACATTCTATCCTAGGACCTTAGAGAGAACAGCAATTACACGGAACGGATCCAGATTCGAAACCTCTGTGTGATAGTTTCCTCGAAAATCCTAGATGTCGGTCTTACATCTCGCTTCTACAAATAAGTAAAGAAATTCAAGTTTTTTTCAGATATAATTCATAGGACATCATTTGTGTTCAAATTGGTAATTCTTAATTTAATATGACAACAAAGGAACCGCTAATGGGCTACCATACATATTTATTTTTTCTAACCTGTCTGTATAGCTATAATTGCACTCAATTCTCAAACATTTATTAAAATCCTCATCAGAATAATTCCATCTCATTATATATTTCCACCACCCTGTATATGCAACTGCTCATGGACCACGCATATTTTTTAACATTTTTGAACCACCCGGTAAACCATTCTGTATATGCCACTGCCTATGAGCCACGGTATTTACTCTTTTTGTTTATGAAATTTTTAACTATCTTCTGTAACTATAATTCTACTCTGACCTATATTTCAATCATCATACATATGGAACTCTTCGTGGGCTACTCTATAAATCATTTCCATTTCTAACATTTTTTATCATCATCCTATATATCTATAATTCCTCTCACCCTATATTTCATCTTCCTTATATATACAACTGCTTATAGGTTACAAAATGTTGCATTTCCATTTCCGCCACCCTGTATATGCATCTCTGTATAATACTCTTTGCACCACCCTGTATAACCGTAATTCTACTGCACCTTCTATTCCAAGAACCCTGTAAATTCAACCGCTAATGGGCTTCCCTATATAATTATTTTATTAGTTATAATTGCACTCTACTCTGTATTTTAAACACCCTATATATGCAACTGCTTATGTGCCACCCACGCAAAAAATTATTTTGAACATATCTGAAATCGCCCTGTATAATTATAATATACAACGATTACTTTACCACTAAACAATAACAACTCTTGCATGCCACTTCCAGTAGTACATGCTCTAAGTATAAACAGCATTGGTCCCTCTATATATAATTACTCAATGTTTTGAGTCTGGCGGTGGCGGAACGCGGCACATTCAGTTGTTTGGCGTTGACATTATGACGTAAATAATGAATTTTTATTATATTTTATTTAATGAATGAACCATTATTATAAATTAAGATAAGCATTCTGCACTGAAGGTCGTCAGTAGCTACTAAACAAAATAAAAATGAAGAAAATCGGTTGAGAGACAGAGGAGAAAATGGTACCTAATCGTTTTGTCTTAGCCTATTTATATATAGGTACCCAAAGATTTCTCGCCAAAGTAAATGTAATTTAAAATAAAATTTATAAATAACGCCGTCAAGTTAAACTTCAGTCATAAAAAAATTATTAAACCTATTTATCTTTCAATAAATAAAACACATTTATTTATTTATTTAGCTCATACACAATCCATAGAAAATCACCTAAGCAATAATACAATGTAATGTATCCTGTAAGAGAAAAATGAACTCCCTGTGCACAGGAGCTAGAGGAATACAAAAAAAAACTAATACAAAATTCAATTACACGCTAAAAGTTTTATTTCTAATAAGCCCCAAAAGGTGACATTAGACAAATGATATTCTCGTACTGAGGCGAACATGGCCCAATGATTTAATTACAGTATTTAAGTGATTACGTTATATCAGTAATAACATATACTTATACATATGCACATCCAGAGTACACATATACTGTTTTACGTTCTATACTCATACATACATCATACTCACATATACCGCTATACAAATATTCTTCTACATTTATATCTTATAATATACAGACTTGTACTATCTAGGCGTTGTATTTAAAACCCACAGTTTTAGCTTTTTTTATCATTTGTTTTCTACAATTCATAGATTTAAGATTGTTGTCTAGTTTATTGAAATATTTAATGGCTTGGTATTTAGAATTCTGTATACTGCAGTTTTTAGTTATTTTTTGAAGTAACAGTGGTTTATGTCTTGTTATACTATTCGAGTGAAAATATTTATCTTTTAAGCTGTCATAATGAAACTTGAGGGATTCTAATATAAAACATTGTTTTAGGCTTAAAGGAATTTGATCTACTGTTAGCTTATCTATTTTAGCTCTTTTAAGTAACCTGTTTTGTATATTGATTAGTACATCAATCACTTTATTGTACGCTCCTCCACAAGCTAGTATCCCATACGTTGCAATGCTTTGAAATAGTGCATAGTAAATCCTTAGTAATGTTTTTGCATGCATAAATTCAGACCGCTTTTTGAATATGAAGATTAAATATTTAGATTTGCTAACTACATGCTCTATGTGTCTTTCCCATTTAAGGTGTCTGTCGAAATATACACCCAAATACTTGCATGTGTCTACTCTTTTCAATTCTTGGCCATCTATGTTTATTTCTAAATTTTTTGGTATGCTATCTATGTAGCTTCCGAAGGTTATATAAACTGTTTTATTCAGGTTCAATGATAACTGGTTACTGCGGAGCCATTTACTGATTATTTTTATGTAGTTCTGCGTAATGAGTTGGGTCTCACTCCAAGACTTACCGCTGCTTATTACTACAGTATCACCTGCATAAGATAATATGGAATTATTGGGTAAGCTAAACAGCAGGTCATTTATGTATAGGAGAAACAGTAATGGTCCTAGTATAGTGCCTTGTGGTACTCCCGTTGCTAGTTTATCTTTGCTACTTTGTAGTTAGTAATTCTTTCAAATAACTTTTTATGAAATTTAGGGTAATTCCTCTAATCCCATAGTTGTTTAGCTTTTCCAATAATATCTCCTTATTAACCGTATCAAAACTCAACTCAACTTTTCTTGGTGATTTCATTTGCCTTTTCTTGGAAATTTTCAATTTTACAACTATATTTTTCTATTTTAATGTAGTTTGTTGCAAATTTTATGTGATATTGGAGGTCATGTGGTGGAAGATTTTAAATTTTCATGAATTTATAAGGATGCATTTTATGCCTTCAATTTATCTATAAGTGAGATTCAAATCTGTAAGTTCAGGTGTTGGCAGAAAATATGGCTGAACATTAGTTTCTTTCTCACCTCATGTCATACTTTAAGAAGTAATTTTCGGAGCTTGAAAATAACTTTTTTTCAAACAAATTCCCCTAAATTACTAAATTTTCGCAGAATAGGTTTTAACTTGAATTCGAATATTACAGTGAAAATTAATGGCTAGAACTACTTTTAATTTGATTTTAAACTACAGTGGCATCCAATGTTCCATGGCACAGGAAGCCAGAATTGACGAAATTGTATCTTAATATTTTTATTATTTAGCAATAGGAAATATTCATAAGGATCGAAAATAGAAGAAAAAGAAGATTCCAATAGTAAAAAAATGTATAGTAAGTACCATTAGAAAAAAAGTTCATGTTTGAAGTTTTAAACTTTTTGTTTAGAACGCCCTATATCAATTATCAAGCTAAATTGAGTATAGTATGATCTTCAAGTATAATTGACGAAATTTTCAGAATTTTGGGTAAATTTTTGGGCAGTTATGAATTTTTATAGTTGTCGTTGCAATAGATTTTTCCTTATAAATTAAATTATCTAAGAATAATCATGAAACTTAACCCACCAACAATTAAGAGACCTTCTAAATTAATCATTCTGATAAAAACATTACGAAAACAAAAAAACGGCAGTGTTTAAAAGAGCAGCAACAAGGGTAGCCCGGAAAGTTCTATGGATTGACATGATTACGAAGTCGAATACCTTCTGAAGTGGCTGTACCTGACACAACTAGAATGATCGGCAAACGAATGAGGTTGCTGAGAGTGGAGGCAGTGTGGTTTGGAAACCGCGTGTATTAAATAAGTTTATTTTGATAAAACAATGTAGTTTAAAGTGTGAATATCTGTGAAATTTATCCCAGAGAATTTATTGCAATATGAATGAATTCTAAAAAAATATACCATTCCATTAAAAACAAAAGAGTAAAAGTCTTCTTTCGGTGTAACTGGAAGTGGCCGATAATTGAAATTATTTTAGTTAAAATAGCATTCCAAAATGCGGTTAAATCCAAGATTTTAAATTTCTAACATATTTAGTTTCCCAAAAGTGCCTAACATACCACCTCGTTTGAAGAACTCTGTATATAATGTATATTTGAACCATACAACTTCTTGATTTATAACAAGATTTTAGGAATAGCGTCATTTTTTCGAATGGATAGCTTCATTTTTAACCGACTTCAAAGGAGGAAGTATATATGTATGTTACCTAACCGACCGTTAATAGCCGGATAACTAAACAAATGGAAATTTCCCTCCGATGGATTGTATAGTTTTTTAACCTATTAAGCCCATATACACTGCAACTGCAGTAAGAAAATCGGAAATGCTTAACGGACATTTCAAGGGCGGTAATTTTAGGCACTGAAAAAACATGTAGCTTACAATTTTTCGGCTCCTTACCAAGCTCGTTTTGTTTGTATACCTACCTATTTAAATGCGGCGACCATTCTCCCGGCCTATAGAAAATTAGTCTGTTCTGTTACTCTTACAGGGTGTTTAGTTATAGCACACTAAAGTTTTAAAGGACTTCACTTGATAAGGCAGCCGTAACCTGGACGTTCTGTTATATGATGTGAACATAAGCAAATCAATACAGATGGTTGAAATATATGCTGAGTTGAATTATATTTATACAGTATAAATCCCATATTGACACAGGGCGATAACATTATTAAAAGAAATAATTTATGGGGTAGCCCACAAGGAGTCTTTGACGGTCATCCGTCCTAGTTACAGAAGGCAGCACTTAGATGTACTGGTTGGTACTGTTGGAGTGGAACCTAAATTCTATAGAAAAATATTTTGGATTTCAACGCGTTGACTTGCTAAAGATTATTGCTAATAAAATTATTGTGTATACTTTCGATATGGTTCTGTCTATTAAGGTTATACCAAAATAAAATAAATAAAAAAAAAACTGAAAATAAAAAAAAAAAATATAACCGACTTCTACCTACAACTAAAAGCAAAAATAATTATAACAAAATACAACTCTAGCAAATAAATAACACATTCAATGTTGTAAGGTACTAAAAACTTAAAATGAAGTATATGTTTGAAAATCAAATCTAAAATCCTTCATTGCGTACTTATGATTGTTGCTTGGCACCGACTTTTACTCACCTTTTTGTTTACATTTTTTACCAGGTACCTTACACTTATTGTTATATTCAAGTTGTAATCTTTTTAGTTGTAGGTAGAAGTCTTAAAATTATATACCTAAACCGGCTATAATTTTCCGATAACTTGTTTCAAGGGTGTCATTGTTACTTACCTTGACTCCATTCATTTAGTTTTTTCTCTCACAAACACACTTTAAAAACATACGTTGTTCTATTGACAGATTTACCGTTAGTTAACTAAGAACCTGTGAAAAGGGATTCTTGACTTGACTATTATTGCTAATAAAATTAATAACATACCAAAATATAATAAATAAAATGATAAAAAAAGTTCTGCAAGGTCTAAAAACATAAGAAAAAGTTAATTTTGCAAAATTACCTTATAATTATGTTTCAATATCGAAAATTTGTTCTTCTTGTTTATTAAAAATTGAAAATTTTCTGACATTACATTAAAAATAATGGAGGCAGAACATAATTAATATTGGAATTTGCGGAGCGGCACTCATTCAATACTGAAAGATAGCAGCGTAAGCTTCCTATGAAATATACTTCCCGTCTCCCGTGATCTCCCTATCTCTGTTTCTCCTTACTTGTGTCATTCTTAGTAATGGATATACAATTCAAGAGAATTAAAATAATTGTGACTATTTCCTTACCACTCAGGTATTAATCTTAATGTGTAATTCAATTCTTAATTTAAATATAAGTGCAACATATAAAATTTGTTGAGTTATAATATTTCATACATACTTCACCTATTTAATATTCGGGAAGTATATTACGAGGTCACATTAATTATAACAGATTAAATTATGGGAACATTATCTCAGTCGATATTTTTCAATGCCACAGCATCTCCAGACTATTGTAATAAGGTTTAATCTTGAAAAGTGAAAGTGAAAAGTCTTCGTCATGCATTAAATTGGGGTGGCATGTCGCTGGATTATAAGTATCAAAAGCTGAAACAAAGACAAAACCGGTGGCTTAACATTAATATGATTTTATATTTAGCAATTCACGTTATACCCTCTTTCTACACCAGCGCCATTCTTGTCAGTTCTTGAACTCGTTCAATGCTTTGGTAGAGATTTTTTCAGTTTAGTCCCCATATAAGTTTGTCATCATTCCCTGTGCCATCCATAAATTAGCCCTTTCTTCTAATGGTCTGACGTAAGTCAAGTTTCTAATATTGCAAATAGAAAATTGGAATGTTTACTAGAAGGAAAAGTAAATTTTGTATATTAATTGGATGATATATTTTTTATTTACAATAATGTATTGAGTTTCTATAAATAAAAAGACTTATAATTTGTAAATTAGTCGCTGTTTCTTATACAGAAAACTAAGTTGTATGGATATTTCAAGATCGACCAATGCAATTTCAATATGTGCATTTCATTACCATACTCATCTATTTTCGTATGTGTAAGTGTGGATCACCGGTAAGAAGCTTTCACTTCAACGACTAAGTGGTGGAGATAATAAAAAATTAATAGAACGAAAATAATTGAATTTTAACTAATTCCACATGTTTCAACATATTCTTTTTTCATTCTTTTTATTCTAAGTAATTTCGAAAAGATTGTTGAGGAGGTCTTGAATTATTTTGTCTATTCATTTGGTTTTCTCTCTTCCTAATTTTGTCCTGTAACAGATAAGTATTTAAAAATTGTATATGTAGAACAAAGTGTAGTAAGGCAATTTCGTAAAATTGCCCGGATTACTGGCTGTCTGTACAGAGATTCTTCCTCACAGTTTTTCTGAGAGAAAGAGATGTCTATAAAATGATCAACCAGTATTCCTGTATATAAGTAATGTTTTGTATATTGTGTAATACTTATCTGTGTTTGGAGACGTTTCAACTCCGAGTCTGGAGTCGTTGTCAATCGTTTAGTGTTGTTTTCGAGGTTTTTTTAAAAAATTTTCGCTTTGATCTTGAATTTGTTATTTGTCAAAAAATTTGACACTGACAATTTGTCGTTTGGCGATCACTTGACTCTGAGGTTACCGTTTTTTGTTCTGTTAGCAGTAAATTCTTTTTTTTAACGCAACCCAGAGTTCTAAAAATTGTGTGTACAGTGTTTTGTGTGACTGTGGCCATTCTTATACCGGTGAAACTTCAAGATCTTTAGAAGTAAGGAAAAAAGAACATCAATATAACATTTCCAGAAGAAATGTGGACAAATCAAATTTGGCCAATCATGTATTAACGAGCACCGGCAGCCATAGGATAGACTGGGATAAAACAAAGATTTTGTTGAAAGAAGAAAATTTAAAAAAGAGAAAACTTAAACAAGCCAGCTGTTTGATGATAAACAACACTGAAATCGGAGCACCTTCAGCCGACCTTCATTTGGACTGGAAGAATTTACTGCTAACAGAACAAAAAAACGGTAACCTCAGAGTCAAGTGATCGCCAAACGACAAATTGACAGTGTAAAATTTTTTGACAAACAACAAATTCAAGATCAAAGCGAAATTTAAAAAAAACCCTCGAAAACAACACTAAACGATTGACAACGACTCCAGACTCGGAGTTGAAACGTCTCCATACACAGATAAGTATTACACAATATACAATACTTATTACTTATATACAGGAATACTGGTTGATCATTTTATAGACATCTCTTTCTCTCAGAAAAACTGTGAGGAAGAATCTCTGTACAGACAGCCAGTAATCCGGGCAATTTTACGAAATTGCCTTACTACACTTTATTCTACATATACAATTTTTAAATACTTATCTGTTACAGGAAAAAATTTGGAGGAACGAAAACCCAATGAATAGACAAAATAACTCTTTTTTCTAATTATTCTCCATTGTTCTACTGAAATCATGTCTCATTTGGTAATACTTTCTTCTTTTAACTTGAATTCCCATTCAAATCTTTTATGGGGGGCTTTGCCTTTTTATCACATTTTTATTTTTACGTCTTCCCTAAATGAAGTAGTTTTTTTCCAATTTCCTCCCAGTACCTTAAACTTGTGGTAAAAGAAGTTTTTGGTGTAAAAGTATTTTTTGATCTTAAAATGAGAACCTTGTTTTGATATAAATTTGTCTCTAATAATATACTCATTGAGAAGAAAATGGCAACTCCCAGAAGGAGATGTTTAAATTTAATATTGTTTTGGTAAAACATAGATACTGTAGTAAGGAATTAATGAATAAAATTTGAACAAAAAATACCAAGGTATTTTTTTTTTTTTAAATTTAAGTTTGTTAATAATGTGTTCATCAACTACGATTACCTATACACTCCCCAACACCTCTTGGCATTGATCCAATACGGTGGTCTATTTCCTGTTGAAGAATACTATCCCAAGCAAGCAAGTGGGGGCTGGGGTAAATTTCCGCGCTTTCTACCCATCATATCCCAAACATGTTCTATGAGCAAAAAATCGGGGGATCTGGACGGCCATGGCAACAGATTCACATGGGTCTCTCAAAAAAGTTTAAACTAACTCGAGCAACATGAGGCAGAGCATTATCTTGTTGAAATATGGGATCCATGTGCCGATCTGGGATCCTGAAGATAACGTTGCGCTGTCAGGTTATCTGGAAGACAACGTCCAATTCACGCGGCAGACGGCAGACGGCAACAGCAGACGGTAACAGCATGTGCCGCGGCAGCAGACAGCATTATTAATACTTTGCAGTATTAATTTCTATGGGACCGATTCCGACATATGACTGCAACTGCCGTGCGACAGGACGTCATCTGTTTTGCTGCGAAGCGGCAGACTGTACTACCGCACAATCACAGTACTGCCGTTGCAGTTAGACATTATAGACCTATTGTGAGACCAAGAAAGTGAAAATTTATTAATTTAGTGTCTAAATATCAGTATTTATTTGTTTTCTGGGAACGCCACATGAAATTCTAAAGATAACTTTTTCAGATTCATCCAATTTGAAAGAAGCTTTTTTATTTCACATGGTCTTTAGAATTTTTAGTGATAACTTTTACATATCAAATTTGCAGTAAATTCCTTAGATACTTCAGTTTGACTGTCAAACATTAATGTCAAATTGTGATTACTAAATTTTTCATTACGAATTTCTTGTCCATTTGTGTTAATACCATTGAAAACGGGGTCTGATTTAGACCTTAAAACGTTTGGATTTTTGAAATATACAGACATTCAAGTTTATGTGGTGTTATTTCCAATGAACACAGAAAAAAATCCGTGTTTATATTGTAACATAAATCATAATTATAAAGATGCACGTATTAAAGAAAATATTTGGAAAGATATCTCTCAATAACTCAATAAAACCCCTAAGTATAGTTATATTATTATATAGTTATGCTATTCGGTACGATTTGGGATAATTCACCTACTTGGGAACAAAAAAATAATAATTTATCTCGAATCACTAAACCTCCGGCATTAGCAAAACCACTAACCTTCTTCTTCTTGCAATAAAACTTGCAACATTTGATTATTTATGCTGTACATCCAAGAAAAGTTAGTAATGCTGCGACACAACTGCATTGCCTGCTGTCGGCTTCGGAATCTATACGACGACAACTGAAGCCCGACAGCGTTTACTGTCGGCGGTCTGCCGTTGCCGTCTGCCGTCTGCTGCGTGGATCGGAATCGAACCTTAAAGGTAACCTACTTCCATGTGCACCCCATACCATACCTACTGTTCGCTGTACATGTGTGTGTACGGCTATCATGTCCACCCAAGCTGAATCGAGATTCATCAAAGAAGACGACCTGATGCCATTCCACATTCCAATGTTGTCGTTTTCTGCACCACTTTAGTCGTTGCCGTCAATGCTCAGCTGTCAGAGGTAGCAAAAGATGGGAGCTGCAGTCCACTTACAAGATGGCCTTGTTCTCCTAACCACTCATCGGCCAAATTTCGAGTTGTCCAAAATGGGTCTCTAAAGGCCATAAGTCCAGTGCCTACTTTTTCCCGATTTTGGGTATTATCAAACCACGCTTGATAACATCTCATAACAGTAGTTGAATTTCTGTTCGTACGGTTACCGATTTCTCGAAATGAAAAACCCGCCTCTAGTAAATCAATAACTCGACCTCTTTCAAACTCATTTAACTGGCGAAACATTCGCCGTACACGTACTGTGGCCATTTTAACATTACTAAACATCGATTTTGGATCCCATGAAATAGTTTGTTTTTTTGGTAAATTTTAAAACATTCAAAAAACGACTAGAATGTAAATTCGTAAAAAAAGTTTACATGATTTATTTCCTACTATAGCATCTATGTTGTACCAAAACCATATTAAATTTCAACACCTCCTTCTAGGTGTAGTGATTTCTTTGTCAGTGAGTATACATATACATACATAGGCTTTGTGCTATTATACACATATATATTAGTACAAACGCGCCTCCTTTCTTGCCAATGACTTTTTCATATTTAAATTCCCTCATAGTTCGAGATGACATTTACATGATGATTGATTTCACAGTTTACGATCCCGAAGTTTGCACTACTATTCAAACAAATATCGAACAATATTCTGAAAGATCTGAACGCCTATGAGAAAACTTTACAAATATTTCGAAAGAATAGATAGACCATCATTCTTCACTTCAATCTCCATTTCGCAAATTTGGCAAAACACAAATCTAAAAACTTTCCGGAAGCAGTCTTATCGAAAAACTTTTGAAATTATCTGAGAGAAAAAGTTTTGCCCTCAACATATCCGCCCACCCAAAAAATAATCGCTAATCTTTTTAGCATTCTTCTACGTTTGAATACATTAGGTTGCAAAGTTCTGTTAGTCTGAAAGTGAACTGGAGTTCTGAATGATGTATGGCAAAGTCTGGGAAAGAAAGTTTCGAATGTAGCTTGGTCGAGTACATTTCCTTTTCGTCTTTTTTGCCGCAAGACAAAGTATCGTCTGGCACCTTAAGTGAAATATACTGAGAAAAACGATTTTTCAATGGTTCGCGATTGAATTAAAAGAAACCAAGCATTAAATCAGAGAAGTGTTGAGGTGAAATTTTCAAGAAGTTTTAGGGGCGTTCTTAGATTACCGTTCACTGTAAAATAAATTCACCAAGACAGAAAAAGCAATATTATTCAGTTTAAAGATGTTATTAATCATATAAATTGTTTTGACATCTGGCTGATTTAAGGTATTGTAAACAATTTTGGTTCCCAATTGATAAATTAATGTCGTTTACAGCTGATTAGCAATTCAACACAATCTTTTGTGTCAATAAATACCATCAGATAACAAATATGGGAGGGAATGCGGTAATGTTAGTTCGTCAGTTCGATGGTATTTTTTTTTAAATCATAGAAAAATATATGAGACCACTTTTGGATCTTCCTTCGTACAATGAAAATTAAACAAATCGATTTCCATGGTTTGTGATCAATCAGAAATTTCATTACTTTGCTAAAGCAATTTTTTTGTCAAATTTGAAAATTCATCAATCCGGATATACATACTATTACATAAAAGAATAATTGTTCAAATCCGTTGGCCAGCAGAGAAAAAATCAGGTATAAAAATAATATGGTCAAGTGTGAGTTGGATTCGCATACTTAGGGTTCCATACCACCTTCAAGATTGCAATATTCCAGTTTCAGACAAGCAGGGAATGAGTGCATTTTCTTATATTTACCCTTATATCTTTTAAAGGAAGCCTTTTAAATTTATAAAAAATGTACACTTTGATTTTCCACACATTTTTTTTACCTGGATTTTTATCAAAATGCATATGTATTTAATTTTCTAATTTAGCCCCCCAAAAATTAACATTACAGATTTATTTTACTAATAAACTTTCAGAGAAGTCTTTTATAATCTACTGTCTGGGTTTTGAGGCCCTGTAAATTGGAAGGTAAAGGGCAAAATAGGTCAAATTTTAAAGTATAAATTATTAAATCTGTTATTCCAATTATCAAAAAATACAAATAAAATATATTTTTCAAAATTTAAATAGTGTAGTTTCTAAAGTGGGAATTAAGTCGATTTTTAATATTTTTGTTAATATCTTTTAAACAAATGATTTAAAAATATATATTTGTAATTCACATAATGAGCCTTTTATCTGATATATTACATGATGCTTTTGAAAATTGAATCCATTTAATTGTATAATTTATCCCTAAAATTACTATGGGGGTTTTCTAATAATTTACTTTCCGTGTAATTCTATTATTTGGGGGCCAAATAATATAAAAAATATATATTTTTGTTAATATCTTTTAATTAATTTATTTTAAAAATATGAAAAAAATATATTTGTTTTCTT
Organism: Octodonta nipae; assembly: GCA_034190945.1. Lineage (NCBI taxonomy): Eukaryota > Metazoa > Arthropoda > Insecta > Coleoptera > Chrysomelidae > Octodonta > Octodonta nipae. Next base: position 26,021,402 of record CM067217.1, read on the forward strand.
CATTATGAGCCCTTTCATTTGATATATAACATGATGGGTTAGAAACAATTTTAATTTTATATTTTCCATTAATTCTATAATTTGCTTCCCAAAATGAATATTAGGTGTTTTTCCTTATTTTTATATGGTGAGGGGCTATACCTCCATTTTTTTCAAAATGTTCCAGCTTATGGTTTCGGAGACAGGGGGGATGGGTATTTTTTTATATTTTTGTTAATATCTTTTAATTAATTTATTTTAAAAATATGAAAAAAATATATTTGTTTTCGTCGTAATGAGCCCTTTCGTTTAATGTATAATATGATGGGTTAGAAACAATTTTAATTTTATATTTTCCATTTAATTCTATAATTTGCTCCCCAAAATTAAAAGCAGAAGTTTCTCCTTATTTTTCCACTAAATTTTACGTTTTATAGTTTCGTAGATAAGGGGGGGATGGGTAAATTTTGATATATTTTCGTTAATATCTTATAAAATATATTTTTTTAAATATGAAAAAAACATATTTGTGTTCCTCAGAATGAGACCTTTCATTTGATATATTACGTGATGCGTTTGATTTTTTTTATTTTTAAATTTATATTTAATTCTATAATTTGCCCCCCAAAATTAATATGAATGGTTTCTCCTTATTTTTCCTGTAAATTTCGGGCAACGTTCTATATTTCCTATTTTTTTCAAAATTTTGGGCTCAGTAGTTTCGGAGATCAGGGGGAGAACTGTCGATTTTTTAGTTTTTCCCCCCCAGAAGTACCCCTAAAATCAATTTTTTTTTCTTTTTTATGTACTCCTGATCGGGTCACCAAACTATACATTGATACCAACCCTAAACCCTAAAAATAGGCCAAATTGATAACCTCTTCGTTTCTGGAAGACGGTTTATAAAAAGGAAAGAACATGCAAAGAAGAAGGCACCTACAGTTATAGTTAAATTGAACATACGCGAAGTATTAGCACAATGCTAATGATCTCACAAACCAGTTAAATAATAAAAATAAAATATTTTTACTTCAGACTTGTTTAAGCTAAGCCCTAAAAATATTTCTTATTAAAAAATATTCCAGAATTGTTGTTAATCCATAAAATAAAATAATTTAAAAAACATTCAAAAAAGGGTTGCCAAAGTCGCCCTTTATAATTAAGACCCAATCCTTGCAAACTTGGGCAATGATTGCAAGCAAAGAGACAATATCCATATAAAGACACCAAATAACTGATAAATATTAAGTATTTCTGACATCATATTCAAATGTACATAAAACATGTATAGGCGAATTGTAAATAAGTAAAATTGGTAAATTTAGTTATGTTTGGGTTTGCAGAATATTAAAAGTCGTCATATAGCAAGTTATTAATGTTTTATGAAATAAGTAATTTTTTATAAATTAGACGTATTTATATTAAACATACGTTTCTTCATTTTGTATTCGCACATTCCTGTAACGAAACTACTGTGTGATGTATACATATCTATTCAAATCAACAACAGAAATTGAAGTAATTTTGGCAGTGAAATATTTGACAGGGGCGGATCTAAAGTCTTGTTTCCGAGAGGGGGAATCACCTACGAAATTTACCTATGTGGGGGAAGGGCTCCTTTAGAGTTTCAAAAACATTGTATTCCTGGCTTTATTTTAAGCTTGTATTAAATTGTCTTCTAAAAAAAAAAAATCAAATTTTCATTTTGCAATTTACATCAATAAATATAAAGCCATTGACAACGAAGTCAGAATAGACTTTGAAACGTTTGGTATTCCTGCAATATACGTAGTTTTATCTCTATTGTGGTGTTATTCCCCAAAGAAACATAAAAATAATCTTGTATTAAACTCAATGAAACTCTCGGAGGGAGCGCTCGCCCCCATCGCCCCTCCCTGACTTTCTTGGCAGTATTGTCAAGAGATGAAAGAATCCTCCAAATAGTGAGTTTTCTATGGCCACTAAGTCATCTGGTAAATCACCAAATAAACTTAAGTCTAATCTATGTTTTGTTTGCTCTTCTGCATTCGATATTTGAATCAAATAATTGGTTGAAAAAATGTTATGAGTCCACAAATGGCGAGGTTCCATAAAAAGTCATTAAGTTAAACAATTTATCACATTACAAAAAAAAGAGCACATCGAGAATTTCGAATGCGCACAAAAACTTTTCTACTTCATCCCCTTTCCAACGATAAATCACACGTATTGGAGAGTAATTAGTATCATAATAAAATTTGAGATTGTAACTTACAAGGTTGGAACTATAAAAAAAACATACATTAAGTTGCAATGATTTGTTATAAATTTTGTTCAGACTGGCTTCCACGGCCACGGATGCAATCACGACAACTTTTTCTGACTGCTACAGCCTAGTCTATAGTCGCATCTCATCCCACATTATTTCAAACGCAACATTTATTCTTTCTCTTAACTGCTCCTTGGTTTCTATTTCCCTCTCATCAACGAGTTGCTTGGCCGTCCTCATACAAAAAAATCAAAGTGAGTAGGTCTGGCGACCTTGGAGGCCAGAGTATAGGGCCTGCTCTCTCAATCCACGGGTTTGGGCATAATTTGTCCAGGAGCTCTGTGCCAGTTCGTCTACAATATGGTGGACAGTCAACTTTTTAAATATTATTGGTCTGTCTTCCAATGCGATTTCATCGAATAAGATTGATCAATCGTCAATTAAAAATTAAATTCATATATACGAAATAGAAACAGAAACCATGGAGCAGTTAAGGGAAAGAATCAATGTAGCGTTCCAAAAAATGAGGGATCTTATTAGATGAAACCCCCTAAAAAAGACAGTTCCATAATATTCAAAAAAGTTGACTGCCCAGCTCATTATAGGCTAACTGTTAGGCTGCTGGTACACACGTCCCTCGCCCGCAAGATGCCAGGTATAATTTGGGGATACTTTACAACCTTCCACTTACATAAAAAATGTATCGCGAGCACCATTCTTTAACACACTCAAATACGTCCCTATACGTCCGTCGTCCGAAAAGACGACCACCAACGTTGAAAATTATTAGGATTCAATCTACCATTGAAAAGAACAAATTTAAGGGCACTTCAATATACAAATTTTAACGGTTGTTAAGTTTTATATCACTTAAAAACCTCCAGTAACTGAACTATGTGATAAGCTTTCTTTCTTTCGGCATTTGCAGATTTATATTTTATTACTCTTTATTGCACTCTGAATATTTTGGCTAGGCAGTTATTGATACTACTAGGATACGACCCGAAACCATGGATCCCTTGTATCGAGTCGCGCTTTTGTAGTTACCGACCTGTGGCGGATAGGACTGTCGGATCGAAAAACATCTGCATGAAAAAAAATAACACCGAAGGCAAGTAAAAAAGGGTACAAATTGGTCGAAATATCTTTCATCCTCCCAAAATGTTTGGGTAGTTGAGGGAATAGAATGAATATATCCATTCATAAAAAACGCATTTTAAAGAAGGGTACGAACCCAACGTGGGTTGTCATGTTTTGCGGACCACCCACGTTTTTTATGAATATAAGTATATATAAGTATTTGAGTGTGTCAAGAAATGGTGCTCGCAATACATTTTTTATATAAGTGGAAGGTTGTAAAGTATCCCCGAATTATACCTGGTATCTTGCGGACGAGGGACGTGTGTACCGGTAGCCTTAGAGAGCTCCTGAACAGTTCATTCCCGAACGCGTAGATTAAGAGAGCTGGCCCTATACACTGGCCTTCAGACCTGACTTACTTTGACTGTTTTGTTTAAGTACGGGCCAAGCCACTCGTTTATGAAAGAGAAATAAAAACCAAGGAGCACTCAAGAGAAAGAATAAATATTGATTTTGAAATAATGGGGGATGAGATGCGACTAGAAACTACCCCTGTAGCAGTCAGAAAAAGATGTCGCGATTGCATCCGTAGCGCTAGACGTCTGTTTGAACAAAATTTGTAACAAATTATTGCAACGTAATGGATATTTTATTTTTTGTAGTTCTAAACTCGTAAGTTACAATCTCAAATATTATTAGGATTCTGATAAAGTGTTTAACTTAATGTTTTTTTTATGGAACCTTGCTATTTGTGGACTCATTTTTTCGACCAATTATTTGTATCAAATATCGAATGCAGAAGAGCAAACAAACATCATAGATTCGATTTAGGTTTATTTGGTGAAGATACACTGAAATATAAAAAAGAAGTTTATATGAAAAAATGTGGGAATTAAGACAAAAAGATAAAGAAACTAAAACCGTAAGCTATCTAGATGTTATATGGGCTACAAAATATGGCAAATAAGCCCACCTATCCGCCCTCCAAGTTTGGCGAACCTTCTACAAAACACCCTGAATATCTAACCTGACAATTGCTTCTCACAAATAAATGCTTCTTCAGAATACAAAGTTAAATTAAATACTATGTATCTATGTTTATGACATGGTACTCGTGGTATAAAAAAATACTACGCTACCAGATATAATTACGTAGAGGATATTAAGCCAGGATACATGATAGTAAATTATGTAAAAGAATAGCAATAAAATATTAAAAAATATATATAACCGACTTCTACCTATAACTAAAAATAATTATAACAAAATACAACTCTAGCAAATAAATAAATAACACATTGAATGTTGTTAGGTACCTACTCAGGAAGTAAAAAATGTAAACCTTAAAAGAACAAATTAATTAACTACCAATCTAGTATATTTTTGAAGTCGGTGCCAAGCAGCAATTAAGTTTGATGAATTAGTAGATAAGTACGCAATGAAGGATTTTAGATTTGCTTGGCACCGGCTTCAAAATATACTAGATTGGTAGGTAATTAATTTGTACAGAATGAGCACCTTTTAATGTTTACATTTTTTACTTCCTGGGTAGGTACCCAACAACATTGAATGTGTTATTTATTTGCTAGTGTTGTATTTTGTTATAATTATTTTTAGCTTTTTAGTTATAGGTAGAAGTCGGTTATATTTTTTTAAATGTTTTATTTTCAACTTTTTAATATTTTTGAACTCAGGTAGTTTTCAATCTTTATATTTTTATTTTGTATGTATAACGTTAATAGACAGAACCAGGTAACATCGAAAGCCTCAACATTACACAATGATACTTTCTCATTTAAATTGACAGTTAAATCAAAATAATAAATATATTTATGCCTTATTGACTACGCCATGTAACCTTTTTTTGACAACCCTGTATAACTATAGATAATTCCACTCCAATCTATGTACCAACCATCCTGTACATACGACTGCCTACCGACAAGCATAAATTTGTTAGCTGCCTTCTATAGGACGCAGTAGAATCCATCCCATATTTACGGAGTCAAATCCGTCCTATATTTCAACCATAGTATATACCTCCTTGTGGGCTAGCCCATAAATTAGTTAATTTTTTACATTTTATATTGTAATATAGTCCGTGAGTTCAATTTTAGAATTATAAACTAATATCCACTTTCACTATTCTAGAACTTTATTTACATTCAAACAGCTGATTCAAAAATACAATAACAATCCCATATAAGCTAGTCGTCGCGGTATCACTGCCTGGCGATCGTGCCGTGCTTCTTTTATATCACCAGCGTAGAATTCTCCAGTAGAAATCCTCATCGCTCCTTCCGCTGCCGAGTCTTTTCGAGAATCGTATTTTTTTATCTTAAAGCGTTTGTTGTCGTGCTGAAAAGGCTTTGGGTAAATTTCGTAACAATATTATCATCCGTTATAACATTAATTCGTCTCCACACTTTATGCAACTTCTTATGGGCTATAAAAGAAATACTTTTTTAATCACACTGTATAAATATAATTCAACTGCAGCATATATTTCAACCATCCTGATTTGCTTATGTCCACATCATATAACAGTTTTTTAATCACCCTATATAATTTTAATTTCACATTTTTTCCAACATTTTTATACTACCAAACGTCCAGTCCACCCTATATTCCAACCATCCAGTATATACGGCAGCCTACGGACCACTATCACTCTAGTCTGTCCTATATTTCAATCTTCATATAAAGGCAACTCCTTCTATCACTTTACTTTGTGATTTTGTTTGCTATAACTGAACACCCTGTCTATAAACGTACCAAATAGCAGTTTAAAGTTTGACATGTGTTGTCAGTGAATTTTCTATTAGGCCGGGAGAATATGACAACCAAAAGCACCGTCTTCGCAAAATGGAAAAATTTGCATTTAAATAGGTATTTGCCTGGTATACAAACAAAACGAGTTTATTGATTTAAGGAGCCGAAAATACTATGCTTTACTACCTATATGCTTGAGATGTACATAGAAAATTATCAAATTCACAATTAAAACTTCCAGTGCCTAAAATTACCGCACTATTACGTTGGAATTAAAATATTTATGATGAAATGTCCGTTATGTCATTTCGATGAAATTTTTGTTAAGAATTTTGGAATTTTCGGCGAATTTCTGCAAAACTGCAAGTTGCATGTCGCAGAAACGTATATGAGATCACCTAAGGATCTTCCTTAATAGATTAAACGTTAAAAACTATACACATCCATAAGGAATTATCGACAAATCGACTAAGATATTAGGGATATTGGTCGATTTCCATGCACGCATGTGTTCATCACAAATTTTGTCACTTTACCAATAGAATTCTTTTCCAAAATTTGAAGTTTCACCAATCCGGATATATTCTCTATTAAACAAGACCATATTCATTCAAAACGGTGCACCACAGGAAAAGAAATCAGGTAACATACATACAAAAAAATAGCGAAAAAATACGCGACGAATTGATAACCTCCTCCTTTTTGTAAGTCGGTTAAAAAACTAGTACTATGAATGATATAACAATTTTATTTCGTCTGTAATAACCCATACATCAAATTAACCTAGTTTTACAAATGTACACCAAATGTTTCTTTATTTATAGTGTACACATCCAACTGAATGTCCAGTTCCTCTCAAACTTGGTATCAAGTCCTGAGTAATGGAATCAATAAACTCTTGAGTTCGTTGTCTCAATTATGTGCTAAATTAAAGGGTAACAGCGGAACCTAGGCACTATCTTTTATAAAGCTCCAACGGAAAATAATCCTCCTCCTTCGATTACTACGACCAATCCAGCGCTAAATGACGTTGGCGTTCCACCACTTTCCTATAAAGAGAATCCAATGGGGGAGGTTAGATTCTGTAGTCAAATAAAGTTTACAAATTAACCCTCTACTAATTGGCGAAAGAGCCATTTTTCCACATGTCTAGATACGCCACCTGGGTACGTTTACCGAAGCAAAATGGCACAGATACTTGATTGAAAGGCAGGAAGCAATATACGTTAAATTTTGTGGATTATATTTCGTGTTCAACAAGTTTATGAAGATGATCTTACTCCAAGGTGCGAATGTCATCTTTGCCCCTCAAACTTCACCTGCAAAGTTAAAACCTACCCCCACTCATCTGGTTTAAGCCATGTACCTTCTGTAATCACTATGAAACCATGTGTAAACCTGATTACTTTTATGTTTTTTGGGGAATAACACCACAATAGAAATAAAACTACGTATATTGCAGGAATACCAAACGTTTCAAATTCTATTCTAACTTCGTTGTCAATGGCTTTATATTTATTGATGTGATTGCAAAATGAAAATTTGATTTATGTGTAAACCTGTTCTTAAAACCGTCCATTCTGTCTTCTTTGCCAACACTTTTTGGTTTTCCCATACTTTTCACATACACATCCGGTTATTTCGAAATGCGCATACCATCCTATCCTGAAATTTTGAATTTATTGTGCAAAACCCTACTGCTTATTGTAACACTCAGGTATTTAATCATAATTTAATTACAAATTTTAATGTAATGTTGTGCATTATTAACTGAAATGCAGTTAATACTATAATTTATTGATAAAATGAAATTCTTCTCATGTTCGGGAGTTATTCTGTCGATATATAATTTAGTGTTGACGGACTACATTTCGTACATAAATGTATTTGCAAATAGAAATCAAAAGTGTCAAAACAGTGACCAGAATTCTGCTAACGGCATTACTTTAAATCTTTATTGCACGAGTGCACAGGATGTCATTTTAGTTGTGAATCTTCTGCTGATTTAGTTAAATACTTTACCTTGATGTTAAATTACATTTTTATCTACAATGAGATTTGATACTAAATGTGTTCAGTTTGGATATTCTTATTAAAGGCTTCAACAAAACCTGATAATTAAAAAATGTGTTCTGAAAGCAGTTTTATAATTTGGGAACATTTTACACTTGCTTACCATACATACAATGATTACTAAAACAATTTCTGATGATAATTTTCATATAATGCTGTTCATGGCATTTGCTTAATCTGAACATATCATTACGAAGTCCGAAAACAATTTTACACCAAAAATTTATTTTAGATGTAAACATTGTTTATTCATATTAACATAAATCACAATACAGTAATTCGACTATCAAATATTTACTACTTTTATGTTTTTTTGGGGAATAACACCACAATAGAAATAAAACTACGTATATTGCAGGAATACCAAACGTTTCAAAGTCTATTCTGACTTCGTTGTCAATGGCTTTATATTTATTGATGTGATTGCAAATATTTACATCAACAATCATGACTAATACCGAACAGATGATCATTGTAGTTATTTAGATCAACGTATCTTTGGGAATGCGTTTTTTGTCGGCCTTGTTTAGTTACTTGCAATTTTAGTTTTCATTTGGGATGAATTATTTCTCGAAGGGTGCCTATTTTGGTAGCGTAAAATAAGCTGTTATAAAAATATGAATACAATGTATTTGGTTGTCAGAAAAGAAGAATCGAGAGGTAGTTGGATTCTACCTTTCTAATTCCGAGGAACGTCAATTGTCAATTTAGTATTGAAAGTTAGGTTTCGGAATATTCGTGGAACCCTTTAGTGCTATCGGCGAAACCTTGGGGTTTTAAGAAAGAAACCCGATTCTATACTTTCGGCAGTTGCTTTTTGTCATATAGGTAATTTAAACGAAACTCCCGTTGAACTGAAGTTACAGATTCACTGTTAGCAGATAGCAAAATGCTTTTGAGTTGAGAATAATGATATTTTTTTTTGTTTTCTTCAATGTTTCTAACATAATGTGGCTTTTTGTGCTAAAGGTAATGTATCAAAAGTTATGCGGATATAAATAGTTTTCTTGAACACATGATCAGCAAACGTTTATTATTTGTATTTGTTATTTTTGAAGGGCGGTGATATTGTTAAGCCAGTATGACTTGAATGTTCTTCCCACATTATGGATGTATAAATTAGGGCAGCTACCACATGTTAACTTATAGACCCCGGCAGTTGTTACTTTTATTAATTTTACTTCACTATTAAGAAAAATTAATCTATTTTGACAAAAATGACATGTGATGTCTTTGTTTTAGATTTAACACCTTGGAGATTTTTTTTTACAAAGTATAACATTTTTTAAATATTACTAATACAATTCCAATTTAATTGTACAGTACATATGCACACATTGAGAATGTTTGTCTTGAAGGCGGATAGTAAAGATATATTTTGATTTAATTCCAATTAATTTACAACTAAGTTCATCCTAGATTTCGAATATTCTCATTATTTAATATTGGCGCATTCGCCATAAGTTATGAAAACTGCAAAACTGACCATTCCATATCATTAAAAAAAAAAAGAAAAAAATATGGACTATTCTGGAAGAATATTCTTTCAAATGAAAAAAGAATCATCAAAATTGGTTCCTAATTGACGGATTGTTGAAGTAATTGAAAACCTCCTCATTTTTTGAAGTTAATTATTAAAAGTATTTTCATACTGAAAAATGTGAATTGTATTAGTTGATGTTCATTAATTGTGAAATTAATTCCCATACAAAACACGTAACTCATTTTTCTTGGTGTAGTTTTGCTTACAACGACAACCGTATTTATCCTCTTTTCGATATCCTTTGCCGCAGAAAGCATTCGTTCTGACACGTCACGTTTTCGTGGAATTAGAGTTTCGGTTATTTAGAGTTGGCTTTGGTGTTTTGAAGGAATATTTATCACCGCAGGAATACTTTCGCATCACACAAAAACCCCACAACAAAGACGTGATACTGTTTGCCATAAAAAAACGTTTAAGTAATGTGGAACTATTTATAAACGCGTGGAAGCAGATGTAGGGCTTTAGAGTGTTCCAGAACCTCATAATATGCGTTTTGTCAATTTTTACATTTGTCGGGTTTACTACAACAGTCTGAAATTTTGATGTTATATAAAAAGACTAAATTAACCTTACGCTTTATCTGTTTGGTATGGTCAGAAGACTAACCATGAGATCAGTTCACTAATTTGAAGTTAAACTTCCATTTACTACAAAAATTGATTAGAGTTCAATTTGTTCTATATAATTTAAGCACCCTGATTGACACAAGAAAATTGAGCCAGGCAGCATACACATAGACTTTGGATTAACTTAATTCTCTCTATTTCTCAATTGGCTAGTGTGTTTGTTTGGTACTAATTGCAGGGCTCACTATTTAAGAAATTCTTCATAACGGAAATTTAGATTTGGTTTGTACCCAATGTGTTCAACATAAGAATTTATTCGTCCCTATGGAGCATGATTTAAAAAATTCTTAAAGGTCAGTGAGTTTGGAAAACTCCGATTTTTAACCAACTATCAAAAAGAAGGAGGTTATAAACTCGTTGACATTTTTTTATGTATGTTCAGCTATTACTTAAAAACGGCATAAGCAGTTTTAATAATTTAAACGGCACCATATAATATTGCGGAAAGGTACCATAAAATTTTTTAAAACGTTAAATTTATAGTTTACTAGAAAATCGGAAAAACAGTTATTAAGGAACTGCAGTTCAATGAACCTTCACTAATTTTGTATATTTTTCTATAACTTTGAACATACCATTTTTCAGAAAATTGGGAAAATATCTGCAGAAAACGGTAAACGTTAAAGTAAATGTCAAATAAATTTTCAACAGTATTTTTAAACTTATATGTCAAGTAATATCTTTCCTAAGAGAATATTAATTGTACAGGGTGTTTGTAAAAGTCTTCATTTTGATTCATTTGAACTTTCGATGCATTTTTTATAACGTAAAACATACTATGATTCAGATCAAAACAAATATTACATAAATAAATTTCCAAATTTAAATATCTCTGAAAATAATTACTGACTATACGGGATGTTTAAACTATTTTCAGTTTGATTCATTTGAAGTCGGATCTTTTTTTTTAATATAAATTATTATTAAATGAGTGAATTATGTGTCTAGTCCGCCGATCAGTAATCTTAAACCAGCTTTTACTATACTCGACAAACTTTCCGTAAATGTGAAATATAAATAGTGGGAATAGAGTTTTATCTTCCGTAGGGAAACTTGTGTCATTTCGGCTTAGTGCTTTCCTTAGAGTAATGTTTCGGCAACAGTTTTTCAACTACACCAAAGACGAAAACTAGTTATACCAAATAAGATTTTTATTTGTACCGTAAATGTAAACTAAAGAACTTTTCATCAACGGTCAAAATAATTAATTTATTTCATTCTTATTACTGTTTATCATCGAGGAATGTGGTTTAAATATTCAGCGGTTTCGCATCACAATTTATAGCTGCCCTATTGTAGAAAACATAGTATAGAGCTGTACCCTCTATAAAATGAACCACACATTCGACTAGGATAGAGTGAAAAACCATACCAGAATTCTCTGGGAAATTTTGTAGTTCCGATAATTTAAATCATACCGCTTATTACGATACTTAGTTCACAGGTGTTGTTTATTTAATTGGTCGTAAATGATATAGCTCGAATTACCACTCACTCTGTATATAGTCAACTTTCTTCACTTCAGCTCAAAGTCTAAAGCTCTTGAACTTGCAAAGAGTTTTATTTAAAGTTCTACCATAATGTGAGAACATTAGTAAATTATTTTTTATTCGAAATGTGCATAAGTTGCAATTATGTCACTTCGCTTAGTGTTTTGTAAATTATTAATCTATATTTATCTTTTACAGGTACTAATGTTGAATCATTTATTAGGTGTATAAGTAAGTAGTTAAAATTATATTATTCTTATAATTTGACGAGTACTGTAGAGTACAAGATCTCGACTAAGGTTGGTCCCTCTCATCCGTCTCTCAATGAAGTTTTTGGAAAATTGTACTATTTCGGAATAATGGGAGCATTTACTAAACGTTTTGCAACACACAAGAAGTATATAAAAGTGTTTTCTGTTAAAAAAGATCCTACATTAAAATTCTGCAAATATTTCGTTTTCCCCAGATTTTTGAATTTTGAAACAGTTTACATTTATAAATGAAGAAAGGGGTATAAATGGGTTCACTATATTAAGGTCAAAAAATGTATAATAGAACTTCTGTTATCTGCGTGTAGTGGTTCTGACGACTAAGTCTGGGTTCGATTGATTAATTTCAACTCTTATACATTCACTCCCTTCTTATTTGGATCGTTTTTTGTGAAGTAGATGCATATTGGCGGCTATTTAGATATGAATTTTTGTATATACAATCCATGCGTTAATAATGGTTAAGAAACTACGCTTCCCAGAAATATTGCCATTAATTTTTTTTCTCTATAGTTTACAGATATTTTTTAACTTTTTTTATTTGTTTTCTTATTTGGAACACTTTTCATAAGTGTAACTCTATTTCACCCTATATTGCAACCACCCTGTGTATGTTTCTGTGTATTGGTCACCCAATATAAATTATTTGTCTATCGTTTTCTGAACCACCCTGTACAGCCGTAATTCAACTCCACATGATGTTGCAACCGCCCTGTATAAGTATTAATCCCCTCCACCCTATTGACTTTTTATATTTTTTTATTGTTTGTATCAACCTGTATATATATAATTTTCCCTCGCCCCATATGTCAAATATATGCAACTACTTATGTTCCATACTATTTTTTTAACCACCCTGTATAACTATAATTCCACTCCACCTTATATTTCAACCATCCTGTATATGCAACTTATTTAACATTTTTTGAACCCTCCGCCCAATAACTCACATATCCTTTTTTGATCCACTCTGTATAACTACAGTTTTATTTCACTCTTATTTCAACCACCTTGTATACGCAACTTCTTATGTGCCACATAAAACAACATTTTTGAACCATTCTGTATAACCTTAATTCTATTCCACCTTATATTTCAACTATGGTATATATGGAATTGGTTATGTACCACCCAATATCACATTTATTTGTAAGATTTTTGAATGCACATGTACGACTATAATTTTACTTCGCCCTATATTTCAACTGTGCATATTGCTTGCTGCTTAAATTTCGATGCACGCACACGCATACACCTACCACCCTATACCGTATAGAAAAGATCGCTCACCTAATAATTGTTTTGGATTTTAGTAGAAACCCTTTTAATTAAAGTTGAGTTTGAACTAATTAAAATAACAAGTTGTAATTGGATTATCTCTTAGATTTTTTGCATGCAGTTCTGTCTGATATAGTTTAATATAGTTTTACGTATGATATTTTCTTTTAATTTATTGGATAATTTTATGAGGAATGTTTTCTATGGTTACATAAAACGTGCTGTTATTGCAAATGATTTTTTCTGTTAATTTCACGAGTGTGGTGTTGGTATATTCTTAATTAGTTCATTTTAAATCCAAGGATCCATGTTGGAAAGCTTATAATATATTTTGGCATAATTTGAAAAAAAGTGTTTGTCCAGAAGGAACACTTCATTCTGGATTTCAGAATGCACTAGGATACAGAAGTTCAGTGTAAGATATAAGTTTTTAATTACCAAAATTTGAACAATTGAAAGTAAGTGTTGGTCGGTAAAAACTTACATACCTTGCAAAATTGCTATATTGTAACTTTTTTTGAATTGTACGTTTTACCTTTAGAAGTTAATTTCAAAGATTCAGTTCTTGAATCAAATGACAATTGCAAGAAAAGTCAAACGCATTAATTTTACTGCAAATTGCTTGAAATAAAACCCTGTTCTCTCAGCTAAACCTGAGAGACAATTTTTTATAAGAAAGCGACTATTTTTCCGGACAATTTTACAGAAATTGCTCTTAGTGTACTACTGTATTACACCTTGATTTTCAATTAACTAACTTAACTGTATTTTTCAAAAACCATTGTGAGGAGAGAAAACTCAAATGAACAATCAAAATTTCTATTTACCTCCTCAATCAGAAACTACTTAAATATGTACGGTATCCGGAAATAATCAAGACGAAAAAGTAAATGTTTAAAATCTAATAATCTTTGCTAACTTTATTAGTTGACTTCGGATAACATAACCAGTAATATGCTGCTTTTAATTATTAACACAATAATTTAGATATGCAATAATATAAATGTATAATGTTATAAGGGGGAAACTATAAAAATGCCTATTTTTTGTTATTATTTTTGAAGGGATTAGCTTTTTTTGTCTACGAACTATACTTCAAAAGATTGGCGTATGTATGCAACTTAAAGCTGTGGTGTATAAACGTTAACTGGTGACGGATTTCGGTCCACCACTTTCTTGCTTCTGCCCCGAAGAAGGTTGAAAATTGTATTATTGTTAATCCACTTTCCGAAAAAATGGATCGATTTTCTCGCTTATGCAATGTTGACTAAATAAATGCTATGATGCAACCAAGCATCAAATTACGATAGGCGTAAGTGTCGCATGCGGTCAAAGGGTTGAAATAAGATACTGCAATGAAACAAAAATATGGCCACCGTTTTATGGCCAAGTCACATTAAGAATAGGAATCGTTCAAGTTCCACAATATTTTCCGTTCTTTAATCTTACTTGGCCATTCGCAAAACCTTATGCCAATTATTTTATGGACTACTCTCAACTTTCATTCATCTTCTTGGCAGAATAGAGAAAATGATGGCTACCATACTGTTACGTTTCCTATCTCAACCCTTTGGCCACATGCGACACTTATGCATATTCTATTTTGATGCGTGGTTGAAACATAGAATTAGTCAACATGGCAGAAACCAGAAAATCGGACCAAAACATTTTCCGAAAATGATAAACCACTTTTTTCTATGTTAACCAAGCTGTTTTCTCGCAAATTTCGTATCATTGTATTCAACAATAACAGATTTTTCAACCCCCTTCGAGGCAGTAGCGAGAAAATGGTGGACCAAAATCTGTCACCAGCTGACCGTCTAATAATATCACTGTAGTATTTACACCTACTGTCACTGAACCATAGACTGGTGTATTTCAACGTAAAACGAACATTTCCGTTTTACCCATCTCTGAAAAATTTCCAGAATAAAAATCCCACAAATACAATGGCATCTTCAACAATGTTGAACTCATCTACTGTGTAAAATATGCTGGCCGGGACTCATTTAAAAAGCTAATTGCTTGTTAAACGAACTCCGTCTCATCATCTCTACTGACATACAAAGCTCCAACTAATTAATTTTTCCTTTAACTTCTCCAAAGACAATATCTTAATTTCCTTTTACATCCATTTCAGTTGAGTCAGATTTCTGTATTTACAATGCCCTTACATTAGGAAAATCATTAGATAAAAAACGAGAATACCTTTCGCTCCGCCGAATGTACGCAAAGAAACGATGAATGGTAAAATAATTGTCAAAAGGATCTAAAAAGGGGCTCGTTCTGAGTCTCACAAAGCTGTTGACGTTGCGGATGCGCCAATTAAGATTTCTAATGGGTCTCTGGTGAGAATCCGTCTTTGTGCTCTCCTCCCCCAGAGGCGTAGTAATGGGGTAATTATGTTGATGTTTGACATAAATGCGAATTAAATGACTTCACCGATTTCTTCATTGTTGCATAATACATTTTCAAGTTCAATATTGCCGATACACAACGAGTGATGTTACACAAACATTTTCATTTGTCACTATAGTGTGTTGTCGCTCTGTATAATAATGTTCTGTACAATTTCGATACAGTTCTCACAAATATATAGACTGATTTACATGAAAGTTTGAGGATTATTATTTGTTAATTCATTCACGCATTGGATACCGCACGTCAAGGCTCTATGCCTGTGAGAGTGGAAAATTACCAAGCTAGTTTAATTGGAAGGGTATTAAAAGAGCTATGAGCCACAAATGCTAGTTCAGAATTCCCCCTTTTGACGTTAAAATAATTGCATTGCAGATTAATAAAAATTCTGTGTTGAAACTATTATAAATGAATTTCATTACTATGTAAGGAAAATCCGAGGTTGAGGTGCAATATATTGTGGCAAACAAAGTATTATTGCAACTTTCAGATGCTCTTTATCTTGATTGGCTTATTTAAGGGCGCCAAACAAATTTAAAAACCTGTAATGTGAAACATATCTTATAAGCATTGAATTGATTCGGCCGAGTCTTGGTGGAAATTTATTATAATAATTAACTGATAACACTACAACCCCAATTTCCACAATTTATGTTTTTTAAAAAAACTGTCCCACGCGTTTCGACTATTGTCTATGTCAAGGAACTAGACTAACTGGGTATTTCGGTATTTCTCGAAGAAGTTGTATTTATATTCGACGAGTGATATAATTAACAAGTACTTAATTTTGAAAAGGATTATTTAAATTTAATTTTGAAAAGGTCTATGTAAATGAGAGTTTGTTATAGGTGAAAGGATACATACATCTTTAGATTATCTAAATAGGTTTATTACAGGAAAATATTTAATCTGTCTGGTCGTTTAACAAATTACCAGACTTTTAAGTTTGTTAATCTCCAATGATTCTAAAGGGTTTAATTTATTGCCTTTATTTTCAGAATGTAATAATTTAATTTTTTTAACTTATCTATGAAACTTCTTTCATTAATCAAAAAAGAGATTCCAATTATGCCGAACATTTAGTAACAGAAAATCATCTATTCAACGAAAATTTTAAATTATTACATTCAGAAAATAAAGACAATAAATTAAACCTTTTAGAATCATTGGAGATCAATAAACTTTTAAATACCTGTAATTTGTCACTATCACTCTCAAATATAAATATTACTTCTTCAAGAAATACCGAAATACCCAGTTAGTCAAGTTCCTTGACGAAGACATTGGTCGAAACGCGTCGGACAGTTTTTTAAAAAACGTAATTTGTGGAAATCGCGATTGTAGTGTTATCAGTTAATTATTACCGTATAAGTGACAAAACCGCTATGAGCTTAAGTTTTTCAATTCACACCGTTTCATTTTATTGAAGTATATGCCCTAACGTGAACTTATCTATGGCAATTTACACCATCATGTAACTTTTATACAGATTATTATGTTACTTATGCTCTAGCTAATCAACAAATATCTAATTTAGTGTTAGTGGTTATTTATAAATCCATAAAATCAGGCAAAAATACACTGATCCAGTACAAATGAGTCTTTAATAAAAAAAAACATAAATAGATATGGTACAAAAAGATTAAGAAATAAATAACAAAATATATTTATGGCATTTAAATCTTAGAACATGAAAAACTAACTCTACAAATGTAAAAAGATATTAGTGTAATCTGTCAACAGAATTACCTTAACCTGTACAACTGAAGATCAATAACCTTTATACCATATATAAACCAGAATAAATAACTGTAATCAACAATTTTGTCTTCACACAAAACTCAAAGCCATTAGATCCATCCAAATTATAATATTACTTCAAGATTTTATCACCATTACAACCGGAAACCAAAAATATCAACTGTATTTCCAAATCGTGATTATATCCAGCTAACCATTGTGTAATCTGTATCATAATTAGTACAGCCAATGTTCCAGTACGTAACCAACCAATAAGCGGTAAAATATGGCAAAATTATTCGATCCAACAAATAGCCAAACAGTAGAAATATGTTTCAGCAGTTTTTGGGAAATAACACTCACGAAAATTGCTGTATATTTCTAAACGTTTCGGGGTCTAGGTCAGAACCCGTTGTCAATGGCTAAGAAACTATGAAAAAAGGCACAATTCTAAAATGTAAAATTAAAACATTGACAACGGGGTCTGACCTAGATCCCGAAACGTTTGGAAATATACAGCAATTTACCTGACTTGTGGTGTTATTTGGCAAAAAGTGCTTAAATATTAAAAGATATGCCACAAATATCCTATAGAAAACAAGTAAAAATATCGCCATCGGTTAAACTGTTAAATTAGCTCAAAGTATAAATAGCCAAACTATTAAAGTAGGTTATTTTCTGAATTATATTTGTGGCATATTTTTCAATGTCTAAGTACTTCTTGGGAAATGACACCACAGTTAAGAAAATTGCTGTATATTTCAAACGTTTCGGGGTCTACGTCAGACCCCGTTGTCAATGGTTAAGAAACTATGGATAAAAAGGCACAATTCTAAGATGTAAATTAAAATATTTTAATTTACATGTTAGAAAATATTTTAATTTACATCTTAGAATTGTGCCTTTTTTATCTATAGTTAGAATAACAAATATTTTAAATCAACTTAGGGCCTGCATTTGCCCTTTGAGTCATTAATTCGCAGAATTCTAAGCTTCTGTCATAATCATCCTCAGCATGCTGTTGTAAAGGTTGTATTTTGTAAGAAATTATTTAGGCACAACGTTTTATGCACAGAGCCGACAGGAATATTTGTTAACCTGGATACTTTTGGTATTGATGTTTGAGGATCCATGGCAAAATGACCTAAAATCTCAACCTGTGCAGCTTCAGTTAAAATTCTACGATTCTTGAAAATTTTATTGCACACACTTCCAGTTTCTTAAAATTCCTGAACACATACTGATGCCCAACATTTTTAAGGTTGTTTCTGATGGAAAACATGAGCAGCTCTGCATGCACAGCGTTGTACTTCCCCATAAATAAATACTATTTCAATTCTTTGTTGTAAAGAATAAACCATTTTCGAAATTTGATGGTCAGTATACAACAAAACCACTACTAAAAATAAATTGTTCTACATTTACAGTCACAAATATCTTTTGCAAAAACATTTAAAGATTTTATCTTACTTGTTTATCTCGCTATTTATACTCATGTTTTTTTTCAATTACAATTCAATTTTTAGTTTTTTTACGGTTTTTAGGTCATTACTCTGTAAATAATAGTCAAATTTTAATAAATGATGTGTCAAAAGATTTGCAAAAAAGAGATCTTTAAAAAGAAGTATCACATGATATCCCTTCGTATTTAAACTTTTAGATGTGATATTCACCCCTGCTTAGGAGTTGTAACTGCAGGGTGACCGATACGTGTAAAATGTGTCCCTCTGTAAATATAAATAAATAATTTGGGTAGTTAGTTTTGAACTGAAGGCCCTACAGTTAAATTCTTCAAGAGCTACTATTTCGACACCAGCCATCTTAGGTCTAGTTAAACAATTTGACGCAGATTAATGTTTCTATTCTTATTACAACAAAGTCATGAAACAGTTTTTCGGTTCGTACCGGTGAATAATGCTCCAGTCAGGTTCATAGAGGGGCTCATTTTGAAGATTTTTTGATTCTTTTCCATTAACGGAATTACGATTTCCATATGAATTTTCATAGTATAAGCAAAAATTTAAAAAAATTACTGTTTTTATTTTTAAAATACTTTAACAAATTTACTATTAATATAAAGGCGATTGGCCCTTTAAACCACTGAAGAGAAGGCGAATTGCTATTAAATTATATTTTAAAAATTTCTTCAATATTGCTGTAAGTATTGTATTTTTTGCATATCTATATTCAATCTTGAAAAACAAATTACTCAACAAAGTGTATATATTTTTGTTTAACGTAAAAATCTTTTAATTAAAGCTAATTCAAATTGTATCTCAAACGTTAAAAACTTCGAATTTTCCGATAAATTTACAAGATGAATTTCCTTGTTTTACGATGAAAAATAACAATAGCGTTTGTCCGGGATAAAATTAGAAAATTTTCCAGATACGATACTTTTCCAAATAAATCCTCAATTCTACGGAGAGCAATCACAATCCAGGGATAAATTCTCCTCTGTCGTTTCGATGAATTATCGCTTTTTGTACCTAGAAAACACAACGTAGCCTGATGGAGGGTCAATAATAGAGATGATCGAGTAAACCGAGATAATAAAAGTAAACGTTATCGAGAGAGCACACAGACGTGTTCTCTCTTTTTTGATTTTTTTTTTCATCGTTAAAAACTTCCGACAGTAAATCAGATTATTTGCTCGCGAAAAAAAAAACAGATAATAGAGACTGTGTTTGGGACGGATGATCGAATTATCTTGATTATCTCGTGCCGCTTTGGTAGGGTAATTCTGCTACAGTTTGTGTTTGGGAAAGTTACTAATTACAACAGCGAGATACGTGTTATGTTTTCCAGAATGTGAAAGGGATTTTATGAATTTTGCAGGGATGCTATGCCACATTCGCTATTTATCATGGCTAGAGGTAGGATTTCAACTGAAGTTACAGACATCATTTCTTATAATCCATCTCCTTTAAATTGAAGAGAAAATACCTGGAAAGATTAACAAGAAACTTGAAATTATTTACCGACTTCAAAAAAAAGGAGGTTCTCTATTGGTCTGTATATATATATATATATATATTTATTATTCTTTTTTGTGTATTCAGCAATTACTCGAAGCACAATCAAGGAAGTGGGATCGTTTAAAATAGATTCTGTTGAGGGGATCTCGAAGTGGTCCCATATTTTTTCAAGGAAATAGCTTATACCGTTTTTTAAAACATCTGCAAAAACTTTTAATCTAATTTGTTATAACTATATACCTTTGGTGGAGGCGATAGTATTAAAAAAAGGAAATGTCCCTGTTCGGAACTTGGGATGTAATAAATTGAAAATAAATTTGGAATTAAATCAAAATAAACGTCAGTTAACCAACTTCGAGATGGAGGCTCTCAATTGGTTTCTATTTACAGTGTGTCTTCATACGTTTGAAGCAAACAGAAGACTTTCTCTTGAATAATATTTTGAGACGAAGATATTTCTCAAAAAAAATTGCATGATCTTTAATTATTACATGTCACTTTTTGTATTGAATACGCCGTTTGTCAGTAAATATGAATTTTGCTTAAAAGTAAAATACCTTTATTTTCCATTATATCTAATTCAAAATCCAGTTATTAGGATTAAAAGTGCATCTAATTAGGTATGCTATATCACCAAAAAGTGTACGATAAATAATTTTTTAATGAAAAAACTAAATTATTAAATAATTTTGTGGAGCAGGAACTGTTAAATTAATGCAATTAAAATTAAATCAAAATGTCTCATCATGAAAAGACCTAAAATAGTTGAACATTCGCAAATCACCTACAATACAGTGGATCCACCTAAGTTGGACTCACGCCCAACCCTTTCTTAATACATATCAATTTTTAGAAAAGCAATTCTATTCAATAGTAAACGAGATTGGTCAAAATAATGAATGTTTTTTAAATGATAAATAACTTATTTTTGGCAAAATCTATTATTATTATTATTCAGATTTGAAAACTGCATCTAATTAAGTCATTACATCACCAAAAATAGTAAAATAAATACATTAAAAAAGAACAGTGGCCTACTTAAAAAAAATGTAGCTTAACTAAAAAGCAAAAATAATTTTATACTGCAACAATTAAATACTTGATGCATTAAAATAATTGTGAATCCACTGTAATGTCGAATCGTCCTGATTTCTCCATTTCCGTAGCAAAATTTCTTTTTGGCATTTCTTGTAATACTTTATTTGTTGGGGGCGTCGCCAAATGAAATTGAATACTTGAACATATAGCTGAGATTGTTCTATATTATCTATATATAAATAGGCAAAGACAAAACGATTAGGTACCATTTTCTCCTCTGTCTCTCAACCGATTTTCTTCATTTTTGTTTTGTTTAGTCGCTACTGACGACCTTCAGTGCAGAATGCCAATATTAATTTATAATAATGGTTCATTCATTAAATAAAATATAATAAAAATTCATTATTTACGTCCTTACTGTCAACGACAAACAACTGAAAGTGCCGCCGCCACCAGACTCAAAACATTGAGTAATTATATATAGAAGGACCAATGCTGTTATATACTTAGAGGATGTACTACTGGAAGTGGCATGCAAGAGTTATTATTGTTTAGTGGTAAAGTAATCGTTGTATATTATATTTATACAGGGCGATTCCAGATATGTTCAAAATCTTTTTTTTGTGGGTGGCACATAAGCAGTTGCATATATAGGGTGTTTAAAATACAGAGTAGAGTGCAATTATAACTAATAAAATAACTACATAGGGAAGCCCATTAGCGGTTGAATTTACAGGGTTCTTGGAATAGAAGGTGCAGTGGAATTACAGTTATACAAGGTGGTGCAAAAAATATTATACAGAGATGCATATACAGGGTGGCGGAAATGGAAATGCAACATTTCGTAACCAATAAGCAGTTGTATATATAGGGAAGATGAAATATAGGGTGAGAGGAATTATAGATATACCGGATGATGATAAAAAATGTTAGAAAAGGAAATGATTTATAGAGTAGCCCACGAAGAGTTCCATATATATGATGATTGAAATATAGGTCGGAGTAGAATTATAGTTACAAAAGATAGTTAAAAAATTCATAAACAAAAAAAGTAAATACGATGGCTCATAAGCAGTGGCATATACAGAATGGTTTACCGGGTGGTTCAAAAATGTTAAAAAATATTATGCGTGGTCCATGAGCAGTTGCATATACAGAGTGGTGGAAATATATAATAAGATGAAATTATTATAATGAGGATTTTAATAAATGTTAGAGAATTGAGTGCAATTATAGCTATACAGGGAGGTTAGAAAACAAATGTGTAAGGTAGCCCATTAGCGGTTGAATTGTTGTTATAT
This sequence comes from Octodonta nipae, assembly GCA_034190945.1. Taxonomy (NCBI): domain Eukaryota; kingdom Metazoa; phylum Arthropoda; class Insecta; order Coleoptera; family Chrysomelidae; genus Octodonta; species Octodonta nipae. The sequence continues at coordinate 26,044,235 of CM067217.1, forward strand.
TAAATTAAGAATTGCGAATTTGAACACAAATAAAGTCCTATGAATTATATCTGAAAAAAAATGAATTTCGTTACTTGTTTCTAGAAGCGAGATGTAAGACCGTTTCGTGTAATTGCTGTTCTCCCTAAAGTCCTAGGATAGAATGCAAAGATAAAATTTTCAGGTTACTTAACCTGCCAGAGATATTGACAATTGGTCGAATTTCGACTACTGGGCGACAGCTAGTTTGAATTAAATGCTTATACAATTGCAGTATTAATTATAGCTTCGAACCGATTTTTTAAACCCTCTAATTGTAACTTTTTATCTTCATAATCTGCTATGCTGTGAAGCATCTTTAGGTAATTTTGCCTATTCTTTAAAATATTCTCTATATTTTTAAAGTCGAAAAACTCTTCCAAATGATTAACTAATACTCTCCAATTATCACTCCCATGCATACATGCATCCTAAAATCTACTTATTTTAAAGGTATCAAGCTTTTCAATTGTATTAATGGACTTTCCAGTAGTATCATGCCCAATCTTCTCAATATCTGTTGGTACCGTTCCCATTTGCTCTTTCAGAAGGACAGCTTCTTGCTGACTGGTATCTTCTAGTGCATTATTTACTTGTTGAACATACAGTTGTAATTTCATAACCAATGAGAGTACAATTAGCCTTTTTACTATTTTTGAGAATTTCATTTATCCTTGTTTTGGTCTCACAATTGCTGCTGGAAAATGCTGCAATGTCCATTTTCTGTTGTATATTTTCTTAGTCTCAATACGAAATTAGCTTCAACAATTTGAATGTGGTTTTTGTTGAACATGAGAAAGAGACAGTGAGGCCGACAGGGGCTGAGAGAGCGAGAGGTAAGTGAGGAGAGGGATATGTAGGTAAGAGAGAAATTATATAGAGGGGGAAGGAGAAGACAACTATAAAGGGAGAGAAAGAGAGAGATACAACGAGAGAGAATAGGTGAGAGAGAAGAGAAAGAAGGGTAAAAAGCCTTCGTTTCTCTTGGACAGGCCTAGTGGCAACCATTCTTGTTTTTCTTCTTTGTTTTGAATTTGAATATGCAACTTTGATGCATGCTGCTCCATGTCGCCATTATATCACTAAGCACGAAGATTGTTTAAATATGTTCTCTATATTACAAGCGACTCTAAAAAATACACTTCTTGAACTGTGGATGAGATTTTAAAACACATCAGGAAAACAACAGCTTTAATGACAGGTCGTCCTTGAAATATATTTAAGAGTCTCTTTAAACACTCTTTCTTCGAATACCGGATAATGTTTTATTTTTTTCGTTTTAAACTCACGATATTTTCACGAGTTCTCAACACTTCAGGCTTCATAATTATTTCCGTTTTTTGTGTTTTGGTTTGAACGACATACATACATAGACCAAACTAAAAAAAATAGTTTTTAAAAATAATAGACCCTTACAAAAGGTGAGTAAATTTTCACCTGTTCCTTATTATAAATAATATTTTTAACAGCCTCTTACTTAAACCAAATTCGTTTATCGTCATGAAAGTTAAGTACTGTGCTATTATTTTTTAAATATTATAGAAAATGCTAATGAACGTAATTATCATTTCTTAAATACTATATCAACTAAAATATGTAAATAAATATCTACAGATTATGAAAGTTCCTTGTACTTCCGCTATTTGTTTTATTTATGCAAATAATATGTTCAACAATACAGGGATATTATCATAAAATGAATTGATAAAAATTTTTACCGCTAGCAGGATATATTTGAATTGCATCTAATTTTTTAATTACGCACCAAAGTTGAGACAACTCCAACTTTCTAAACTTTATTTATTTATAAAGAATTCAGCTAACCCCTTTAACAATACATTAATATAAGTTATTATTGGCAACATTTTCAGTTGAGTACAAAAATAAAAAAAACCTGCCCCATTTTTCTTTCAACATTACTCTTTAGCTTGGAGAATTGATTCAACTTCAATCTTTTGTAAAGCTGAATTGCTACATCTAGGATTTACATCTGCGAAAAAATGATTGTAGATACATTTACAGGTACTAAGACCTCGTATAATCATACGACCTAGGGTGAAGATTTCGGGATTCAACACTCCCTCCCCCATAAAAATGCAAAACGTTATTTGTTCGTCAGTATTTATATTTAATACTAAGTAATCACAGTCACGGCCATTTAGAACTACTGTACAAGAGGTTATTAATAAAATATTACTAAGCAAAATCCTGGTCAGGCTATGAAACCCCCCACGAAACACCGACCTAAACCTGAACTTATTTTTGAGACAGAAGACAAGAATGGCATATTACAGATGTTGATACTAAATTGTGGCTTTAAGTAGTAAAGTTGAGGGTCCACTTACAGTATTCAAGTCGACTGCAACAGTGCGTTTTATCTTCTTTATAGATCTCAATTTATTTATTTATTTATTTACTGTTCAAACAGGTTTACACCCAACTACAGAACAGGACAAAAAGCAACTTAAGAGTAACAATAAGTAAATTAAAAATAACAGTTTTAACCATAGTTTACAACAAATATCAACGATATTGAATAATTCAGAACATGTACACAAACTAAGAGTAAAAATTGATCTTAGAACTAAGAAAACAGACAGTTCAGACAGTTATATAATAAATAAGATGAATAGACTATTTCAGTTATCTAAAAAGCAGGTCTTTATGGCTGAAATAGTACAATTAAAGATGTCAAGCTGGTAATTCACCTCATTACACTTCGAACACATTTTATAAAGTGGAGAACGTTTTAGAATATTAGTACGGGAAGTGGGAAGGTAAAACGTGTGATTTGTCCTAGATGTGATTCTAGGCACAAAAATATTTAGTTTTTGCAGAAAAATTGAGTCGTTAAGTTTATTATTGATGAGTTTAAACAGAAAAATTACTGAATGACTGTCTCTCCGATGGCTGAGTCTATCTATTTTATGTCGGGTAAGAAGTTCAGTGTTTGTGATATCAATTCGCGGATAAGCATGATCTATTCTATATGACAGGAGTTTTAAAAACCGTCTTTGAATTAACTCTAATTTTTGTATGTGAACCATGTAAAATGGACTCCAAATTATATCAGCATACTCAATTTTAGACCTCACAAAAGCAAAATATAACATTTTTAATGTCTCTTGTTGCACCAAATCTCGGGAGTTACTGGCAACAAAGCCGTACATCTTGTTGGCAGCAGAGAAAACGGAATCGATATGAGCAGCAAAGGAAAGCCTACAGTCAAATGTAACACCCAGGTCAGTAAAAGTGGGCGGTCGCTCAAGAATAGAATTATTAATTTTATATTGAAAGTCGATAGGATGTTTCTTTAATGTGTACGACATTACTTTACACTTACTTGTATTGAGAGATAAATTATTATTTTGGCACCAAATTTCAATCAGTTTTAGATTTTGAGAAAGTCTCTCGCAGTCGGAGATACTTTTGATTTTACAGTAAATCTTCAAATCATCAGCATATAATAAGCAATTTACGTCTAACTTATTAACGATATCATTAATGAAGATATTAAATAAAAGAGGCCCCAAGTTACTGCCCTGGGGGACACCTGAAGTGGCCACGTATTCGACAGACTTAAACCCATTAAAGACTACCGACTGTTTCCTATCACTCAGATACGACGAAAAAAGTATAATCAATGAATTTGATAGACCAAACTGAGCTAGTTTAGATAATAGAATTCCATGATCCAGTCGGTCAAATGCCTTCGAAAAGTCCGTGTATACTACATCACACTGTACCCGATCGTCTATACATTCAGCCAGAAATTGAGTCATGTTGACAAGGTTTGTGATAGTTGAGCGTCCTTTCATAAATCCATGTTGATAACACGTAATAATATTGCTAAGTTGAGAGTACATTCTATTATAAAGTAATGTTTCAAACACTTTACTGAAGTTACACAAAATTGAAATTGGACGAAAGTTGCATATGTCAAATTTGTCTCCCTTTTTAAAAACTGGAATAATTTTAGACGTTTTCCAAATAGCAGGTATAGTAGAATATTTAAGGCAAATATTAAGTACGGTAGTTAATGGTGAGGCAAGGATTGTTGCACAATCTTTTAAAATAAAGGCTGGAATGAAATCAGGACCCATCGTCATTTTATTTTTAACCTGCTTGAGTACAGACAAAACCTCCTCTTCCCGAAAACCTGATATGGTGAGGTGTTGTGCATTAGTAATCACGTGATCAAATGTGACCATCTGCGAGCTAACGGAAAAAGATTGGGCAAAGAATTCGGCAAAACCGTTGAGTATATCAGCAGGATTATGAAGCACTTGACCGTTATACGACATTCGATTCGATATCGCAGTACAACCTTGTTTACTATTTATAAAAGCCCAGAATTTCTTAGGATCCCCCTTCATATTTGCTTCAACCGATCTCACATAATTTTTGTAGGACTGACTAATGTCAGATTTTATTATTGCTCTTAAGCGTTTAAATTTGTCACGAGCAGACGGGTCATTATTTTGCTTAAATTGGAGATTAAACTTAGACTTTAGTCGCAATTGTTCAATGATACCAGGGTGGATATTTCCTTTTAAAGATTTTGGTCTGCTTTGGAACATACGCATCAAATACAGAGTAGAGCTTACCGTAGAAATATGAACAAGCATCCTCAGGACGGTCAAATGCTTCAAGGAAAGTCCAATCAATATCAGTAAGACGTTGATATAGTAAAGGAAAGTTGGCCTTTCGAAAATTAAATTCGTTATATGAGGATGTGGGAAAATTTCTCTTTAAGTTGCGAATGAAGTTTAATTTACAAACAATATTTAATGCCGGATGATGTCTATCCTCAGTAACCAAAATTTCTAGAGACTTCCCTACCTGGCAACTGTTATTGTACAAAACTAAGTCAAGCATCTTACCGAAATCGTTAAATATAGAGTTTTGTTGAGTAAGGTTAAAAATGGGAAGGAAATCATTCAATTGTAACACCTGTATATTATCAGTATTATTTCTCAAAGAATCAGCGTAAGAAGAAATGTTAAAGTCACCTACAATGAGTAAGTTGTTGCCATGCAAAAATACCAGATTGTTAAGTGACTCGAACAGACTATTATATAACTCATTACTTAAGGAAGGCGGGACATATAAGTTAAGTAAAAATATAGAACTTAAATCGGTAAGAATTTTCACCAACACCAGATCCACAGACAGCAACGAAGGAGGAAAAAATCTCTTAATATCGACATTAGATGAAGTAAAGAGATTGTTTACTGCTACAAGAACACCTCCACCTCTTGAGCAGTTGCACTCCTGATAACGCCTGTCACTACGGTAAACCGAAAAATCAGGTGGAAATAATTGTCCATCTAGAATAGTGTCATTAAGCCAGGTTTCGGTTAGCGCTATGACCTGATGCTCAAACATAGATACGACATTAAGAAAATCTACTGTCTTCGAGCGCAGCCCTCTAGTGTTCTGATAATAGATACTTAAAGATTTGGAGCTATTTAATTCTGCGACCTGTCCACTCAAACTGCATCCACTTGAAGCCGAGAATGATTCATGCAGCACAGGGAATTGCTATATATAACCAAGTAAATCGTTTTTAAATTTTGCTAAGGCAGATTTATATGCAGTACAGTTAGACCGATCCCAAGCAGCATGGTCGTCTGGAATTGTCGTATTTTGTTTTACAGATAGTTTAACGCAATTAGAACATTTTCTTATCCGTGATTTACAGGTTTTTACATTATGATCTCCCCCACAAAGAGGACAGCTTAATTTATTGGCACAAGATTTGGAAGAGTGGTGAAACTCATTACAATTAAAGCGATAATTCAATTGCGTCGTACACCTTACAGCTATCCAAACCTACAAACAAATTACCAGCTTTTAACGCCCATTCATAGACATACTTTTCAACCTGAATGACAGCTTGATAGATTCCTGAGTTTTTTTTGGTACAGAAAATTTTAATCACTTTACAATCATTTGATTCGGAAAATATGTCCGGGTTACACTTCATAATTAAATCCCGTAATTTAGATTCAGAGTAATTTTCAGTCATCCCCACAATACACAGTCTAGGATTGAAACCCATGACTTCCTTAACCGCATAGGAATCCGACATTTTCTCCTCTACCAGCTTCTTTACTTTTTCATTATCTTCCTTGGACTTGCAGCCAATAAGAACACCTCCATCTTTCGTATTTTTCACTTTGGACAAACGCAAATTATTATCAGGTGGAAGTATATTCAGCATTAAATCGGATTTCGTTTGATTCACAGCCTGACCCATGCGTTTAGGTTGTATGATAACTGCTGGACAAGTTTTGTTTTGACAACATCTGAGTATTTCACAGGCGCTACATCAAACGAAGAATTTTTATTATTTTTCAATACATCCGATTTCAATAAAGACAATTCATTTCTGAACGAGCGAAGCGCCTCGTCGACCTTTAAATCCAACACTCTGTTAATTTCAGCATTATTGATTGACATACAGTCTTTTACACAAGTTATGCATCTCCACATCAATCCGGAATAGCATTTAAGACACCCAGTATATCGATAGTAGTTGAAATACAAACAACGTGAAACTGCTTTTTGCAAAATTCACAAAAAACGGCTGGCTTTGCTCGAGTTACAGTACCTGAACAGGTCGAACAAAAGTCATTTACCATGATAATATAGAGGAAAAAGACTTACATGTAGCCACTAGATACTAATTCCACTTGTATAATAAATCACTTGAAAAACTAGGCAAATAATCAATTTAATTATAATTTCAATTTATTAGCAAAAAATACAATTATAATTGTTACAATAAGATTGTCACTAACATTATCAGCAAGGTAACACTAATAACTAAAAAATAACAAATATGTTAACATTCAAGTAAACTTGGGACATTCATACATACCTATACACACGCATAAACACACATACACACACACACACACACACACACTCACACACACACAAACATTCTGGATTCTGGAGACTAATATCGTTCCAGAACAATTAGTAGAAGCCATGCTGAAGGGCCCCCAAGCCTGGAACTTGGTATCAGATTACGCGGAGACTATCCTCAAAGAACTCCGCAATACGTTCGAGGAGTAAGCTTTAGAGGCTTTCAATGTAAGAGCAGTAAACATCTGCAATGAACCACCCTTGCGAAGTAGTATTGAGTAAGAGTGCCGCAGGGGACCATGGTTGTAGGAGAAAGAGGTTAGGGTTTTAGCGGGTATACGGTATACTGGTTTCAATGCAACGATTTACTCTTGCTTTGAAGTCATTGTATCGGGAGTCCCGCACGACGGCCAGCACGTGCTAGCTAAGTACGGAATGTATTTCCCCCCTCTTCGGATAAAAAAAAAAAAAAAAAAAAAAAAAAAACACGCAAACATATACATATATATATATATACATATATTTTACTAGTCGTTGAAAAAAAAATTATAATAACTAAAAACAACAAAATATAACTAAAGTAGGTATAACTAAACATAGACATATGTAAATAGGGGTATTATTTTTTAAATAAAGTAATTTTTTTGTGTTTTAATTATACCAGAAAAGCTAATAAGTTATTATAGTTCTGGCCGTTCTGGGCTATATATATTTTAATTCTTTTTTTAACCGTTTTTTGTAGATTAATGGAATCGCGTTGTATAATTTAATATGTATGCTTTTCTTAAATACAGTTTTATTAATTCAATGAGATATGAGCAACTGTTTATCCTTTTGCCTGGTGTTATGTAGATGATTTGTTTTAATGAGTTATTCCCTGAATGTATCGTCTTTAACAATTCATTAATGTAAAGACCTCGTACGTTCAATATTGCCTGTGCAATATAAATATGCTTGACCCTTTGATGATTATTTAACCTAAAGATTAATCTAAGTATGTAAATTTGACGTACCTCTAATTTTTTAAGTGTGTATTATATGCTGCCCCAGAAACGCATATACCATACCTTATTATGGAATCGACTAGCCTATTATACACGATAAGTAAAACCATTTTATTTAGTAAATTGCAGAGACTAGAGAATTTATAGCTAAGCTTTTTAACTATCTTATGATATGACTACTATTTAACAGTAAAAAAATAACTTTAACTTTTTAATAAGTCGAATTTTTAACAGTACTTCTTCTCAATAGTACTAACAATTTTTAACGTAGGCAATTGCCATTTGCATTTATTTTATATATAACATACAAAATCAAGGTTTTTCATGCTCAAAAATTAAGATTTTTTGATATATAATTCTGCAATAAAATTCGCAACCACAATTTTTCATTTTCACTAACACTGAATATCCAAAATCTTTTATAAAAGATAGGAAAATGTAATAAAAGATATATGTCAACCGAATCTCTATCTATATCTATCTTCTATACTATTATAAAATTGTAGTTGTCTGTCTGTTTGTTTGTTTGTTTGTTTGTTTGTTTGTTTGTTTGTTACCTCATCACGTAATAACTACTGAACTGTTTTTTCAAAATCTTTTTTTGTTGTGAAGCTTTTAGTTTGACTTAAAATATATGTTATCTCCCTACATTGACAGAAACGGTAGATATAGCCAAAAAACTAAACCATGTTCGGTAATACACAATTAGTCAATTGGTTCCAGCGCATGCACCAAATATAAGATACTTGAATCAGCTTAGCTTTTATTCATACTTCGGAATATGCCAATGTAACATGTTTGGCTTTAAAAAAAAATCAACTGATATATCAGATGTAATTTTACAGGGTGTTCCGTATAAAGGATAGGTAAAATTTACAGCGGAGTAGAATTACGCATTTAAGAATTCTTGAAAAAAAAGTTATATTAGGTGGCTTGTAAGTACTTGCATATATAAAATGTGGTTGAAATAAGGGGGAAGTTATACTGGGTGGTTCGAAAAAGATATATTGAGTGGACCTAAACAGTTGTATATACCAGGTGGTTGAAAAACGGGTGGAGTTGAATTATATTTATGCAGGTTGGATAACAAAATGTTATATTGTTAGGGTCATAAGTAGCTGCATATACAATGTGAGTAAAATAAGGATAAAATATAATTATATTTATAAAGAGTGGATAAAAAAATATGTTATGTAGGCAGGTAGGATATTTGAATTTTCTTGAGCTATTATTAAAGTGATGAAATGAGTTGGAAAAAATGATAGAAGCAGTAGTTTATTATAGTTGGTTGAAATATAAGATGGAGTGGAATTATAGTTTATAGCGTGGTTAAAAAATTGTTTTATATCTACATGTAGTTCACCAGTTTTCAAGTAGCATATTATAGGATGGTTGAAATATGTAGCAAAGTATGATTACAGCTATACAGGAAGGTTTAAAAATATTATAAAGGAATGTTATGATCCACAAGTTCTTTCATATACCGGAGAGATGAAATATAGGGTGGACTAGAATTCTAAGTATACAGAGTATAGTTTTTTGAATATTATGTCATTATTAATTAATTTTATTTACTATTTTCAGTTAACATAAAATGAACAAAACACATATAATATTACTAGAATAAGAAATTGTTACTACCATTGAATGTATAAGTATATATATTTATTGTTTTTGTATAAATGTGAACTATTTATTATATATTTCTTTGTAGATATATTTAAATTAAGAATTAAATTAGGATTAATACTTGATTCGTAACAAAATAGTGACAGTTATTTTAATTCACCTGATATTTATATCCATTACTAAGAATGACACAAAGAAACCAAAATAGAGACAGTGAGTTAACGCGAAGGAAAGTATATTTAGTAAGAAGCTTCCGCTTCCATCGTTCAATCTCAAATGAATGCCGCTCTTTTTTTAATTTTTATAATCCTGTAAAATGGAAAAGAAAGATCTTTCTCAGACCTTTAAATTCCGCTCTCGGAAATCTATGTTGTAGAACTAAAAAACATTAAATGTGAAATTTAAAACAACTTTAAAATAGTGCATGAATATTTAACAAAAAAAATTGACAATTATACACAACTAGCCGTTAGTCCTAACTGCTTACCTAACACATTTTTTTAAAGTTTTTTTATTTACTGTATAAATATTCTACCCTATTTCAATCACTTGGTATATCGAACTATTTATGGCCCACTCAATATATTTTTTTTGGACCATCCCGTATAACTAATTCCACTCCCCCTTATTTCCACCAAATCGTATATATCCAGCTGCTTATAGGACACCAAATATTTTTTTTTTAGATTTTTTAAATCAATGTAATTCTACTCTGCTATAAGTTTCCTGTATACAGAACACCCTGTAAAATTACGCTTTATATATGTTGATTTTTGTTAAATCGAAACATGTTACATTTGCACATTCCGAATTTTGAATAAAAGCTAACCTGATGCCAGTATCTAATATTTTGTGCGTGCGTTGGAACCAATTGAGTAATTGAATTACCCAACATGGTAGAAGTTTTTTCGCTATATCTACCGTTTCTATCAATTTAGAGAGATAAAATGTCTGCCAGATTTTAAGTCAAACTGTAGGCTTCGTAACAAAAAAGATTCAGCAAAATCAGTTAAGTAGTTCTTACGTGATGCCCAAACAAACAAACAAACAAACAAACAGACAAACTTACTATTTTATAATAGTATAGATGAAGGTATCCTAATTTTATATGCACAAAGAATTAAAACATTTTTATTCATTATTTCAGATTAGGCAATTGCTGTAATTGTCTTTTTTAATCAAACAACTAATTACTGCTCTAGTAGTGCACTTATCCATTCTCGTGCGGATTAATTACTTTAAAGAAAATGTGTTTTCATAATTAGGACGACATTGGAATAAATATTCTGTACCTACCTCATTTTAATTTTAGAAATTTCATGTTTCTCCGAAAATACTCTAATTTTGAGACAAATGTGTTCATTTTTAGAAATCTAATGATACCGACTTTCTACAACATTTTATTCTAACCACCTCGGGTTAAGATCTTTTTTCTTCTTTCGATAGCAACAAAGTTATAGAAGAAAAACTGAAAAAACCGTCAATTTTTAAATTATTTTTTGTTTGTAAATAATTTTCCGCAACTTTTTGTCGTATTGCTTATAGATGCCTTATTATAGATAATGTCTAGAACAAAAAAAAGATTTATTCCCCCTTTTTTAAAAACTCGCTTAATTTGTTCTGATCCGTTCGGAGGAATAGTCACTAAAATAAATTGAAAAAAATCCTTCAATGTCTTGCATGTAATATTTCGGTTCGAAACTTCATTGTTCATTCAAAAAACTCCATAATTTAAAGTAAACTTGATCGGCTCTCAGTTTAACCTCCTTCAGTTTGTTTTCCTTTGTCAACTGATCTTTAATGACATTGCACTAAATCATTTTGCCGAACACAATGAACCTCCCCATCCGGAAATGTATGTTTAGCTTCCAAGAAAAACGATCCAAAATTCATATCCATTCAAAAGAGTATCTCCACGTTGTCAACAAGCCATTATATAGTTGGAAAACGACACATAAAAGACGGACTGCGGCCATAAAGCATTTTCGTATTATTTCGGCTCAGCAAAAAAAATAAGTTTCGGTTCGGAAGAAAGAACTTTTCACCATTTCGGCCCAGACCCTCGTTGCTCTGATGAAATATTGACGGTGTGTTGTAAAATAGCCTCATAAAAAACGAGTTCGGGCTAACAATAGGTTATTCCCCGAGTGGAGGCGTGCGTGGTCGTTATCCGAGTAATAATTTTCTTCCTCGAATAATAATTTTCAGTTTATTGCCCGATTCCCGAAACTTTCTTTTGTTTTAGTCAACTCTTCCCGAAAATTATTAGCGTTTCGACGTTTATATTCGTCTTTTTGCTTGGAATAGACTTTTTAGTAACTAACTACTTTAAGTTTGGCATCGAAACTTTTTGAATTTAAACTTAATTGTTCTAACCACGGTTAGAATAAAAAAATTATAACAAAAGAGTGACAGTCATTGGAGACTGAACGATGGCATCTAAGGCTTTTTAAGAAATATACTTCCAGTCTCTCGGGAAAATTGTCACTATTTTGTTACCTTTAATCCTAATGTGCAATTAATTTTTAAATTTAAAGAACTGCAAAGGTACATCTGTAAGTTAATTATTAATTAAAATATACAATTTGTTGAATTCTAAAGATTGAAACATAGTTCACCCATTTAATATTCTGTCGATATATAACGAGGTCACTTTAATTATTTAATTATGGGAATACTAGATGACCCGTACCGGCTTCGCACGCGCTAAACAAATCAGCTTATTTGACATATTCATCATGAACATTTTTTTAATTTGATAATTTTCACATCCACTAAATTTTTTGTGAAATCCAATTTAACATCGTCATTTATAAGCAAAAATTACATGGTAAGAGTCGCATCAAAAAATACATTATTTTCGGATTTATTTTGATATTTTAGACATTTTTGACATTTCTTAAAATTTTGAAATTATAGACATTTATGAAATGTCTGGCATTTCTGACATTTTGATATTTTTGTCTTTTTTCACCTTTTTCCTTTACATTTACGGTACGTTGGTATTTTTAGTTATTTCTGTAGTTTTGTCACTTTTGGCACTTTGTACATTTTAATTTTTTTTGGAATTTTATCTTTTTAAGTATTTGACAGACAATTTTGACAAATCTTATATTTGAAGACGCGAGATGTAAAGTCCGACATTTAGGAATTTCGGGTAAACTAGCACATAGAGATTCGGAACCTCTATGTGCTAGTTTCCCCGAAAATCCTAGTTGTCGGACTTTACATCTCGTGTATTCAAATTTACTGAAATGTATCAAATACATAAAGAAGTGTTCGAGAGGACATTCTTTCAGATCATTAAGTAAGAAATCATTCGCCAGGATTGAGTACCACCCAAATGAGATGCTCAAGAGGCAGCTACAGTATGATGCTCACTGTCAACGAAGGAAGAGGCCTTACCTTGTTTGACTAAACCCTGCCAACCTTGAAAGGAATCCCGCAAACAAAAGCCAGATAGAACAAATACCGACTGGGGAAGGAATTCCGCAAATTATATACAAAAATTGTATTTAACTGTAAAGTAATTATCCCTACATCCAACATTTTCTATTTTTTTTTTGAGATTTCATGTGCGATAAATCAGATAGTGAACATTTTGACCCCCCTAGTTTCGGGCAAACTGACGAAGAATGTCTCTATTCACTTAAAGAACAGAATCAATTATCAATTCTCATGCAATGATTAAATAAATACTTCACATAGTATTTATCGGCTACGTGATGATCGCTAAGTGAATAAATTCAGTTCTAGTCAATTCAGGAGAAGATCTTTTTTGTTCCCTAACATTTACAGACACCCATCCTCCCCATTCAATAACAGAATTTTTTTAAAATGTCACATGAAATCTCTATTAATTTAAGGAATTAATATTATAATTCTCATACCTGTATTATTATAGGCTTCCGACAAATAGTGAATCTTTCATAAAAAAATACCGGATAACTGAATGTTTGCAAATTGATAAAATCCGCTTTCATTTATTTTAGGAGAGTACGTATATCAAGATCTACAAGATACTTTATATTATCTTGATACTCCTATACAGTGTGTCCGGTTATGGACTAGCGAAAATTTAAATAAAAAAAAAATTTAATAAACATACAGTTGTGAATTTAATGTTGTATTGTAGCTTAACTCAAAAACTTTAGATTTAGTGAAAAGAAATGAAAGGTTATCGGGACTGCTTTTGCATTGATTTGCAATAATTTGTTGATTTGCATAATTTTTTGACCCTTTTTTTTGCACTTCATATTTTTTTTTTCAAAAGTTAAGAAAACGTTAACACTTTGTTTTGAAATGTTGTTGATAGACAGTATTACTGTCCGTCGAATAAGACTATTTTTATCTCAGTAAGACCAAAACTTTAAGAGATATGAACGTTTTTGTTCACACGTAGAGAATAGGTCATAAAAAACAAAATGACTGCCATATGGAGGGGTGGGGTATTGGGCCCTAGTCTATGGTGTATTTGTGTATTAATATAGTTGCTTTACGTGTATTTAGATTATCGCTAGTCCATAACCGGACACACTGTATAATCTGGTCACTGTTTCTTACACAGTAAACTAAGTTGTATGGATATTTCAAGGTCAAGGAAGTGTCGGAACCAAGTCTCGAAACAAAGTCTCATTTTTGCATTTCACTACCATACTGATCTATTTTCGCATTTGCAAGTGTTGGCCCCCGTAAGAAGCTTTCGCTTCAATAATGCAAACACTATCACAACGAATATGACAAAAGCAACTAGTCTAGGATTCTGGAGAGATACATAGCAAATACATCGATTGTGTTGCGTCTGTATCCATTATTCACCAAAAGAATACAGTGTTCTTCTTTCCGCAGTAAAATGCACACAAAAAAATCTTGGATATAAAAAAAGTGGACAAAAATCTGATCGCATCGTCACCAAAGGGGTTAAATTGTAATTCTAACCCACTCAAACACACACACACAAGTAATTTTCATCAAGAAATTTAGGAGTTAACAAAATTCCTACAACCCGATCGTAGCGCCACCTACTAGTTCTTTCAGGCACCCACTGAAATACCTACAAAATTTTTTTAATGAATCGTAAAAAAATAATTAGATTTAAAAAACTGGTCCCTTTGGGGTTTGAACTCGAAACCTTCGCATTATTAGTAAGACGCTCTAGCCAACAAGTTAACGTTCTCTTGTATGAAACTATTGCCGAGCGAATATTAGCAACGGCGCGTTGATTGAACAACTATTATCATATTTAAATAAATAACCATAAAATAATATTAACCTTCCTCTTGAAATACTCTATCTATTCATGAAAACCGTGTTAAAATCCGTTGTGTAGTTTATAGGGTAAGGAAGAACAGACTGTGAGAACCGATTTTGTTTAATGCCATGCAAAATTCGCTTTTTTCCCTTAACATATGGAATTATATTCACAATATAATTTCCTTTTTGTTTGGTTGGTGTTAGTAAGGTCTTGGTTGTTTATTCTGTTTTGCTGGAAAGAACTGAGAGAAATACCCATAAACAGACAAAATATAATTTTTATTGTGTTTAACTTGGCAGTGAACCCAAAATCAGTTTCAAATTATTAATTCTTGCTTTATAGTTAAGTTACTTTTTTGAGGTTAGTTTTTGTTTTGTATATACATTTATTTATTTATTTATATTACTGTCCAATCTATATTTGGAATATAGATTTGAAAGGACTTATGTCATGTCGTCTTTAAAAATAACTTTACTTCAATTTTCAGTATTCCCTTTACATCAAACTACTTAAAGTTTTTACATCTTATGGACCTTTCCAATGATTATCATTAATTAGTCTTCAAAGAAATTCACAGAATTCGCCTCACAAATGCTCTTAAACAGTTTTAAAAATTAGATGCTACCTACGGTAACATAGGTTGTTAAATCGCCATATTGCCGAGACTAAATTTCTGTTAAAATTAAACGAATACAACTAGAATAAGATGGAAAACATTAACACTAAGTTTGCTGACAGATATGCTGGTAGATCACAGAATTTCCCGACGACATTCCTGAAAGCAGAAACGGATTTTCTGTTCCGACAGACTAATTTAATTTCATTTAATTAATTTGATAGAGAAGCTTTTAGTCGAGTTGACGTCCTGGTTCTTGAAAGAATTTAGCAAACGGTAAATAATTCCAATACTTTATAATTATAATCATCTTAGCATGATTACAAAGAGTAAAGGCCTTCAAAACAGTAATTAATATTATGAGTTTCAATAACTTGTCAGTCGAAAGACACTTTTATCCTATACTGATTTTCTGAACTCTATAACTTAAGGAATTTATTACAATTTCACTTTTAAGGAATTTGTAGTTACGATTTCACTGTTGTTATAACTTTATTTATTTATCGTATGGCTTCACATGATATAAAATACACAAGCATACATTTAGATTAGATACATAAGCTGTTTTCGCGGTGTCGATTCAGGATGCATCCGGAATGGATGCGTGACGAATCCCGGATCTGCTTTATGCGCAAGTGCAGTTACGTACACGTACTAGACTTCTCTGTACCACGAACAATTTCAGAACGGTAATAAAACGACACTGTATAGTAGTACTTAATTCGAAAAGCAGATTTTGTATTCATATACAACGAAACTATCACTTCAAATAAAAGAGGTTGTGAACACAAGACACAAGCTAGCTAACACATATCAAACAATCCGACAAATATGAATACAACTGTCGAATCGTTGAATGGATTACAGATCATACAAAGAAGAATGGATTCTAAATTAAACGTTTCTGTACTTTGGTATAAAGCTTCAAAGTCACAGAAATATAAAAGTGTTCAAAAAATACACATAATGCACATGTTCGAACTCTACGTTCTTCCTCACTTCAGCGGATTCATTTCACTCGTCCTGAATCGATCCAAGATGCATCCTGAATTTCCCATCTGGTATTCGAAATTCTGTTACCACGAACGCCGTGAATGAGTGTGCGCAAGCGCTCAATCCTGGATCGCTAACGGATTGTTACCGCGAAAACAGCTATAGTCAATCGAAACGTCAGTTGCCATATTTATATTCCATTCAACAATTAGGTAACATTTGTAAACCATAGAACAAAGAGTTTTGCTATTGTCGTTAAAGTAAGAAAGAAAAATTAGGATTTGAAATACATATTGACAGCCAACGATATATTATACTCACTAACAAAGAAATCTCAACCCCCAGAAGGAGATGATTACGTTTAATACACCACGGTACACTTATGATGTTTAACATAATATAATAAATTACGGTACACATTGCTTCGTATCGGGAGAAAATATTAATTTTTTATAACAGCAACAACGCAACCTTATAATTTTATCGTTTTCTTTGCACAAACAAAATTCCACAGCAAAAAAATCTGAAAGATTTAATGACATAGTACTTACCACTGATTTTTTTAAACGGTAAACTTTTTATAAATAATTATGATATATATTTTAAACACGACATTGTTTCTATAAGAGCCAGTGCAGACGGGGCAACTGTTGTGCAACTACGGTCGCAAACCAATTGCATTTGCAACAATTTGGGTATTGTATAGTGGTGGGGATCCGCATACAAGAGATTGAAATGAGATTGGTGATTACCACTGGCATTATTAAATTAATTAACTAGCATTTTCGTAATTCTAACCCCTCATCGCACACCTTACAAAATTTCATGAACATAAAGTTTTAAATTTTTTAAATATTTAACAATTCTCTTCAAGTTAAATTAAAATTCCTTAAAAATAATTTAACACTTCCAATGATTAGTTTACTTTAGCATTGTGACATGAATTTAATACTCGTAGTTTATAACTCATAAAGTAGATCACTTCTATGGGGTTTGATGACACAATTATGGTACATGTTGCTTCGTACGTCTTCAAACTGCCTTTTGGGTCATGTTTAGGTAAAAGGTCTACAGTTTGTTCCTTTGGATGAAGTGTAAATTGAGATATTTGTTTCTTACGTAATGAAAATGGATATCTATATGCTTTGTTCTCTTATAAATTAAATTGTCTATACAAAGTGAAATTGATATCTTATTATGAAACGTGAATCTGTCACTAGTTTTTTACTCCACATGAGTTCTTTTGTGGTTTGATACGCAGTTATGCATTCTGCATTAGTGGTGAATACAGCAATGACTGATTGATGTTGAGAACACCAAGCAATAACATTGCTCCCCTGTTGATTTTCTACTTAAGTATTCCCTGAAACATATCCATCACTATGAGCTTTCAGCTATTCGTGAACAGTGTGAACACTAGTCCTTTTAAATAATTTAAGAGTTCCTTTCACTCAATTCCGAATGGACTTTCCTTCATAGCGTAAATTAGATCTACCACTCAGATCAGTAACAAAGTTTGCATTTTGCATATTAAATTTATCAATACTTCTTGAAGCAGTTTGAACGCTCCCTCCGATAGCCTCAAACTTAGTAAATTTAATATTAAAACGAGGTAATCTTAACTCTAAGAGCCTAGAAGAAGGTCATTTCTATGGGTTTAAACGACATTTTTAATGTAGTAGTCCAAGAAATCTGAGTTTAAAATTATATATAGGTAAATTTAGTACCGGATAGCCCCCCTGAAGCATGAAATCGCCTCCTACTCCACTCGGAAGTACATGTGTGAATCCGCCCCTTCAAACTCATTTTTTAAAGTTAAGAGGATTTCTTCTGCAGTTGAATGATCTTGAGTAATCAAAAGTCCATTATGTATGACCAAGACAATAATGATCATTTTAAAGTTCTGAAAACCCATAGGACTTCATTATTTGCAGTTAATGTATGTTGCAAAAATTTAGGGAACCATATATTCCTACATCTAGAGGAGCATTGAGCCCAGAAATACTCTTTTTGAATTTACACACTTTCTCAGTGCCATATGGGAAACCATCTAGTTGTTTTTATAAATATCATCTTACAGTTTTCCATTTATTATGCCGTTCATAGACAAAATTGTGATATTTGTAATATTTCGTTTGCACCTTCATAAGAAGTAAAGTCATTAAAAATTCACTTATGTTTCACATTTGTTAAACAAAAAAGTAGAACAAACTTCTGAAGAACATCATACAAAACTACAACTCATAGTCCCAAAATTCTAAGATCCCAAGACTCAAATTGATTAATCTGAAACGAAAAACGAACACAACCAAATTCAAGTAGATGCTTTTCCAAGAGCGACTAACGTACCTCGTTGGAGCAAAAATTCACGTTCCCCAAGGAGGGCATTTCTTTACGAGCCGGCAATCCGTATACAGGTAGAAAACTTGAAATGCTCTTACAAGTTCTGTAAAAAGGATAAAGAAGGATTAAACTTACGACGAACCAACTAACGAAAAAGAATTACGAAAATTGGTTTATAGAACGTTCGAGAAAGCACGAATAGACAAAAAGGGTATTACACGAGCTGCCATTTTACCGTAAATGAGAGGCAGGTGGAAACACAGCAAGGATGATCCGTCTTGTAGAAGTGAACAAGTCAAAGCAAGAAGGTGTTTCTAACTTCGTAGACAAAAAATATATTTTCCGTCAGTCAATATAAAAGATGTGTAGGTAAAGAAACAAATAATTTTACTAATATAAAAATATCAAATTGAAATTGTAGATTGTTAGCTGTATGTTTGGTTGAATTATATAAGCTTAAATAAATATACAGTGTGGAACAGCCAAATGGAATAAATTCAATAACAAATAGGGGTGGGCGTCTTGGGAAAAACGCTATAAAAAACAAAAAATCATTATAAGAAATGTTCAAAATGCTGGCCGCGAACGTCTTGGCAACATGCTAATCTGGTCTAGAAACAAGCTAATCTGATCTAACGTTACTCAGCATCTCAGGCGTGACTGATCTAATCGCAAGCGTGATTCGTCTCTTTAGATTAACTAAGTTGAGGGGTTTAGTTTTGTATACAGTACTTTTGACATATCCCCCAAAAAGTAGTCCAATGGCGTCAAATCAGGAGATCGTGCAGGCCTTTCTTTCGATCCGCGCCTCCCAATCCACCGATTTGGAAAAATTGATTCAGGTACTGCAGGACATTGATTTAGTAATGGGGCGGTGCTCCATCTTACTGAAACCATATTGTATTAGCAGGAACTTGTGGGCTTACTGTTTTAGGATATAAGTTACCCTAAAATCCTAACAAGTAATACTGTTTATTGCTTAATAATGTAACGAAATTTCCCTAAGCCGGCCCTGGTCTCATTCCAGTACGACATCGATCGCTTTTAAGACAAAAAATTGTTCTCGAAATGGCACGGCAGCTGTAGAATTGATGATGAATTGTACGAGAGTTTTCGAAGCAGGTTTTAAAAAGGAGCGACCCATAATTGCAAGTTAGTTAGACAGCGACGACGAGCGTATATTGTAATGTTATTTGAATCAGCTGTTCTGTATAATTTGTTGTAAATAAAAGTTCTAGAAAAGTGAAAGTGAATATTAGTTGTATAATTTTAATTGGACCCACGGACTATAATACAATAATAATATAATTAAAAAATCAAAAAGTCATTAGTGTCAATGTAAGAAATGTTCAAAATGCTCGTCGCGAACGTTTTGGCAACATGCTAATCTGGCATAGAAATGTCTTCTAACGTTACTCAACATCTAAGGCGTAATTGATCAAATCGCAAGCGTGATCCGTCTTTTTAGGTCATCTAAGTTGTGGAGTTTAGTTTTGTATGCAGCACCTTTGCAATATCCCCACAAAAAGCAGTCCAATGGCGTCAACTCAGAAGATCGTGCTGGCCATTCTATCGATCCGCGCCTCCCAATCCACCAGTTTTGAAAAAATTTGGTTCAGGTACTGCCGGACATTGATTTCATAATGGGGCGATGCTCCATCTTGCTTGAACCATATTGTATTGGCAGGAACTTGTGGGTTTTCTGGATCAGGACATAAGTTTGTCAAAGTTGGCACGACATTATTTTGGGGCAGTTCTAAATATGATTTCCAACAATTCTTGCCCAAACATTAACTTTTTCAGGATATTGTGTATGTTTCTCTGTCATCCCGTGAGGATTCTCATTAGACCAATACCGGCAATTTTGACGATTAACATGACCGTGAAGTGTAAATGTGCTCTCATCGGAAAACAAAACATCTTGGAATTGTACCTTTTTAATGCGTAGTTTCTTAGCCATTGACAACGGGGTCTGATCTAGACCCCGAAACGTTTGGAATATACAGCAATTTTCTTTAAAGTGTGGTGTTATTTCCCAATAAACACTTAGACACATCTTATCTATTTATTTATTTATTATTATCTAACTTTACCACCATTTGTTCATAGAAATACGTTATTCTATCGAAATCGTCTTCCATGATCTGCAGAGTTGGCATCATTTTATGGGGATGCATTTCACTTTCCTTTGTTACTCGTGAAACTTAAGCATAATATCCAATTTCGTATTATCACTTAGAGCATTGGCAGTTACTTTTTTATCTGTCTGACATGACCAAGCTCGTGAAACTGCTTTTCTGTTTTGCCAATTGTTCCTTGGAATACAGGCGGCAAATTTGGAAAATTATAGCGAAATAAGCGAGAAACTTCCATTTGTGTCCGTGTGTTATCTCCATAACCAATCATTTGTAGAGTGATTATTTTGTACATTTCTTTTAAATGAACAACTTTTCTGATAATTACGTACAGTTAACGAAATCCAAACGACAATAGCACTATGACTGATGATCACCACTGTCATGTAGACAGACAACAAGATAAGTAAGGTTATGAGTTTTGACGAAAATAAACAAAACTGTTTTTTTTCAAATCAGTAAAAAGGAACGAAGGAATGGTTTTTGCTTACTATCTCAATATTAAGAATTAAATAGGAATTAAGTATTGAGTGTAATGTAGCGAATTTGTGAAATAAAATAATTTTCTTTTTTTATTGTTAATTTTTGTAATAAATCTGAAAACACTTAATATTTCCCAAACAGTTGTAGATAGGTTTAGGACAGTGTACATGAATTATGTCTAGAATTTTCTGGAGAATCCAAAAAATAACTTATATACAGGGGCTTGCATTTAAAATAAGAAAGTTGGTATTGCCAACTATCACATGACACGCACTATTTTTTTTATTGAATAAAATGCGCATTTATAAGTACGAATCGACGTGTTTAAGCGTTTTCCCCTACAAGCCCTCCTTTATTCGTTATCGAATACAAGGAGTAAGGTTTTCAGATTTTCTGACGCGCTCGATTGCAAAATCCCCGCTTTTTAAATATTATTTTATATTTAGCTTAACATCATACTATTCTTTTAGGTACTTTTAATATCCCCACATGTCGTCTTTGTCTCTGTCATCTATAACGTTCGTAAACTTTCTGTGGTATTCTGAATTGTAGCTCAATTATCCAATTTAAATATCGCCTCAATTTATTTAGACATCAAATCAAATGCTGTAATTTTCATTGTGATGAGTAGTTTACACTGGAGAACTGTCAAATTAATATAAGAATATAATTATTTATTTAATTTTTGTATTGAGAAGAGTATCTATGATCACTTACGTACTAAGTAGATTGATATAAAAAATAAAAACATTTTTTTAAAAAATATAACCGACTTCCACCTATAACTAAAAAATTGAAAATAATTATAACAAAATACAACTCTAGCAAATAAATAACACATTCAATGTTATTAGGTACCTACCCAGGAAGTAAAAAATGTAAACATTAAGAGGTTCTCATTCTGTACGTATTAATTACCTACCAATCTAGTATATTTTTGAAGTCGGTGCCAAGCAAATCTAAAATCCTGCATTGCGTACTTATCTACTACTTCATCAAATTTGATTGTTGCTTGGCACCGACTTCAAAAATATACTAGATTGGTAAGTAATTAATTTGTACAGAATGAGCACTTTTAATGTTTACATTTTTTAATTCCTGGGTAGGTACCTAACAACATTGAATGTGTTATTTATTTTCCTAGAGTTGTATTTTGTTATACTTATTTAACAGCTTTTTAGTTATAGGTTGAAGTCGGATATATTTTTTTTAAATGTTTTAGTTTTTAGTTTTTTTGAACTCACGTAGTTCATTCTTTATTTTTTATTTTGTATAGACTTTGTATTCTATATAGACCGGACCAGGTAACATCGAAAGCCTCAACATTACACAATGATACATTTTCATTTAAATTGACAGGTAAATGTTTACGAACAAAATGTACTAGTATGCGTTGACTTAATAGGCCCAAAATATATGTATGCCTTCTGGACCACGCCGTGTAACCTTTTTTCAACTTTTTTTGACAACTGTATATAACTATAGATAATTCCACTCCACCCTATGTACCAACCATCCTGTACATAAGACTGCCAAGGGACAAGCATAAATTTGCTGCATTCTGTAAATTATAGGACGGAGTAGAATCCATCCCATATTTACGGAGTCAAATCCGTCCTATATTTCAACTGTCATATATAACTCATTGTGGGCTACCCCATAAATTATTTCATTTTTAACATTTTATATTATCGCCCTGTGTAACATTAATTCCTCTCCACACTTTATGCAACTTCTTATTGACTTTAAAATAAATAATTTTTTAATCACACTGTATAAAAATAATTCAACTCCAGCATATATTTCAACCACCCTGTATATGATTTGTTTACGTCCACTTCATATAACAGTTGTTTAATCACCCTATATAATTTTGATTCCACATTTTTTCCAACATTTTTATATACCAAACGTCCACTTGACTCTATATTCCAACCATCCTGTATATACGGCTGCCTATGGACCACAATCATTCCACCCCGTCCTATATTTCAATAATCATATAAATACAACTCCTATCACTTTACTTTGTGATTTTTTTGCTATAACTAAACACCCTGTGTATAAATGCACCAAATAGCAGTTTAGAGTTTGACATGTGTTGTCACTGAATTTTCTATTAGGCCGGGAGAATGTAACAACCAAAAGTACCGTCTTCCCAAAATGGAAAATTTTTCAATTAAACATGTATTTGCCTGGTATACAAATAAAACGAGCTTGATATGTACATAGAAAATTTTCAAATTCGCAATTGAAACTTCCATTGCCTGCAATTCCCGCACTATTACGTTGGAATTAAAATATTTATGAGGAAATGTCCGTTATGTCATTTCGATGAAATGTTTGATAAGAATTTTGGAATTTTCGGCGATTTTCTGCAAAACTGCAAGTTGCACGTCGCAGAAAAGTATATAAGATCACCTATGGATCTTCCGTAATATATTAAACGTTAAAAAACTATACACATCCATAAGGAATAATCGACCAATATGTTAGGGATATTGGTCGATTTCCTTGCACTCATGTGTTCATTCACAAATTTCATCACTTTACCAATAGACTTCTTTTCTAAAATTTGAAGTTTCACCAATCCGGATATATACTCTATTAAACAAGACCATATTCATTCAAAACGGTTCACCACAGGGAAAGAAATCGGGTAACATACATACAAAAAAAATACGCGACGAATTGATAACCTCCTCCTTTTTGGAAGTCGGTTAAAAATATGTGTCTAGTTTAAAATCAGTTCATATTCCATAATTAATTAACTATTTTTCCCTTTAACTGCAACGTATTATATCCGATAATTATTTAATTATTATTTAGCACTTATTAATATTCTATATTTACTTACCACTATTCAAATTACGACTAACAAAAGTAGCGAGTAACGAATACTTTGTAACGGGTTGTCATACTTAAGAGTAACGAACGAGTATTCAAAAAGTGGTAGTAGAAACAAATAGATTTTTTTTTTCATTTCACTTTCAAACTCACGTGTTTTCGTATGTCTAAATGTCAGCCTCCGTTAACAAATTTTTGCTTCAATAATCAAAATGCAATCCCAGATTTGCTGATAGAAGCCGCAAAAAAATCACTTCGATAATCATCCCTTGTATCAAAACCGCATTTGGCTCTATTCGTATTCGAGCCGTTAACAAGATCTCACCCTGCCAAATAAATGTGTACTTAATCTAATGGAACTGCGGCAAACTGCTTCGTTTGAATCGTGTAGGTAATATCCTGCTACAAGTTCACCGCAACGCCAGCATTCGGGTGCTGTGTGTGTGTGTCAAAATGAGCATCCATTGAGGATCCTGCGCGAATGAATCGACGGAAAAGTTTCGAATAATTTTCGAACAGAATTTGTACCTCATTGAAATTCACCGCATCTCACCATGTCGTCGTTCTATTAAATCAAAAGTGAGTATAGAGCGACGGTTTTGAGTTGATTGCTGTCGACGATATGAATATTTTAGTGAGGTGATTTGAGGTGAAATAATAATCGAGGTTACGACTACATTCAATCTGTTCCTATCGATACTGCATGGTGTTCGTTGTTCGGGAATTGGGTCAGTTGTTTCACAAAATTGCCGTTCATTATCGTTATATGTAATAAGGGGTGTTCAACACTATAGATATTATCGCAAATTACGAGTTAGTTACGAAAATATTATTAAATTTGGTCATAATGATAACAATAAATTTAAGCATTCGAAATAAAATGTTCATTTTCTCTAGATTAGAAGTATCCGTTTTTATTTTCTTATAGAATAACAACAGAAGATATACTCACTGAGTCCCTTCAAAAAAGTTTAAGCTAACTCGAACAACATGAGGCTGAGCATCATCTTGTTGAAATATGGGATCCATCCATAACATTGCGCTGTCATGTTGCCTTGGCCAAAGATTAAAGGTGACCTACTTCCATATTCATTACCACCTGATACTATAAGGCCGAGCACAGACCTACCGTTCTTATAAGAACAGAACAGAAAAGAATTGTAACGGGAGACTAGAACGCAATGCAAAGTCGCCCGGTCAGCAAGCAACCGGCCAGCGTCGCCGGTCAGAACGTTCTCACCGGTAAGAAAGAGGCATGAATTATGTACTAGCTCCATATATTGGCACACACTTCCTGGTTACAACCCGGCGCCAGCGATTTTACCCCAGTTCTCCTACAACTGTGAGTTTGATCAGTTGGTCCATTACGAATTATCATATATTAGATGTGTCTACCACAAGCGCTAGATAATGATTGAGGGCAAAACAAGAAAGCTCAGCAACTGGCAAATGTGTAGCGATGAACCTGGATTCTCTTCTGTTCTATAAGAGCAGAAACGGTAGGTCTATGTCCGGCCTAACGCCTACTGTTAGGTGTACATGTCGCTCAACATCAAATTGAGGTTGACGTATTTCTCCTCGCCGTCGTCCAAGCCTTCTTCGGCGATCATGTCCACCCAAGCAGAATCGAGATTCATCAGATCCAATGTTGTCGTTATCTGCACCACTGTAGTCGTTGCCGTCGATGCTCAGCGGTCAGAGCTAACTTAAGATCCAAAAAACCTTGTACTGCGGTAAACGTTCATACACTTACTACTAAACACTCATCAGCCAAATTTCGAGTTGTCGAAAATTTGTCTCTAAAGGCCATAAACCTTAGACGTCGATCTTAAATTTCAATTGTGCCCCTTCGACGTCCGGTACTTACCCCTTGGGTATTATCAAACTACGCTTGTCAACATCTCATAACAGTTATTGGATTTTTGTTCCAAATTTACTTAGCTGGTGATACATTCGACGTATTCTAGGCATTTTAACATTCCTATACATCGATTTTCGATCCGTCAAACAGTTTGTTTTTTCAGTAAATTTAAAAAATGGTAAAACGACAACAATGTTAACTGAAAAAAAGTTTACATTAAAGAACATTCCCCAAATTTCACCAAATTTTAATCACTTACTCCTTGCTATACTATCTATGCTTTAGCAAAACAATATTAAATTTAAAAATCTCCTGGGCGTTGCGACTTCTTTGTCAGTGAGTATAGTTTGTTTGAGGAGGTCTTGGATTATTTTGAATTATATGAAAATTGTAAATAGGAAACAAAATGTAGTAAGGCAATTTCGGAAAATTACCTGTCTTTACTCCTCCCAGAATGTTCTGAGAGAAATGATTAACCATCATCCCTATGTATAAATAGTCTGTTGTTTATTGTGGAATACTTTTCTATATTTGGAGACGTTTCAACTCTAGAGTAGTTGTTATCTTCTCGAAGTGTTATCTTGGTGTTCCTTACATCTAAAGGTCTTGAGGTGTCAGCGGTATACATATGGCCAAAATTACACACAACAATGTACCCACAATATTTAAAATTATCAGCTGCCTTAAATGGTTTGGTGTGTGTAACGATAGAATATAATGTATTGTTTTAATAGCAGTGTTAACATGGTATTTGCTGTTTGTGTTTGGTTGGTACTAGTGATGTGTTGGTTGTTTGTTCTGGTATGTTATTACAACTTTCTGATTTATAGTTTTATTCTTAAAACTTACTGGATATTGATTTTGAAGTATTCGTAAGTTTTATTGAGTTAGCTGTTCTATCTATTATAACTACAGCAGTGGTATGGCGTTGTACAAAAAATCCTGATAAGCCAATCGCGGATGATGTATAAGAAGTTTCTATCTGTGACGTTTCTATCGGTACTGAAGACCGTGAACTTGACAAGCATGGTCTACCATAAATAGCGAAGGGAAGGAGTATGCGCTAAATTTTGTACTGGTGCAGTGCACGTGGTTCAGGCTTTCGGGGGTACCGCTATAAAAAACAAACCCTTCTCTTTCTCTAGCTGAAGGTGATGTGGTAATGACATTTTTCACAAAACGGCGTTTGGCCCGCTCGTATGCTAAAACTTCATTTTACAAAAACGGTAACTACATAAATTATAGAAAATTTTCTCTAGTTTAATTTATTACACAACTATTTTCATCATAAAGGGTACTAAAAATCTGTGTAATCACTCATTTTTAAAACTCCCGAAAAACTCTTTCTTGACCTCCAAATAAGTGTAAAATACAGAACTATAAGAACGAACATGCAAAATATATCTAATTAAAGTTTAGCTACAATTTCAGCAAAACTAAGTATTTCCTTACTTGCCGTTGCACTAAGGTGTTGAGTGATTATTAATAATTCTGTCAATTCCTGTTACTACTGTTCTACATATGGTGCCTTCCCACAATTTGTTTAGTGTATTGTTTTCAATTTGATTGAATTACTTCATTGATTTTTAAACTTCTGCACCTTTTCTAAAAACTTCCCGTCGCGCTAATGCTAATTGTAAGTGTTTTTTGCGTGTAAAATATAGACAGTATTGACTTTCGTGTTTGGGTTCCCTAGCTGTTTGGACGCTTGGGAGGTTCGTGTATTGTGCTCCGAACACTTTTTTTAATTCCGTCTGAAGAGACGCCGCTTTTTGTTGTTATAGCGTTACGATTTCGCGAGTTAGTAGCTCCGTTCGAAACGACCGCTAAACCGCTTTCATTTTGTTTCTTTTGTGTTTACAAAAGCGCATCATTTGTTGTTAAACCCGCATTTTTTGTTTGCTCAATCAATGAACATTACGTCGCTATTTTTTGTGTAACGTGTTGTACAGACGAAGCTCTAAGAAACTGTTCCTGCTGTTACTGGGCTAGCCTCTGAAGAAAGAAGACCCAAGAAAACACCAGAGCTTCGACATAAAAAGGTTAGTGATAACTTTTATTTGGTGGTTCGTTTATGTGACGGCAAGTGTTTACTGATTGTTCCGCTAAAGGTCCTTCGTCAATTATATACTTGCATTGAACCAGCATTGAACTAAAACCGCAACATCTAATTCATACATTTTTGAATATTCTATTCTATGGAATGTGCCATCGAAGACATTTCAACATATATCTTATGGGTCATATGCAGTACCAATCATAAGTCCCCTCCCCTATCGTATCTTCTGAATGGTTATACTTACAGGTCACACAGGTATATAAGTATAATCTTAAAACAGCAATAAATAAAGTTAAAGCAGATTCTATAGCTTTATCAAAATATTGTAGATGTCTAATTAAATATTTACTTTATTGTCTTATTTGGTTGTTAAATATAGTAAGTTTTGAACTGTAATTATTTTGTTTGTCAATGTAACATAGGATCTTACGTGTTTCTTGTAATTAAAGCAAAATTTTTAATAAATAGCTCAAAATTGTACATATTGATTAAAAAGAATCGGATTAGTTTGTTTCGTTGTATTTTCTGAGGACATTTACCACAGTAATCTATTTATTTTTTACACCATCAGAAAGTAGAGATGTCAACGAACAAAAAGCCAACCGACTTTTTTAAAAAAGCAAATATTTTGTCTTGAGAATTTTCGTTTCAACTTAGGGTACTTTTTTGATATTAAGTCAAAATAAGATGAAAAAAATAAGTATTTTAGAGTGTATTTGGCACATAAATTCTCACCAAAATTAATTCGTGAACTTAATTTTTTCATATAAATTTTGAGGTAATGTGAGAAAAGTATTGTAAATCTTTTTATTACCTACAACTTTGCTATTTAACTTTTTGTCATAGGGCTTATAGTTTTGCCGGAAATTGTGATATACCATTGTATACCCTTATATCACACTAGTGTTGTGTTTTGGTGTAAAATGTAAGACGAGATATTAGGTTATGGAAATGATTTAGATGAGAGACACAGCTCTTTCCCAGTGTTGGTAGGAAAGAGTCGAGGTTTTCGTGTACATTAATTTTATATTACATACCCACTACCCTACAACACATATCCGATATTTGTAAATTAAGCAAATCAGATATGACATTTGTTTTTCGACGAGCCATGTTAAATCTGCCTTTTGACAAACAATTTTACTGTCTGGATAAAAATCTCTATTTCCAACATCATAACACTCTCAAACATATTTTGTGACGGTTAAGTGAATTGTAAAATGTCGGAGCTTACATGTAAATATTAATAATATTTAATATTTCTCTCTATCTAATAAAATTCATTTGCTCGTCGCAAAGTTTCACTTTTATATCATTACCATAGTTCCCCAGGTCATCATTCAAAATTTACCAGTTGTTCTAATTTTCACCAATGCAGCGTTTCCAAAAATAACTAAATAACTAAAATTCATTAATCAAAATTTAACGTTTGTGGGTTACAAAATATCCACTAGAGGAGTTTGGGCAATCCACCGACTGAAACTAATACGTTCTCAAATAGTTCACGTATACGTATCTATCTAATTTCTATTAAATTCAAACTCGGATATTGGCGATGATTTATGATATCGGCAAACCATTTATTATTGCAGATACTCAACCCTATTACCGAGGATCCCTCGTTATTAGAAATTATTATATTAATGGATATCCCCGTAGCGACTAGGATTCTAACAGTTAACTAACGTTTTTTTTTGTATTGGCAGCTTGTCTGAAATTAGGTTAAACATTAGAATAATGATAGTTAAACAGTTTAGAGTACTCTAATTTCCAAATTTCAATTAAACTGTTGAGCGTGAATTTTTGAAGCGAAAGATTCTTAACGAATGCACATCATCTATTTAGTGTAGTGAAATGCAATAATGCATTTGTTTTGTGACTTCGGTCCGACCTTGAAATACACATACAACTCAGTTGTCTGTTTAAGAAACAGGGACCAGGTCTCTTCATTTATAGAAAATCAATAAATTATAGTAAATAAGCAAAGATAACATCCTTTTAATATACAATACCACCACAAAATTTGCTCTTCGTTCTCATAAACACTCCAATTCTGTTTATGGATGGTAGAAACAAGGATGACAAACTTATAAGGAGGTTAAACTGAAAAAGTGTCCAGCTGAAAGAGGGTATGATGTGAATTGCTATTGCTAAATATAAAATAATATTAATGTTAAGCCTTTTTTTCAACCAAAGAGATATTAAGTAAATATATTTTTTGTAAATATCTATGAAAAACTTTTAGCAGACTGTTATCCATCCTTTTCCCTCGAAGTCTTCTTGGACTTCCATCGCCTTGAAATGGTTGATCTCACAACGTTTCAATAGCATTGTATCTGCTAACGTCATCAAGTGAATGATGGGAAATTCAGTTTATCCGTGGTATTTATATTTTAACCGGTCATGCGTCGCCGATCATAGTCGTTGTCATTAGGTCTTATCCCCACCACTGCTTAGCGGCAGTGGCTGAAAAAGGGGTCTCCAAATGTTTTTAATTTGGACGCTAAGCTCGCTAATTTTATTCTTTGTTCGAAATTATATATGCTGTCTCTTTTACACAGCATATATACTCTTTTTTAAATAGGTGTGTATTAGATTATACTTATATTACGGCGGATATATTGAATAATAATCTGGAGATGCTTTGTTATTTAAAAATAACTACTTAAATAATAATTTAATCTGTTCTAATTGATGTGACGTGATTATATATTACCAGAATATTAAATGGGTGAACTAGGTTTGAATTATTAAAATTTGAAAAATAATAATAATTTATGTAAAAATTAACATACAAGTCATAGGTTGATTTGCAGTTATATTTAAATTAAGAACTAAATTACCATTAAGAGTAACACTTGAATCGTAAAAAATGTGAAAATGGTATTATTTTTTCTGAAACTTATAACCATTACTAAGAATGGCATAAGGAAAGAGATACGGAGACAGGGAGAAATATTTCATAAGAATCTTTCGCTTCCGTTATACAGTCTGGAATGATTGCTGCTATTATTAACTGATATTTTTTTATTAAATCATTAACCGACTTCCAAAAAGGAGGAGGTTATCAATTCGTCGCGTATTTTTTTCGCTTTTTTTTGTATGTATGTTACCTGATTTCTTCTCTTGTGGTGCACCGTTTTGAATGAATATGGTCTCGTTTAATAGAGTATATATCCGGATTGGTGAAACTTCAAATTTTGGAAAAGATTTCTACTGGTAAAGTGATAAAATTTGTGAATGAACACATGCGTGCATGGAAATCCACCAATATCCCTAATATTTTAGTCGATTTTTCCATAACTCCTTATGAATGTGTATAGTTTTTTAACATTTAATCTATTACGGAAGATCCTTAGGTGAACTCATATACTTTTCTGCGACGTGCAACTTGCAGTTTTGCAGAAAATCGCCGAAAATTCAAAAATTCTAATCAAAAATTTCATCGTAATGACATAACGGACATTTCCTCATAAATATTTTAATTCCAACGTAATAGTGCGGTAATTTTAGGCACTGGAAGTTTTAATTGCTAATTTGAAATTTTTCTATTACATCTCAAGCATATAGGTAGTAAAGCTCCTTAAATCAATGAGTACCAAGCTCGTTTTGTTTGTATACCAGGCAAATACCTATTTAAATGCAAATTTTTCCATTTTGCGAAGACGGTGCTTTTGGTTGTCACATTCGCCAGGCCTTATAGAAAATTCAGTGACAACACATGTCAAACTTTAAACTGCTAATTGGTGCGTTTATAGACAGGGTGTTTAATTATAGCAAACAAAATCACAAAGTAAAGGAGTTGCATTTATATGAAGATTGAAATGTAGGACGGACTAGAATGATAGTGGTCCGTAGGCAGCTGTATATACAGGATGGTTGGAATATAGGGTGGACTGGACGTTTGGTGGTATAAAAATGTTGGAAAAAATGTGAAATTAAATTATATAGAGTGATTAAAAAACTGTTATATGATGCGGACATAAGCAAATCATATACAGGATGGTTGAAATATATGCTGGAGCTTAATTGTATTTATACGGTGTGATTAAAAAATTATTTCTTTCATAGCCCATAAAAAGTTGCATAAAGTGTGGAGAGGAATTAACTAATAATTAATTAATTACACAGGGCGATAATATAAAATGTTAAAAATGAAATAATTTATGGGGTAGCCCACAAGGAGTTATATACTATTGAAATATAGGACGGATTTGACTCCGTAAATAAGGGATGGTTTCTACTCCGCCCTATAGTTTACAGAAGGCAGCTAACAAATTTATGCCTGTCCAATGGCAGTCGTATGTACAGGATGATTGGTACATAGTTATACAGGGTTGTCAAAAAAAGTTGAAAAAAGGTTACATGGCGTAGTCCATAAGGCATAAATATATTTTGGGCTTATTAAGTCAACGCGTACTAGTACATTTTGTTCGTAAAGATTTACCTGTCAATTTAAATGAGAAAGTATCAGTGTGTAATGTAGAGGCGTTCGATGTTACCTGGTTCTGTCTATTAAGGTTATACATACAAAATAAAAAATAAAGAATGAAAACTATCTGAGTTCAAAAAAACTAAAAAGTTGAAAATAAAACATTTTTTAAAAAATATATAACCGACTTCTACCTATAACTAAAAAGCGAAAAATAATTATAACAAAATACAACTCTAGCAAATAAATAACACATTCAATGTTGTTAGGTACCTACCCAGGAAGTAAAAAATGTAAACATTACAAGGTGCTCATTCTCTACAAATTAATTACCTACCAATCTAGTATATTTTTGAAGTCGGTGCCAAGCAACAATCAAGTTTGATGAATTAGTAGATAAGTACGCAATGAAGGATTTTAGAGTTGCTTGGCACCGGCTTCAAAATATACTAGATTGGTAGGTAATTAAGTTGTACAGAATGAGCACCTTTTAATGTTTTTACTTCCTGGGTAGGTACCTAACAACATTGAATGTGTTATTTATTTGCTAGAGTTGTATTTTGTTATAATTATTTTTCGCTTTTTAGTTATAGGTAGAACTCGGTTATATTTAAAATATATATATTTTCAGCATTTATTTGTTGGTTTTTGACTTCCTTAATTAATGCAAATACAAATATAGAATTTTGATCCGACTAACCTCAGCGGTTAAGTTCATTCTCCTTTGCAATTTATCGTTGAGAAAAAAATCTATTTTTGAGATACTCCTGGAGTGTTTTATTACCACAACTAGATGAAAATCATGAAATTCAGTATAATTCTGTTATTCCCTATTGTAAAAAGGCCCTTTAATTTTGTTCAGAAACAGTTTCGTAACGCTAAAACAGTGACATTATTCTATATAACTATATATGATATGGACCTTGTTTAATTTATTTTATAAAAAGATGTCTTGACAATGGTATAAAAGTTTCATGGCTGGAGTGGTTCTTTGCAGATTCACTGAACTACTTTAGGCCTTTGCAGCTCCTGAGTACCTTGTATCATTGTTGACTTCGTATTGATAGAAGTTCATATAAATGTCAGCCTATATGCTGTTCTAAAATTCATAACAACGATTTTACATTCATGTCTCTTAAACCTGTTGGAATTAAAATTTATGTAGTTCAATATTTCATACCGTATGCGTGTCGTTAATACTAAACACTCCATTTAAATTAGATTGTTTTCTTTCAGTATTCATCTGTTTATAACGGTCAGATTTACAAAATTAGGTATTTAAATACTCTTCTACAGAATATTGTTTAATCGATAGAACAGTCAAGTTAGAAATAAAAAGACATTCCTCTACTTAATATCTGTTAATCGATAGAAGAGCATGGAAGCGAAGAATATATATTAAATGCTGAATATACATTTTTACAATTTAACTTCATTTGTTCTACTGAAAATTTCCGATTTAAAAGGAGTCCCAAAAACCTTATGAGTTCTGATTCCACATCAAATCTGCACATTTGTGCCTTCATGGCACCATCATCAAAAGTTTCCATACTTACAGTATAAATTTGAACAATTTTTGAGTAATCAGAATCACAAGGATTGAAAATAGACCGTTTGATAGATACGTGTTTTTGTCGATTATAATTTCGACTAGAAGAAGACAATTACTTAAACTAATGATGCACACCCATAGAATGCTAAATTGTGAGCTCCATTCTAAAGAAAACAACTGATGTTATTTCCTGCTAGCTGGCTATTTCCTTAAAATTTTCAATAGGGATTCTAAAGAACTCATTAATACTTAGTAGTTTTTTGTTTACTTAAATAACTTTTCAAAAACAACGAAACGAATTAGCCAATTTTCTCATGAATTTTGTTCATCACAAATATTAAGCTTTCCTTCTAAATGGAGCTGGAAATTTGAGAATAATTCAACGCTAAGTCGTCTTCTACGTTTTTAATAAAAAAGTTACTTCAGGAAATTAATTTATCTCGTGAATTTCTGTTGCTAAAATTCCAACAGCTTCGATGAAAATGTATTAAACGAATAACTAAATTTAATTAAAATGTATTGTTACCTGAAAAAAATTAATAATAGCTTAAAACAATGTATTTTATTTTACCTAGTTATGAACTTTGTAGCCCATGAGCCCTAGATCTAACTCGTCTTATAAAATAATGAGTTTTTCAGGTAGCAAAGTTGCATAAAAGCTTTTTTTTGGTGATTTTAAATAGGTTATTACTGCAACTCAACCATAGTTTACTTCACCTTGTGTAGTGGAAACACGTTCTCACTCTCAGACCGTTGCAAAGTTTAACAAATCGTAATTGTACATACAGACAGTTTCAATAGTTCTAACCTTTGCCAGCATAGTTGAAGTCCACCTCTAAGTGCGAGTGCACATGTAATTATATAGCAAGCCAGTATAGGGCAACAGTTAATTAAATTTATTGAATAATTCACATAGAAAATGCATAAACACGATTAACAATAAATGTTTAAATATTTATTTACTATAATTTGGAAGCCTGGTTAGTTTATTATTAATTTTATTGTTATTATTATGAACCTAATATGTAATAGTATGTGTAGTTTAATTTTAGTTACGCTTTATTCCAATAATCATTGGGTTTAATGCCATAAACTGTGAAGAATATATACAACACATACCGAGTTTTCAACCTATTTGTTCAACGATACTATTGATATTCCAAAAGTGAGCGATAATAGTTGATACATACAACAGTTACATTGAGAAATCGAGCAATTTTCAAGCATTTAGACAATCATATTGCCTTCATAAGGTATGTTTTCAGTGAAACCTGATATAGTAGTAGCCATTAATGGATATATACGGGATCTCAGCGGTCCTTAGTTTTGTTTGTCGAAGAATAATGATGCCGATGTACTTCAAAAAGAATTGAAAAATGCTGTGAAAGATAATGAAAACCCTATCAATATAGTCTATCATGGTTTTAGATGGATATTACCTCTCTACTGAATTTTTTATAATGAAACATTTTATGCCAGCTTCACTCGAACAAAGTCTCATACAGCTATAGCAGGGGCGGATCCAGGATTCTCATTTGGGGGGAGGCTAGATCTCGGTTGAGGGGGCTTGACGTCAATGAAGGTTGATTTGAGCGCAATAAACACTAAAAAAACATACCTCAGATGATTTTTTGGGGGACTTCAGCCTCTTAGACCACCCCCTGGATCCGCCAGTGAGCTATAGATTGTTACAAAATGTAGATTTATAGTTAAAGCACGTAATGGTCACATAAAGTCCATATTCAAGTTTTAAAAGCATCATACCATTCCACCATATTATTCATCTTTATGTATTTTGCCTGATGGCTGAGGTTGCCATTAACATAAACCGAAATCTCACTTTGGTAGGCCTTGCAATCCGATAGCTAACTAAGACCAGAACAGCAAAATCAATTGTTGTAGGAGAATTTAAGACCTCTGGAATACGCTCAATATTACTCGTATTAAAGAATTCCCAATTGACTGTCTAACATACTTATCTGTTGGTTTATACCAGCTAAACTTGTTTCCATCTTACAAAGGATTAGTTCGAATGATAGTATACCCTACTCTCCAGGTTTCTAAACGAAACCAAGTATTAACTCTGGGTCCAATATTGATCCACAAATGCTGTTGAAGACAATAAAGATAATGAGGAATCAGTTCTTGGCTATTATTGTCCGTGTAAAACGGAGCTAGAACTCTTGATATGCTCATATTTTAATAGCATTTTTCTTTCATGGCCATGCTTGTCATCAACATTGTGTGAATTATTTACCCTACTGGATCATATCGCATATATCTCTTATAGAGCTGAACGTAACTGATGCTGCCTTGCTTTAATTGTCCCTGCCAACCTTGCCTTCAATCCTTGGAAAAAAAACTTGCCATCACTGGTTATGCAAAACCAAAGGACTCGCATTTACTGGTTGGATACAAATCTTGCCTTAAAACAAGTCTAGGTTTGAGTCTTCGGCCCCCTCTTAACAAAGGCATTTTTGAGCCTTGACTCCACTGAGGTATTTGAACAGCGCCACTTGAAAAAAGTCATGCAAAATATTCTGATGTAAAAACACAGTTTTGCACCCTAACACCTAACCTTTATTTTAAACACTCAACGCCGTTTCAACAACTCTAGTTTTGCACCCTAACACCTTTATTTTAAACACTCAACGCCGTTTTAACAATTCTAAGTTGTCATCATCGAGGAGTAAACCAAACTAAATCTAAATTACAATTTTCTCTAATTTATACCTACCAGTAAACTATTAGCAACTTACAGAAATTAGTACAAAGGGTAAATCACATCAAAAAGGTTTCACAGATAATGCCCATTATATCTATATATAAATAGGCAAAGACAAAACGATTAGGTACCATTTTCTCTTCTGTTTCTCAAACGATTTTCTTCATTTTTGTTTTGTTTAGTAGCTGCTGACGACCTTCAGTGCAGAATGCTAATCTTAATTTATAATATTGGTTCATTCATTAAATAAAATATAATAAAAATTCATTATTTACGTCAATAATGTCAATGCCAAACAAATGAATGTGCCGCGTGCCGCCGCCGCCAGACTCAAACCATTGAGTAATTATATATAGACAGACCAATGCTGTTATATACTTAGAGAATGTACTTCTGGAAGTGGCATGCAAGCGTTGTTATTGTTTAGTGGGTAAAGTAATCGTTGAAAATCATAATTATACAGGGCGATTCCAGATATGTTAGAAATCATTTTTTAATGGGTGGCACATAAGCAGTTGCATATTTAGGGTGTTTAAAATATAGAGTAGAGTGCAATTATAACTAATAAAATAATTATATAGGGAAGCCCATTAGCGGTTGAATTTACAGGGTTCTTGGAATAGAAGGTGCAGTAAAATTACAGTTATACAGGGTGGTGCAAAAAATGTTATACATAGATGCATATACAGGGTGGCGGAAATGGAAATGTAACATTTCGTAAACCATAAGCAGTTGTATATATAGTTAAGATAAAATATAGGGTAAGAGGAATTATAGATATACAGGATGGTGATAAAAAATGCTAGAACAGGAAATGATTTATAGAGTAGACCACGAAGAGTTCCATATATATAATGATTGAAATATAGGTCGGAGTAGAATTATAGTTACAGAAGATAATTAAAAATTTCATAAACAAAAAGACTAAATATGGTGGGTAATAGGCAGTGGCATATACAGAATGGTTTACCCGGTGGTTGAAAAATGTTAAAAAATATTATGCGTGGTCCATAAGCAGTTAATAATAAGCAGTTGGATGGAATTATTTTAATGAGGATTTTAATAAATGTTAGAGAATTGAGTGCAATTATAGCTATACAGGGGGGTTAGAAAAAATAAATATATGTAGGGTAGCCCATTAGCAGTTGAATTGTTGTCATATTAAATTAAGAATTACGAATTTGAACACAAATAAAGTTCTATGAATTATATCTGAAAAAAACTTGAATTTCGTTACTTATTTGTAGAAGCGAGATGTAAGACCGACATCTAGGATTTTCGAGGAAACTATCACACAGAGGTTCCGAATCTGGATTCGTTCTGTGTAATTGCTGTTCTCCCTAAAGTCCTAGAATAGAATGTCAGGATAAAATTTTCATGTTACTTAATCTGCCAGAGATATTGACACAATTGGTCGAATTTCGACCACTGGGCGACAGCTAGTATAATGAAATTGTGTAAATTAGAATACTCCTTAATTACCTACCTACTTTTACCCTACATTATAAAGTAATTACATTTTTAATACCTATTTTATGGTTTCTTGCAAAGTAAACTATACAATGAGATGTATGGAATAGGACCCTTATCTGAATTCATTAGTTGATTATGTTTATAAATCATAATGCTTTCGTAAGAGTCCAGTTCCCTAAAATTATTTAATTGTTTAACTAATTTTAAAGAAGTTGAATCTTCGGAGTGGTTGTGTTCTAAAACATGATGTGCAATACTAGATTTATCCGCTCTTCCGTATTTCAAATCGGCAATATGGTCTTTGAAACGCGTACTGATAGATCTGCATGTCTTTCCATAATACTTTAAATCACAATCGTTACATGTGATTTCATAAATACCCGACTTCTCGAAATCATCAAGTTTGTCTTTAGGATTGCCCAACAATTTCTGTAGTGTTGTAGTTGTTCTATACACCGCCTTCATACCAAGTTCTTTAAAAATTTTCTTAAAGCCCCTAGTGTACCAACTGTACGAAACAGAGACAAACTTTTGTTTTTGTGACTCAATTTGAAAAGTTGACACCGACTAATTAATTTATCTATAATATCTGTTGGATAACCATTTTCTCCTCTCTTTGTTAAGAAAAAAATGTCAACAACATGTACAAGGAAATTAATCCCCGCCATTTTATGTTGTTGACAGTAAAATACGTATTAGGTAAATATCTACATGTGCTAGTATCTTCTATATACATCAAACTCTAACTTATTATTGTCATTTCTTAAAACTAATACATCCAAAATGGTAGAGTATCTTTATTTTCCTGTTCATATGTAAATTATATAGAAGCAAACCTACTGTTAAGATGCATGACAAAATCATTATCATTACACTCATTAGTATTAAATATAGCAAATATGTCATCTACGTACCATATCCATACTCTAGGAAAATACGGCACCTTGGAACTGAGCAAATTGGCATGGTACGGCGACAAGAGGTTTCCCATTGCCGTTCCTCCCTTCTGCTCATAAAAGCAACCTCCAAACTGAAAACAATACATAATTTTGTGAGGGAAATTAATTTCTGCCTCATAAAAAGACTAAGTCCTCCAGGTACTTCAGAGTTTGTGTAATATGTACACTAGGAATAAGGAACTAACATCAAACGACACCAAATTTCTCCAGGTTGCAGCGAAACGGCGTTGAGTGTTTAAAAAAAAGGTTTGGTGTTAGGCTGCAGTACTCTGGTTTTACATTTGTGACACACCAAAGGTTCCACAGCATTTCCATCAAAATATTCAGCAAAATTGACGAGAATCTAATATTTTACTAGACAGTAGTGGTTCTAAAATATCCCCGGTCAATTTTCAATATTTTTATTTACATTTTCTAGAATAAATGATTATCAACAGTTTCCAAGTGTATAAACAAACGGATCTGATAATATACTCGTAAAATTAAGATAGAAAAATATTTTTGGCATAAAACCCTTATGGAAACACGATAACAATTCCGTTTTTGTTTTAAGCAGATAACATTGTGGCTGCTGGCTTAATGAAAACCAGAGCTTGTTATTCATTCAGCTCATTTTAATTAACTTTATCGATTCTACGCCAACGAAATCATGAAAATCCCCTACTGGAAATAATTGAAAACTCCCAGAGATATTTTATAACAAAACGTAAAAAAAGTTAATGGCTGAATTTGTTCGATCAAGATATCTCATTTAATTTCCTGCCAGGTGTTATTCTTTGTTGATATAGTTTGCTGTCAAACCCAAGATGAAGGAATCTTATGTAAACTGTATTTCATCTACTCTTCAAAGATTAAGAGTAATTGGTTATTCTTATGGTCTATAATTTTCGATTGTTTGCGTCTGAATTAATAAGTCATTATTACAAAAATTTAAGTTCTTTAAATGAGTAAACTATTTAAGATGTACTTTAATTTCTTTATTAATAATAAAATCGAAAAATCTTACTCGTAAAATAATGGATCGTTTATAAAATACGTTCACATACAGGGAGGTGGGCGTCTCAGTCAATGTGACGATATGTGACAAGGGGGGATAGGGAGTCTAAGGAAATTTGAAGTACGCAATGCAATGCAATTTTTCTCTAGACTGTTTTAGTTTAATTTGTCTGTTACTATAGAAAGTCTTACGTTTAATCTAGCCATAAATAGACAAAGACAAAACAATTCGGTACCATTTTCTCTTCTGTCCCTCAACCGATTTTCTTTATTTTTATATTGATTAATAGGTATTGACGACCTTCAGTGCAGAATGCTTAATTTTTTTTATAATATAATATATAGCTCAAATATCGTTTTTCTGAAAATAAGAAATTATGTGCAAGAAAACTGTAAAAATCAATGTAAATGTCAAATTTTCATCATAAATATCTAGCTTAAATATTGTGAATGTTCATCTGGGATTTTCTCTCCTCGCAATGGTTTCTGAAAAATACAGATAAGTTAAGTACTTGAATATCAATTTGTAGTATCTAAGGGCAGTTTGTGTAAACTGCCCGGAACACTAGTTGCCCTCTTATAGAAAAACTCTCCCGCAGAATCAACTGTGAGAAAGTAGGTCTACAGATTTGTCAACTAGTATTCCAGTTTAATATGTTGTGTATTTTGTGTTGTACTTATCTGTTTTTTTTTGTGACTTTTCCGATTCCTTATCAGGAATCGTTGTCGAACAATGTTTTGTTTGAATGTTTTT